>CM023484.1:115907859-116405403 GCA_013339685.2 Hyalomma asiaticum
TGCCTAGCTGCGCCATGGTGCAAGCCTTGCTTGTTTAGTGCCTATCATAAAGATGTAAAGAACAGTTAGCGATAGACTGATCTCACCGTGAGTTCCACTACGCCGCCGCTGCCGCAGTGCACGCCGGTGCTTGGAGTACTCGGTTCGTTCAGCTGCATAGCTGCTGCATTGGCACGCTGTGTTTATGAGCTTTAGTGGCTTTATTTGAATGAAGCTGGATGGTTGGGCTATATGTCGACATTCCACAACAACTTGCAGCAAAATGACCTCAGTGTTTCTCCTCTTTCCTAAGGATATCATGCTCTGACCGGAATCGGTAGGACAGTTGCCAGAATTGGACGTAGCATCATGTACAGCACACTTCTTGTTGAAGTTAGCGAGTTCCGTGTGTTTAATGTATGGCACTTTGGCAGTCTGCGATTGTGTCAAAACAGAGTGGTTGCATGATCGGCAAGCCGTTAAGGAACTGTGATGATCTACAAAGCGAGCTCAATACGACTGCCACTCAAGGTGGCAGACTGGACAACGCTTGCTTTTTCCCCTTTTCTTTAAGGAAAGTATTGGCCAACAAAGCGCAGTAAACTGACCGCATAAAAAAATCAGTGACGACTGCAAATCGCCTATTGCGAGCCTATGAACAGATCGCTAAAAAAGATGTAGAACAGGGGATGTCGCAGGAGCCAACGTTTCGACAAGTGGACTTGTCTTCGTCAGGACTGCGGCTCTTCTAGCTTCTATTATGAACCTGTGATAAAAACCAAGCACAGTGCATGCACAGCGCACGGTGCGTAGCGAAAGCCTATCCGTATATACCTACGTCGTAGCTAGCGGTGCTCCCAATATGTTGCTGTTCCCTTCAACCTTTCACATAATTATGAGCAGAAGGTACAGCGGCAACAACGGTAACAAAACTTAGAATGTTATGGGTGTTGGCGTCTTTTAGTAATGAACCGCCCACTGCTTTCGAAGCGGTGAAGGCTTAGTGATATCTGCGCATAGCAAATAGCTGACCGCTGCAGGCTGCCAAAGTGAGCAGCCACTTATCCGTTCCTATGCTCCCTATGCTGAAGAACACAAATGCAGTCATGCGATGCTTTATCCAATTCCTCATGTGTGCTTTTTGCTAAAGGGAGTAGGCGGCAGTATTTGGTGTTCTGGAATGTCGTAAGGAAGATATAATAAAACAAACCAGTCAGAAGGTGATTGCAGCCTTTTCTCGCGGATCTTTGAAACGGACAGAAACATTCAGAGGGATCATAAGGTTCTGACAACAGGTTGTAAACATCTGTACATATCATCCAACACCTGCCTAGCTTCTGTGAATGCATGTGAACGTTCGTAGTAGTAAACAAAAACGAGACCCCCGTTTTTTTTTCCTTGTCCATCGCGCCACTTTGAAAGTCATGGGCATCTCTGTGTATTTTGTCCAAGTTGTGTTCTGTGCACTACAGCACTATCACATGAAGCGGTTTATTTTCACATGACAACAGCAGTGTGCTGATGAGTTTTACACTCGGCTATTACGGGCTCATTACAGATGGTGTCTGGTCACTGCCACCGCCAGTTTAAGGAACTGCAACAGCTGCAATGTAATAAAACGAAGTTCTTGGTTCTTGTGCAGACTTGAACTTTGCAGGAATAAAGTAAGACTGAAAGGAAAGGTTAACAGAGCACAGAGGGAAATCTAGCTAATACGCCGCTGCTGTCAGCGTATATAAGCCGCCACCTGGGATTCTGGTGGGCAGAATTTTGACCACCTGGGATTCTTTGACGTGCAGTGATATCGCACAGTACATGGGCTTCATCTTTTCGCCTCCATTGCAGTGCAGCCATAGCTGCCAGGATTCGATCCCGCTACCTTCGTATCCACACATGAGTGCCATATCCACTAGACCACAGTGGCAGGGCACATTTCTTTGTTAGAAACAACCTAATAATGCCCAGGAAAGCATAGGGCAAGTTGGGCAGCAGCCATCTTACAAAAAATATGTTCTACGAGCCGTCATCTGGCACAAAGTATTCCATACTCAACGCCATGGCAACGAGTGGTGCTGTCTAGCACTCCTGGGATTGTACACTCACGAGTACCCAATAATGTGGACGGGAGAATGACTGCCTTTGCAGCTCATTCGGTAGAGCATTGGACACGTTATCCGAAGGTTGTAGGTTTGGTCTTTACCAGAGGTGGGTGTGTGTGTTTGACCACTTAATTCCTTTCCATCTATTCCATAATTACTACAGTACATAAAAAAACTGCAATTTACCCTATGCCTTTCTTGGCTTCATCAGGAGTAAAAAAAACTTAAAATATTTTGAAGAGCTGAAATTTCCTTTCACAATATCGGGCTGTATGGGAAGCATGTTGCATATTCTGCACATTGGTATACTCACTGCTAATGTTACTTTAATGAGCTGTTATCAGGTGACATGGTTGATTTATTTCTGGGGTTTGACATCCCTAAACATGCACTGACAATCTCCGACATTGCAGCTCAGTTTAAATCACCCACGCCAGAAAGTGGACCTGACGTCATGATCTTGGCTGCCAATGCGACGACGCAGTGAGCTCCATGGCCTTAATATTGAGCAATAAGTGTCGCTACTGTACGTTTAGTTGTTGTCGGATTTCATCCAATGCATTATTTAAAACCTGGAGCAGTTAGTCGAGCACTCAAAATAGGTGAGCTGACATCAGACAGTGGAATAGGAAGGCACCACTCCAATTTTAGGAGTGGATCCTTCAGTTTTTATGGGATAGCCGGCTCTCACGTAGCCTACATTCCCATGTTTCCACATTTAAAAAAACAAACTCCAATTTTTTAGTTTTGTCGTTTTCTTACAACTTCTCCATTCTCACCAGGAATAGCAAAGTGGTTATAACACAAACCCATTCTTTCAGTCTTGCTCAACCTAATATGTGCCCGTAGTGTCCCTATAAATGAGGGAACTCCTACAACACACTGTTTTTGTCTTTTTCAGGTGCCACACTGCTGTCCGAGGCCGCTCTGAAGAAGAGTCAAAGAAGGCCACAAAAGGTTTGAATGGCTGTTCCAGAAAACTAGCAAGCTGAGAGGACCGAGGATGAAATAAACAAGTCGGCCATTTTTTGATATCAAAACTACTGTGTCTTGCAGCCTGCCATTATTTCTCGGGCATAAAAAAGTGTGCACATTTTGATCCACAGTACATTTTAATCATGGCACAATGGTACTAAGATTAGTAACATCCGCTGTTTTGGCAACACTGTAACCGTGCGAAGTTATAGTATGTGGCACCGATCGGTTGGTGCCAGATTACACAAAACTAGCCAGATACACCAAACCATACCAAACCGGCCGGGTACACCAGATCACACCAAAACACGCCAAACCGGCCGGGCACACCCGATCACACCAAAACACGCCAAACCGGCCGGGCACACCAGATCACACCAAAACACACCAAACCGGCCGGATACACCAGATCACACCAAACCGCGCCAAACCGGCCGGATACGCCAGATCACACCAAACCATGCCAAACCGACCGGATACGCCAGATCACACCAAACCGGCCGGGTACACCACACACGCCAGAACACGTGTCTGAATTTCCGCACTGGTGTGAACGGGTAAAACACACCAGACCCGGTCTGGTGGGTTTTTCGACTGGGTCTCATGCTCAAAGGTGGGTTGTGGCACGCGTGCCGCAACACACCTCTCTGAAACATGTTTGAATATCTTTGACGTTCTTGAGCACATTGATGGAAAGCGTTTTGGATATGATTCGCATCAGCTAATGAAATGCGCAAAAAATGTTCGTTGATTGATTTATGTGGTTTTATGTCCAGAAAACACAAGATGATTATGGGAGACACCGTGGTGCAAGGCTACAGAAATTTAAACTACCTGAGGTGCTCTAACGAGCACTGACATCGGACAGTACATGGGCCTCAACTATCCGCAAAGGACGCATTGGGGTCGGACACAGTGAAAATCGCTGTATGAGGAAATCGACGTAGCTCGGTTCTGGGTTGTGATCCCTTTCCTTCAAGTGCCGTCGATGTTTTTTGAAACGCTGATATCATCGCCGACTGAGAGTCACAGTTCTTTAGAGTCACTGTCTCGATCAAAGCTGAGCATTTGATGTTGCACTGCTCTCCTGTTAGTAAATGATAATTGTAAACAAAATCACTTGACAATGTTGCGTTGCAGGTTGCAGCATGCGGCGCCTATACAAATCGAGCTGCTAATTCTTGATATCTCGCAAAACAAGGATATGATTATGAGAGTTGCCGCATTGGAGGACTTCGCAAATGCCACCACGGGCGGTACTTCCCCTGACATTCCGACCCCGAAACGGTATTCGAGGGTGATTTTGTGCGGAGTGGCGACAGGCGCTGCTCCCCAGGTGACCTAATCGAACAACGAATATGCTAACATTGCATGTACCCTTTCACTGGCAAGTCTCCGACGAGCCGCATACCGGCGCTCTGAATCGCGCTGCCACTCGCTAGCCTCCTGGTTAGCTCAGTTGGCAGAGCTGAGACCGGCAGTAAAGAAAAAAAAAAACTCAATTGGCAGAGCGAGCGCCCCGGATAGGCGTGGGTCCCAGGTTCGAACCCCGGACCAGGGTGAATTTTTGGCAACTAGGAAGCTTTTGTTTCTGATAAACTCGTATGGATTTCCTTGCAGCCTTGTGCTACAAACGGGTGGATGCTAATTTTCCCCTTCACGGCTAAATGACACCCCACACTCAAAGCGCGCTGCTGCCGATGTTTTTTGCGTCATCGCTTTGCGCTAAGGACACATGGATGACTCAATGTGGCAGTTAATGAAAGCGAGAGGCATGGCGAAGCACTATCATTTAGCTTCGTCTCGTTGCGATCACCTATCGGACTCCAGTAGCACAAAATGTGGGCCTATACCCTAAAACGAATTACGGAATGCTATTCCGTCTTGGTCCTCGTGATTGATCAGTTCTGTTAGTGATGACAGAATTGACCCATCCGTGACCAATCTCAATTTGCTGATTGGTCTGTCCTGACTTGAGAAGCAGAACTGAGAAATCAGGGAGGACCAGGGCGGAATAGTATTCCGTATACCGTTTTACGCTATAGGCCCCCATGTACCGACAACAACGCGGTCGTATTATCGCGTTCCAGTCGTTTTGCGCTGTACCTAAACGTGCCGGGCATTCATCATGGATTCGCTATGACGTGTATTTTTTTACGCGCTAACACTTGCAGCAGGCTCGTAGCTCTATCCCCACAAGTGCGGATTTCTTGCCAAAACAACATCGTCGCGCACTAAAGGGCAAATGGCAACATTGTCGTATCCGCTTAATAAACATAGTTCTTTTTTTTCTACAGCTGTTCTCCCCTGACATGTACGTACGTCACGTGCGATGGACGTAATGGGGTCACTGTACGTGTTCCGGGCATTAGCAACCCCAACACGCCAAATGACGCGTTCGGCTGTTTCCGTCTTGAACAGAATTGCCGATCAGGCAAGTGCGCCACAGTGTTCGAGCCATCGGCGATCAATACAAAAATGTTTTAGCTGCGCATGCCCGACGAAGGGCGAAAGAGAGCCGTGTCGCTGTTCATTTAAACGAAGAATTTAAAATTGTAAACGTGGTGCGGTAGTAAAAGCACATAATAAAAGTCTGTAATATACAACATAAAAATATGATGGGGCTTTCCCCTATTAGGTAAGTAGGCGCAAGCGAAGCCTGGCGTTTGCGGGCCATTTTTCCTTTCTTTTTCTTGGTTGCTTGCTTGCGATCGTTCTTGCTTGCTGTGTTGCCTTCCCTGTTTCTTTTATTGTTCATTTCCTTCTTTATTTCCGTGCCTGTCGGTATTTCATTTTGTGTTTCTTTTGCTCATTTGCTTCTCTTCTCTGTGTTTCTGTTCACTGCGCGTGCCACGAATTTCATCATGGAATCAAAACTAGCTGCCCGAGTGGTGCTCAGAGATTCACCACCTTAGTCAGTGCTTCGCCGCTATGTCTATAGCGTAGCATCAGGTTTCTCGCTCACTCCTTGATCAAACCCTGCGTGTTCTCATAACGCCGGGCTAATAGCTTCATAGAAGCAGTATGCCTTATGAAGCCGGGCACGCAGGCTTACGTGCCCGGGTTCAGGAACAAGAGGCTACAGCACATGACAGGCAGGCTGTAAGTGAACACAGGAGACCTGTCGACTGGATGCTGCTCGTCTGAGGTCAATGTTACTAGAATGGTCAAGTAACGTCGTTCAGCTACACGAAGCTGTATCCCATAGTCCCAAAAGGGGCTATTCCTTATTCGTATGAAATTGCAGAGTGTCCATTAGTTGCTTAGTCCTTCAAAATTCATTGCGCCGCCCTTCCGACGAAACTACGGCTGCTCAATAAAACAGGACAAGATTGAACGGAATAATATTGTTACGAAGCATAACAGTGAGGAGAAGTGCGGAGCCATACAAGTGAGAAAGTTGACGAGTGTCCATGAAACGCTTGCGCGTCTGTGCCATAAGCCATTTTGTCGGTTCCGCCAACACATTGTAATTAATCAATTTGTCACTCTTGCGTCTGCGTCACAATATGAACATCCAGCGACTGCACTTCATTGATCATTTCACCTGGTTTCGCAGCTGAGACAAGGAACACTATCGACGACGCTGTCTATAGACGAACACTATAGAGAGCGAATGCCAAGGGCGGGCTTTCGTGGGCGGCAACACCAGGCTGGAACTGTGACAAGGCTGAGGCTAGGTACTCAGCATGCAAATGACCACGCCATCGCTGTCGCAGATAATAGAAGACAGTGGTCGAGGACGTCTACTTGTTCACGCGAGCCGAGTATGGTGAGAAAGGCGATGCATAATGTAGGCAGAAAGAGAAAGGCGAGATATGGCTTCCAACGTCGCGTCTGTAACAGAACGGTAAATTTTACATCTAGTTAACAACAATAGAGATAGGAGGAACTGGGTTGCCCTTCACACATTATAGCTGGCCTCAGGAAGGCTGACAGCATTTGGTAAGAATCCAAAGGGGCAGGTCTAGGTTGTGTCATGTGGCGACTATCCTTCGCCACGAGACACCGGCAGTTAAAGTGTGCTCCTTGACACGCTGGGCGACTCTCGTTGCAGAACTCTTGTACCTACAATGGCGGTCCCTCGGATATGGAATCAGCGGACGCACATTGTTAGCCCGAATGTATTCCCACGCCCCCTAACAGCTCCGCTTGAGCAACCTAATGCACTCTTGAGATGTGTTCGTAAGTGGTGCAAACTACACGTGAAATTGTTCGACAATGGTCGAATTTCTGTAGAAACTATCGATCTCAACACTACTCCAGATTCGCGGGCATCAACTATATCAATTAATAAATTAAAGCGGTATTCCCACAAACATTTGGCCGTCCATAAGGTGAAAAGCGCTTACAAAACCACTTGGAAGTGCTTGAGAGCAAGGCATATCGGTATTATAATAGGATCTTTCAAGATGTCGCAATAACAGCTCAGGAAAAAATCGTTCTAAAAATTACTGTGAAGTAAGGCAAACAGGAAAACAGAACGAATGAACAAGTAGAACAAATTAAATCTACATATGTGTACTTCTGCTTTCTATTGGCAGTTGTATATTGTAACTGCCGCGGCAGTATCTTCCACTAAGCTGCCCTCCTAAAGGTCGCGGGATAGAGTCGAGCCGCTGCGTCAATCATTGTGGTGGATCTGAAATGTCGAGGCCTGGGTAGTGTGCGGGATCATTGCACGTTAAAAAAACTCCAGGTGGTCGAAATTTTTGAGCCCTTCACTACGGCGTCTCTCATAATCACATCGTGGTTTTTGGGACGCATAACCCCACAAATCAATCGGTAGTACATTGCAGCTATAATATGACATGCTGATGTGAAAATGTGTCATAAATTGACGAAAGCAATAAACGTATAACAAAAACTCTATGATGTTGTTGGGACAGTATTCTGAAAATTACAGGGCAAAATAAGTACAAAAAATTGAAGCGTGCGTTTGTTACGGTAACGTAGCAAACTTGACACCTTTTTCTCCATAGTATTATGTAGACACGGCTTTGTGAATCTCAGGGACAGCGAAAATTGGTCGTGCGCGATCGAGGAACCAGTCAACTGTCGGCGCTGCGGGCGCTTGAGTCAGTGTATTGCATAAATATGGCAGATGAGTCTTTAATAGAGCCACTACGTTTTTACATAGCAAAGAAATAAGCTTCCGCTATGTCACGCAAGGCCAGATCACAGCGAAGCTGACCTGCCGTTTACTGAAACAGGTCATTTAATAGCGATGATGGAAATATGGCACGTGATCGCCCGAAAAATTTCGTAGCGCAATTTCAAGTGACATGTTTCTTCCAGCATCACGCAGCACACTGTCACGCGAGATGTCCCCCCCCCCCCCCCTCTTCCCGAAACCACGTAACGAAAGGTCACGTACCATGTCTCCGCCAATATCTTGTAACGCGACGTCACGTGACAGGTTTCCGCCAAATCACGTAACACAATGCCACATGGTATGGCGTGATGTCACGAATTAGCTAAATTTGTAAGTACTGTTCATTAGCATATACAGGGGTTCGTAGGTGTCACTAGGTAATCCTGGTCGTACTTGGTGTCTATGGTATAGTGCAGTGGTAAACTCTCATGCCCAGAACGACGGGGCGTCGTGCTCGGAAATGCATGAGCATCTACAGTTTGAAACGGGCCACATGTGAGCAAGCGCAGCGCCACTGACGCACCTGCCTTGCATTCCCTATCCTTGGTTATCAGCGCGGATGCGACAACCACTTTGGCCGTTGGAAGCGCTGTCAACGGTTTAGCGCAAAAGCTAAAAAGAAAAAAAAGAAGAAAAGAAACGAAGCGAGCCGTTGGCGGCGCCCGATGCAAGCTGTGCTGTGCATTCAATCACGGTAACATTGCCCAACAACAGATTTACGCCCACTTATAAACTGTATAAAGTTTTGGGTGTTTTTTTTTTTTTTCGTGTCAGAATTGTCCACTTGCAACTGTGAATAGACTGCTCCTAGCATTCTATAAGGAGGGTGGGCTTGCTGATGGTGCCCGTCCTCGGCCAGAAAGGGCTACAACCGAGCAGGTACTGACTTTACGTCATATCTATGGGTAATCCAAACCTACATTTAGTCGCAGTCAACGCACCTTTCGCAAGTTACGATTAATAGTAGGTTTATGAAATTCAATGACACCATGCGCTATGAAAAATTCGCAGAGCGATGCGCAATATGCATTATGCAGCGCATTGTCCGTATGATACGATACCGCTAACCGGGAATAAGTACGCAGTACAAAACGCGCCGATCCGTGTGATTGCACTTCTTTTTTTTCTTTTTTCGGCGCCATGCGGTTTACAGCGCTTCTGCCGGCCAAAACAATTGTCGCGGCCGCGTAGATAAACAAGGACGGAAACTGCAAGGCAAGCACGTTAGTGACGCTGCGCATGCTCTGATGTGACCCGTTTCAAACTGTAGATGTCGCTCGTGCAGTTTCGAGCACGACGCTCCGTCGTTCTAGACAAAAGAGTTGACTACTGTACATCTGCTGCAAGGTCGTTCCAAGGCAGTCATTGCAGCACGCCTGGGAAATTACGGTACCTTAAGCAGCTTACCTACTAAAAGAACGTTTTGGTGTGGCGGCACATCTGAATGTGCATTGCGGGCTTTGGCAACAATTTCAGTTGGCTATTGCCCAGAACTAAACATCCTGCAGGTCCCGCTCACTACGGGTATCAGTGTCAAGCGAAGCAGTTAGCGAAAGAATTACGCATGATGAATTGTTTGGCAGTCAAGGATTTTCGCTGCCAGATGTCATCCGGGCCGGAGCCCTTATCAAGCTGCTGGAAAGCAGCTTTTTGCTCCAGTCCTACCATTTTGTTTCTTTGTAAGAATTGAAATGCGACATAAACTGTCTGTCTGTCTGTCTGTCTGTCTGTCTGTCTGTCCGTCTGTCTGTTACCATTAGGATCAAAGGGACACTCAAGTACAAAATACTTCTCTCCTGCTACTAGGTTAGCTTTTCATAATAACAAAAATACCTCTTGCGAGGAGAAGACCCTCGATAAGCTAGGAAACAAGCAAAAAGAATACACGCGGGGCGACGCAGGTTTGAACTTGCAGCACTAACACACGTGACACGGCAGATATTTGAAGGTGTGTGCTAAGACCTTCATAACTGACTGACTTGTGAGGTTTAACGTCCCAAAACCAGCTCTGATTATGAGAGACGCCGTAGTGGAGGTCTCCGGAAATTTCGACCACCTGGGGTTCTTTAACGTGCACTGACATCGCACAGTACACGGGCCTCAACATTTCTCCTCCATCGAAATGCAGCCGCCGCGGCCAGGATTCGATCCCGCGACCTTCAGATCTGCAGCCGAGTGCCATAACCACTAGACCACCGTGGCGGGGCGACCTTCATAACTAGTTATCGGTTAGAAATGCGTACATTTTGTGCCAAGGTAGGCAGAAACCTAATGGAGAGTTTCAGAATGAGTGAAGGAGCTAATTTGGAAAGACGAAACAAAGGAAATCGACTTTCTGGCGTTATTGAGTTCCGAAGTTCCAGCGCCAATTCGAAATAGTAAGTTTGACATTCTTTGTCTCTTACTACATAAAATGTCGAAACTAACAACAATGCAGTTCTTGAGATATAACTTATCATTGTACACCGCTTCACTTTTTCACTTTGAGGTCGGATGAGCGGGAACGCCAACAGCATCGTTGAGACCGAATAGTAGCTCATGGTAGTATGTAACGCTGGTACTCACGTTAGTCCAAGGCACAGACGTCTGTTTTTTGATAGAAAATGCACTATACGGGCGCCTTTGTGTACCATAGGAGTCTTTCGTTGAAGTATTCCTTCGATATCGAGTAAAGCTGCACGGTAGCATATGGAATGATAGCAGTAGATATGTATTGATACGATAGTGCTTCCCGCGCATTAGAAGCTAAATTTGCATTCGCGTTACCCGAGCGTTATCGTTACAAGTGCTGGGAGAATAGGTTTACTTACTATATAAACCGCGTGGGAGTAAACTGGCGTAGCCTTTATGGCATTAAATAAGTTAAAAAAGAAAAGCCGCCGCAGCCTTGTGCAAGCTTGCTTGCCTGTCCCCTCGAGGGCCCCTGTTCCATGCTGCCCTATGAATTGGTAAAGTTTTGTTTGCGTGTTTACTCATGTATACATTGCAATCGCAAGCTACGACAAACGGTGTTCCTTTCTTGTTTAAAGACAGGAGCTGCTTAAGCTGGCTGTCGGGTGTCAATCGTGACAAGCGAAATGCGTGCCGACCCTGGAGGCAAGGCACCGTGTTAGGTCCAGAAAACTTCATGCAACGCTCGAAGCTCTGGGTTCGACCCCTGCTGCCGCAGCGTTTCGTGTGTGCATTTTGGTTGGACCTTGATTGACATAGGCTCTATCACGTTCAAACACTTGTGGCGCGTACTCGTGTACTCGCGTGCTCTGGGCTGTGCACTGCAGGTATGAGGCACACATGGTAGTACTATCGTTAATAGTGTCGTACACGACGAGTACATAATGTTAATGATGTAACGTTCCGTCATTTGTATTCGTTGTACATTTATGCCCTACCATTTAAATATGCGGGTGTACCATGGGGAACAAGATGACCAGGAGAGCATCGAAACCTAGGGGTTAGTTAGATAGATAGATAGATAGATAGATAGATAGATAGATAGATAGATAGATAGATAGATAGATAGATAGATAGATAGATAGATAGATAGATAGATAGATAGATGCCGTGAATGTGGCTTAGGTTCGCCAAGAACTGCTTACTTAAAATGCTTTGTATCCTGCGTAGAGTGGGAATGAAGCGTCATTCTTAATCTTTTCAATATCATTTATATCTATACCGTAGGGCATTGGGCACACGATTCTTCCGCCGTGGTGCCGCGACCTAGCTTGTGGCATCGATTCGCGGTGTTTCATCGAGGGCAAACATTTTTGCTGGCGATATTGCTGGCCTGAAAAATACAGCGTCGAAACAGAGTGAGGGGGGGGGGGTGCCAAATTATGCGCTGCTCTCAATTTGGCACATTAGACAACTGCGGTGAGCATCCGCCGTACAATATGGTAGGACACGAGAATATTTATGGCCTAATAGCTACCGCGACCATTGCTTGTCATCTTCATTGAGGGCAGGCGTATGCAGACGATTCCACTGCTGTCCCGAACAAAAGTTTGTTGCGGCACCCACAGAAAATATTCATATGCCTTTTATACAATATCTATTGCAAGAATTGCGTTTCACTTAATTTTTGTGAGCTCAATAAACCATATTCTTTACCGCACCTATGGAAAGCTATTGCTAATGTCCAAATTTGTAATATTCTGAAACGAGCATGCGCGCACAGTTTTCCGAAGTTGTCTCCATCTGCCCAATACACTAATAGCGTTTCTTCTCTTGTTTTATAACGCGACACTGCAATATTTCTTGTCCGTCATTGTTTTTTTTTTGCTCTCTATCTTCCAGAACTTTCCCTCCCTTTCCTCTTCCCCAGTGCAAGGTAGCCGCTGGGCTCAGCCCAGGTAAACCTCTCTGCCTTTCCTATACCTTCCTCCTCCTCCTTCTCTTGTTTGCTTCTTATCCAGTGAATTGTCACAGTGATTTCTTTATCTTCATTATTTGCTCATGTATGCGTTCTTTATCTGCATTGTTTTATAATATGTTGCTTTCTGGGATTTGCTGAATAGTGGTTTCTTCTCCTGCATGTATACATAGGGAAATGATACTAGCCTAAGCCACGACTGAAATGTACATGTGCATGTATGGGCTCCGTCCACTGGCCAGAGGGCGCTACGTAGCTCTCGTCGGACGGCTCAGTGTCGCTGACATTGGCCGCTTGGGGTGCACCTATGAGATCCGCGCGCGTTCGCCCATAGCGCGCGCATGATGGAAGCCAAGGCGACAGCGACGCGCGCGTTTCTTCGCTGCTTTTCGGGCGTGCTACGAAGCAAAACCACACGCACGCTCGCGTCGCCTTCTGGAACAGTTCGCCGCAGCTTAGGAGCGCGCGTCTCAAAGGAAACGGAACAAGAAAAAGTGGGACGCGCGGTGTACACCTGCTTCTGTAGAGTTGGAGACGCGCGCGTGGCGTTTGCGTATTGTCCGACCACAGTCTGCCCAATTTTGCTTCTTCTGTCCGCCAGGCTGTGTATTCTGGCGCTGGTGTCGCACAGGGAGAACTCGACTGCACGGAGCCTATAGGTATTTAATGAACAGCCCTATGAGGCATGGTGTGGAACATTGACCCAGTGAGGCCTCTTAACGCTCTGCAGGCGGGCTCCGAAAATCTCATAAACGTTGTGTAAAGTTGAATGAACGGTTACATGATGAAAAAAAAAAGCCTGATCGGTAATATTGTTATGTCATACGTCTGTTGTTTCCGGCGCGGCACCGTCAAAATGGGAATGTTCTGCTTTTCTATCCTGCTTTGAGGGATGTGCAGGTGGCTGACTGCCTGACATGTTATGTCGGTGGCATGCCATGAACAACGCATCAATGGCGAGCGTCACGTCTCCGCATTTATTTCGCAATGCTCAGGACTCATAAAAACAATTGAAATGTGTCGCATGCCGTAAGTGATACACCGTTGTGCTGTACGAAACTTTTCCAAGTGCGTCAGAGTACAGCAGGTACAAAACACCATGAAGGGTGGAATGTTTGCTGGCACGTCCTTTAAGCTTGATGTATTTGTTTTGAAGTGACATAGAATATCTTCAATAGCTTTAAATGTACTGGTCGATACGGTCGATGTGGTCGATGGAACTTCGCTGGTCTTTTACTTGCTTTAGCTTCAATGCGCAATTGCACTGAGGCATGAGTTGAAAGTGCAACTCCTCTATTTACGGCATATAGCGAAATTGGCGAATAACTTTCTCTTGCAGATGGAAACACTACCACTCAGCGCGCGAACTCATCAACCTGTATTGGCCTTGTTTTATGTGGAGACAGAAGCTGCGATGCATACGTAGAACTATTAGAACTATAATTATACGTAAGATAAGTATAAATACGTGTATTTGTGCAATAAAGAATACTCATATATCAAGCCATAGTCCCGTGTCACCTCATTCTCACTTAATATAATTTGTTTAACAGACCAAAATTTCTGTCGTTCAGACTAAGAAAAATCCCCCAATCTGTAATTTTGATTGCTTGGTGTACACTGAATACACAATGAACCTGTAGGCCACTCTTTTCTTAAATGATACGTAGAAAGATTTTCCCTGACTATTTTCAATGAACTTCGCGATGGCCACAACGCACCTACGCACGAAATACATCGTTTATTACCTGTGCCCTAAGCCAGATGCTTAGTCATGCGTGCGTGCTGATGACAAAACTATTTCTCTCGCTTATGAGAGGTGCCATAGCGAATTTATTTGCTTACTTTTCCATGTATATGTCGCGTGCGAAAATATTCCATCTGTTTAACACCTAGCAGAAACAGACTACTCGTCCTCCTCATAGCATTAGCTCTTTTCAGACATTGCACTATTTGATAAAATGTATTAACTTGGTCAGTCTGAATCGAATCGTGTTTTGGTGATTCGGCACTTCATTCTGTTAGCCAAAGCAAGCTTCAGAATACCTGAGAAATTTGTCCTGGCGCAGTGGTATCGCTTTCTCCCAGCTTAGTTTTTGAGGAAATGCTGCATTTGAGGAAATTGCTATTATTGAATGTTCTGAGCTGTTTCTTTTCTATTACATCAAAAGCTGAACTGCCATGCCACAATGGAGCTGCGGTTGGTTCTTCTCCATATCGCTTTCGAATGAAGAAAGCGCAACTACTGACCCGCCCTGGTAGCATATTGGCTAGGGTGTTCGATTGTTGAGATATGGGTGGTGGGAACAACTCCCGTTTGCGACGGACGTATTTTGATGGCGGCGAAATGTAGAAAATTTCTGTATCAGTACATTCCCTGCACCTTAACGAAGACAATGTGGTCAAAATTACTCCGAAGCCCACCACAACGGGGCACGCGTCATGATCATATCGTAAGTTTAGCACGTAAAACATCATTAGCAATAATAATTATGCTATTATTGTGGCGCTTGCATATAGCTACGTTATATTTCTCGTTCGGCAGCGCCGATGTCTCCCTGAATGGGGATCTCTGCGAAAAGAAGAAAAGTTTGATCAAAGGTAAACCTGTAAAAATATCGAGCTTAACCTTTTTATGAAGTAGGGTTGAATATCATGAGGTCAATATAGTGCAAAAACAAATCTGGAACATCCCAGACATTGTGGGGATCGGTGGAAGTACTGGGCGTCGAAGGTACCTATGCAAAATTCCTCTGCATTCCCACAATGTAACGAACGATGAAAGTCATCGTAGAAATTGAATGGATGTGTTGGTAACGTGACCGACATCCCTGTGGTGCACCGTGGTGTTTACGAGCGTTATTGCGCGCGAACCACTTCTGTCGCGCAGGGCATGCTCGATACGATGCGCAGATGGGCATGCACGAGAGTTGTTTCTTGCACGTGTTTCTATCGGGCCGACAAAAGCTGCAAAAAATCGCACTATAAGTGCATTAGCACAGTGAACCAAAAAACATTTGCGGACCACGCGAGCGCGTGCCAAACTGGCGTTCCGCGCCACCTAGCGACAAGCCGCGACCGGAGAGCTCTACCGGAAATGTTTCTTCTTGGCAATCGCAAGTGCGCAAATTTTTCAGCGACGCGAAACGGACTCTTGGTAAGTTTTCCTTCCATGCGCTACGCTCGCCAGCTGTAAGGGCGCCACAGATCTGCCTCGATACCGGTATCACAGCCGTCATGGCCTACATCGACCAGAGTGCCGTTGAAGGGACGTCACTTTCGCGAAGGGCTATCAAGATATAAATCCGTGGCCACGGCTACCAAATATCGTATAGCGTTAAAAATAGAAAGACGGGAAATGTTTGTGCACAGTTGGAAAAGAGACAGGCCACGGATTTAAGGAAGGATACTTCTTCAACGTAGCGCTGCAGTCGATCGCAGGTGACGTGGCGGAAGTGTCGCCAAGGCGCTGTCGGCCATGCGCTCGCGTGGTCCGTAAACGTTTTTGGCTGACTGAACATATACTGCTTGGCAGATTGCTGTAAGATAGGATAAGGCTAGCAACGATGATCACAGACGATAGACAAGCACCGCAACCACCAGCACTACCATAATTGTCAGTGCATTAGGTTGATTTCTATGTACAATTTGGCAACACCTGTGGTGTAGGAGTGGTAGCACGCTTGATTCGCACCTCGTTGTCAGGGGTTCGATTGCTATCCTCGGTAATAAAAGCGCGTCTAGTGGTATCTGTCTGCTTGCTGGGTCTACATTCCGTTGGCAATCTGCCACAATCGGTATGTCTTTGTCTATTTTAACCAAATGAAAAGTGATGGTGAAAATAAAGGAGGATGGGGAAGAGAGGCTTTACTTAATTGAGAAATTCTTCGAGTTCCATCGGTGTGTGAGCAAGGTGTTCAAGGAAATAGAAACTGCTTACACAGCTTCAATGCGGAAAATATCTTTTGCGTGACGCCATGCCGTTCGCTACAAGTAAACAAACATCCCAACTATTTCGACACACCCGCTTCTCTTGAAATGTAAAAAGTGGGCTGCGTATTTCAAAGCGCTACTATGAGGAAGTTACGAAACTGCTGTCCGCTGATGTTCTGACAGATCCGAGCGTAAAAATGTTACAGCTTGCTGAAAAAATATATCCGTAGTGGAATCGGTAGACGCTCACGCCAGTTATGTATTGCCGCATGACTGTCATCTCTCGTTTTTCCTCCGACTACGAAGATTCAACAAACGCAGGCTTTGATGCAACTTTTTTGGCTAGAAGATAAAGTTACATTCACATCTTCGCAAAACCATTCGCGATGTCCGTAGAGTGTCACGCACCAATCGGATATGAGAACACCCACGAGGAGGGCTAGCAGACGACATAGAGACGTTGATCCCTTGTTCGCCTCATTGCTACCGTTTGGTTACTACCGTGTTGTCAAGGAAAAAGCACTGCGATGTTACGTGTTTCCTGCATCAGTGAACTGCACCCTTCCTCGCTGCATAAATCTCATCTTTCTTTGCAAGGCTCAACATTTTCGCGGAAATAAGCGGTAAAGCACCGCATGCAAGCCATGCACGTGAAATGATAGCCCACACTATACGTAGTACAGCTCGGCGTGGTTTTCTGAAACAACGTAGAAAATTGAGGCGCTATTGCCTTACCTTTCCAAAACGAGAGTGTATTATTCGGGGGTCCACCATGACCTTATACGTCACTACCGTAACGAATATGAAGCAGTAAGCATGTAAACAACAATAAAGAAAAACAATTAGGAAAAAATTGGCCGCGTATCCTCGAGCTTCGCTGTAAATATCTTCGAAAGAGCATAGTCTTCTGCCGGCCGTGCTACACTGCGTGAGATATGGACACCATCTGGCAGCGCCGTCGGAAAGCATGAGTTTGTGCATAATCTCCGGGCAACTGACAGGTAGTAGCACCAAATCATCGGTAGAGGCCTTTTTCGTCCATAGCGTCGCATTACGTATCTATGTATTTCCTAGTCAAGGAACATACCACCTAATACTTACGTGATGTTTAGCCTTACGTATGCGTAATATTTCCTTTTTGATCGACAATTTTCACAAGTATGAAGCAGCTACCATATCAAGATGGCTGGGTATTATGCAAGTGCTTAATTTTGGCCGGGTGGCTGAATCGCGTGACAGACTGATAAACAATGAACAAATCGCAAAATACGATTTAGAACAGGGAATGTCGCAGGAGTCAACGGTTCGACAAGCGGATTTGTCTTCGTCAGGGCGGCAACCACCTTCGTCAGGGCGGCAACCATCTTGTCTTCGTCAGGGCGGCAAATGGCTGCCGCCCTGACGAAGACAAGTCCGCTTGTCGAAACGTTGGCTCCTGCGACATTCCCTGTTCTAAATCGTATTTTGCGATTTGTTCATCGATTCAAGCATCCATCTTCCCCTGAGCATCTCTTCTAGTTTAGACTGATAAACAGAAAGACAAACCAAAATTTCTGCGTTCGAATATCCCCAAAAAGTCTTATCATTTTTTAAACTCCTGTTGATACGGCGGGAATCGAAATCACAGGGCCCCGCGGCACGACGAAAGGGGCCCGGTGTGCTACCACCGCACTAACGCCGCACACGCTCGATGCCATACGAAGGCGTCTTCTTTTGACTCCTCTTCACTCCTTTCTATCTCTTTCACCCCTTGACCCTAGCCTCCACGGACGCTTAGCTGTGCTCCAGGACACGGGCTGCAGAAATTAGCTCCTTTCCTCCACCGCAACGCAATCATCATCATCGTCATCCTATGAATTGGGAAAGTATATTCGTATGATATAGATTTCTGTCCAGCTAGTAACTTCATCAGGTTAAAGTGACAGGGGGCATATGCCCGCACGTATTGCTTTCTGCATTCTAGGAGACGCTCTACATAGCGGTCGACCCTCCTATGGGCTGCCATCTTGGATCGGCCAGCACGGCCCCTATAATGTGCGGTCATTGCAACCAGTGGTTGGAACCAAGGCAGCGCAAATAAAACGAACATGTAAATTGTGGCTCGACAGTACAGACACTGCACATGTACAGTGACCATTCCTTTTTATCCAGAATAAACGGGGCAAAGACGGCAGAAACTTCATGGAAAATATAGAACTGAATTGTAGTATATGGGCGCCATGTCACTTAAAATTATAGTGAAAAAGAAGTAACGCTTTGCTAATTCCGCCTGCGACACTAATGTATCACGGATGTGAGATATTTTGGGCGTCATTCTTTAACTGGATAGTGAGACGAGCGAATACTAGCATGCCGTACCTATCGTTTATTCATTGTTCTTTTATTTTTCTTTCTTCTGCTCTCCCACTTTTTTTTACTTTCCTTGATACCCTTTTTTCTTGTATCTTCCGTTTTTTGTTTATTTTCTGCATACATATTTTTTCCGTTGTAGAAAATCTAAGGTCTTCATATGGCTCAGACATCTTCACATTCTTTGTTTGCCATGTGCGCAGTGAAGAGCGACCTTCTACTTCTAGGCACATATAAAAGGGCGATTTAGAGCGCCCGTATGACAAAACGACGGTGACTCAACCGGTTAGCATGCTTGTCTCGCTACACTGCAGTAGGTGGTTGGAATTTTCTGCCCAGCGACCAATTTATATTGCCGGGCGGCTTGAGTATTTTAGCCTCGACCATGTCAACTCAGGCTAGCCTACAGAATTTAACTTCAAAACCAAAACCTATATCTTTACGAAGAAGTGAAGAGGAGCGGAGATTGCACGGAAACGTCAATTCCCAGCACAGAGATGAATACTTTCAAGCTAAGCGACATGCGTCAGGACGAGCATTCTATTCTTTAATGGAAATTGGTAGTCCGAATCGTATTTCTCAAAGCGCTTTTCGGAATAGAGAGATAACTGTATTGGAGACCGAGGGAAGGGAGTCGTGTTTGGCCCCGCCCCCCTGCGGGCCGCTACCACGATGGGAGAGGCAGGTAGTACGAGCTCGCCTCATCGTGGACCTCTTCGATTGCCCGAAGTTGACAGTTGCGGTCCTTACTGCTGATTGCAGAATAAGTCTTGTTTCGCTTGTTTTCGAGAAGAACCTCCCATTGGGTTCCCTGGGTATGGGGGGGGGGGGGGCAGTCCCACATCATGTGCCTAAATGTAAGCTTACAGCCGCAGTCAGGGCAATCAAGAGATATGTGCATACATAGCGACACACTAGCTGAACCGGTAGACCCCTGTCTGTAGCACGCTAGAGAGTAATTTCTTTTCCTCTGGTGAGGTGCGGATGGGGTGAAATAAACACTCTACGGCCCAAACGATAATCAGAAGTTACTTCCTAGACGTAGCCAGAATATCCCATGACCCTCGATCTGCCGCATCCCTATCAAGACGCCTGACTGCGAGCGAGGCGGAGAGATTCAACGACCCAGGGCCGTGAAGCGCAGCGCGGAAGGCAAGTTCTCGCGCTCGGGCGTGGGCCAGTTCGTAGGAGTTGGGGAAGCCGCTCATCATGGAGCCCATATGTGCCGGGAACCAAGTAATCTCGCGCGGGGTGATGGTCCTACCGCTGAGAATCGTAGTAACCAGCGGAGAGACCCTGCCAGAGGCAAATGCTCTAATCGCTGAAAGTGAGTCAAAATAGATGTGAAAATGAGTGGAGTCCAGAAGCCCTAGTGCGAGAGAAACCTGCTCAGCTACTGCCGGAGAGGCTGCCTTGACAGAGCATGCCGACAATAATGTACCTTGTTCAGAGACTGCAACGGCCACATAACGATTGCTACCTACACGCCCAGCGTCCGTGAAGGTCGACGATCCCGACTTTAATTGTAACTGATCCAAGATGTTCTTTTTTTTTTTTGCTCTAGCACTACGCCTTGCCAAGTTAAATTGAGGGTGCGTATTCCTAGGGATAGGCTCGCGCGTGAGTTCTTGCCTAAGCGCTCTTTTCTAAACAACTTTCACTATTGCTATATGCCACAGGTTCTAGGACGAAGACGAACACAAGTAGCTATTCTCTGGCTCAGCATATTTTATCCGTCCGCTATCCTATTTCATGTAATGTTGCCAAACCTACTCCTTGACACTTACTCGTAGCATATGTGGCGAAATTGTGGGGTATCTTAACCAAGCGTCCAAAACAAACCACTTATGTTTCCAAGGGACATCTTATGGATAATTCCTTGTGACTTAGATGCTTGCTGGTGCGCTCGCGAATGCCGAATGTTAACGCGGTCATCTTGTCACGACCAAATTTCTTGACCCAGCTTGATTTTTTCCAGTACTGAAAACTTGGGCGTTGCGCATTGCCATGACTCTTATCATGTCAGCCAGGAAGAGCGATAGGTCGGATCTCTCACGTTTTGCTTTTGAACGTAACGCACTATTTGTTTACTTCGAGGGAACAGCTCGGGTGTGACTCCAAACACGCAAATAGTAGCGATGATTTGGAACACCAAGACACAAACACTGAAGGACCTCTTCGGGAAACCCATTGAACACCAGCTCACTGTCCATAATGAAGCCTTGTGCCGTGTGGAAATATCGAGGGAACTGTACGTCATGTATATTTATAAGGTACAGGACAATGGAACGGCAATTGTTTGAAGCTGATGATTCGGCCACGCTTCTCAGAGAATAGCTGGAGATGCCTTTGGTTTGCTCGTCTGCAATGCCTGCTTCATCACTGCCAATATGAGAGAGTTGAGACGCTTTGAAGAAGCGAAGAGCCTTCGCGTTATTTAGAAATTAGTCTGGCTACCTCACACCACCGCCACGTCATTGTGCGAAAAATACGCACACCGGACACATATCGAAAGCGTCGCACGGCCCACGCCCAGTAGACTTATTCATAGACCAGCCCTCCTACACAGAATCAAATGCGCGCTGTTTCCTTGCAGGTATCACTGTGTTACAGCAGTTGACCACAGATATGGGTGCGCTGTGCAATTTCATGCGATATTAATCGCATTTCGGCTTTTACTTGTTACGCATTTGACACGAGCGTCTTGATTGAAAACAAGTTACTACGCTATATGCTGGCGTACACTGTTCTTACCACGCATCCTTCGATGTTCAAAGAATACTACAGCTCTCCGGAGTGGCCAATGGCGGCTTACCAGCCACACCCCCAGAGCTCTAGGCGGGACAAACACGCTCCCTTCATGACGACATCAAATTTTATGTCTTATGGTATCATTTCTCGAACGTCCACTCCGTCCTCAATTGCGTGCGCAAATATTGTGATTTATGAGGAAAACTTTTATTCGACGAAATGCTGTGGTACGGAACTACACAAACGTCTAAATTAGCAGGAAATTCGAAAGAGGAAATAGCATTTTTGTTCTTTATCTGAGACTGAAAAAATTTTTAGAGGCGGAGTTTTTATAACATGACTTGGGAAATCATCGTAAGCTGATAGACATTTTGAAATTTGGCGGTGTTAAAGAATATTATTGGAAATCTAAGCGAGAAACTTTCAAGCTCAAGAAAATTGCTTTCCACCATCAAATAATGTTTCAAAATAACAGAAAATTATAGCAACTTTGTTTATAACCGATTATAGCAACTTGATGGATGGGCCAGGAAAAACGTTTTGTTAAAAGTTTCTGAAGAACGCATTTATGTGCGGAAACATGCATGCCATGTAAGTTATTCTGCTGGAGGGCAAGCTTTCCTAAGCTGTCTTCCTGAGCTGTCTGCGAGCTGCGTTTGAGCTTGAAGGATGCTTTCCTTAGATTAAAGAGAGAAAAACTGGCTGATGTATTGCACCAAGTTATGTGTGTACTGCATCGAGAATTCAAAATTTTGCAGGCATAGACGTTTCACAGCTCTCAAAAGAAAGTAAAGATCACTGTACAGAACGTTGACGTCACGGGCGTACGCAGTGTCTCTGGCAGAATGATGAAGTAATGCCTCCAAAAGTGTCATTGTGATGAGTCGAACATTGAATTTAGAACACATGCTGCAGCCTCTTTACAGGTTCCTAATGATGCTTTCTGCGATGTCAGGGGCCTGTAAAGATGAGGGATGTTCTAAGCCAAGACCGCACCAAAGTAGGATTAAATGTAAATTTGCAGCAACACTCCCAGGCCTGTGCATTTGAGCAGTACAGTAGCATTGTAAGGTAGACTTCGCTGCGCGCTCTCTCTGATTCTATTCTCTAATTCTTGATCGATTTATGCTTCTTCCCATTCCTATCTTCCTCTTCCATTTTCTGCTACTAATGCTTCCTTTTCTTCAACTCCTACGTTGTCGTCGCTTTCCTCTTCATCGTAGTCGTCGTCTTCTTAGCTGACTTCATCATGTTCTTCCCTTTCACCTTCACCTTCTAATTGCTCTACTTCATAGTGGTGATGCTTTTGTCCTCGTCGTCGTTTATGACATCACAGTTGGCATGCGGCACCACATGATGTCATCAAAAACCACTCATACAACTCATGGTTCATGGCTGAGAGCATAAAGGGCTCAGACATGTGGTGAGGCTGGGGCGCAGCCACTGCTTCTTCACTTTGAGAGACCTGGCTGAGATTCAAGGTGCTGAAGCAAGAGGTGAGAGAATGTCAGTATTGCAGTGGCGCCACTCCTATTGAACTGGGCACATTTAGACACATGGATAGAGAGATAGAAAGTAAAAAGAAACTGTTAGAACGAGGAAGATTCGGGGTTTTCCTCGCAGTGTAGAGCCCTTATCTCCGGGCACCATTGCGACTTCACGCCAATTCACGTGCCTGCTGGGTTAGACGACGTGGCATCTGCGGTGGTGAGATGGCCAGGCCAGTATCCCAGGAGACATGTGAGGGTAATGTAATGACAGTATAAGGGATTCTCTGTGTCATTGGATAGGCGAACAATGAAAGGACAGGGGAATGAATAATGAATTATTCTGTAGCTGCCCTCACGCGACATCCTGCTTTTTTTTTGCGTTGATCCTGATAGTGGTTACGGACACCGGCAGCGGTGGCGGACACAATTGCCGCCGATTTCGGTCGCAATAATGAGACTATAACACCTAACGCTATAAAAAAAGTCACAGTTTCGCCATAAGGGCGAAGCAATGAATGCGATAGCAAGAAACTATAATGCCATACGAAGTGAGGCTCGCAGCTTCAGGAGAAATATTAATTGTAGCAAACATGCACTTGCTAAGTGACTGCCTCCCGTGGGCAGCGCGTGCTGCTACGAAGGGCTTTATACGTTGTGTGTCACAAAACCATACACATGCAAAGCTAGGGGAGGCCGCTAAATGAACAAACAGAAGATGAGCGCGAACTATGAAGTGAAGCACGCACGAAACGAACGCACAGATATACACCGAACGAGCGCGAATAAGCTGTCACAATGGATACCCTCAGTTTGAACAGCGCTCCCGTCGCGCTCCTCGCGCCATCTCGCTGGCAATGAAGAAACACTTATAAGCGCCTGCCGTCTCTGAGTCCTGCCAGCGGTAGAGGGTGTGTATATAAGGCTCGCCGTTAGCTCCTGAAGCATCTGCTCTGTGGCGTAGTGGTTAGCGCCGCGCGCTCCGGAGCGAGGGGTTCCTGGTTCGATTCCGCGCTTCGGAAGCATTTATCCGAATTATTTTTCTTTGGGACTTTTATGTATATGTACACACTTATACATATACGGTTCATGACGGCGGCGACGGGGACGGCAAAAACCAGCCGAGACTGTCCATATAATTGCTATCGCAATAAAATAATGTTATAATTCGGGCTGAACTACGAAGCTTTGCGATTGTAAAGCAGGCACTAAAAACTGCGCAAGAATAAATGGGCTTGATTCACTATCCACAGAAGAGACAAACGACGTGAAGGAAATTCACTGAAGAATCGAAATGGCCTAGTGCGGATTTGGTAGGAATCACGAACTCGTAAATCGAAAAATAAAAGATAATGTTAGGTTTGATGAGAATGATATTTTTGCTGTGTTGGAGCATACCATCGTTTTGTGCGCAGAATCGATTGAGTTGAAATCGCTTGCGTCGAAAACTGCCGTCGAAAGTGCCGGCTGTGCCTGCTCACGTACAGTCACCCCCAGCGTAAAAATGAATTCACGTCATGATCTCGGCTGTTGACATTGCGGAGTGCCCTCCAAGGGCGTGATATACAGCAATCAATGTGTCTGACAGCACGCTTACTTATCGACAATTCTTGTCTTTTTGATTTCCTGTTTATAACCAGCTGCAGTAGTCTAGTATCGAAAAGACGTGAACGGACATTATTATTTCCATTGGTACCCGCAGAGCGGAAGAGAGGGCGCCAAGACAGATTGGTCATGACACAAACCCAATGTTTCAATTTTCCTCTACCAGACTCTTTTCATTTTAAGCGAAAAATTTACACACAATGAATCCTGTCGATATTAACTTGGAGATTAAGGCAAAAAAAACTCAGAGGAGTTGGCGACCGCACAGCGGGTGGTGGAACAAAAATGTTAGGCGCAATATTAAGAGGTAGGAAGCTAGTAGAGTAGATGAGAGAAAAGCCTCGGGGACGGTGGAGTGACTCCCATGCGGTCGCTCAGAAATCCAGTCGTGCTTATAGTGCAACTTATCGCTCGGCTTCGAACGTGTCTGCAGCTAACGGATCGAGTGACTGTCGGCTATTCGTCGTCAGTACAGCTAACCGCCCCCGCCTTCAATATCGCACCTATATGTCATCAGCCCTGCCTCCACGATAGCATCTCCCACACTACTGCCCGGTGGACAACATTGCTGGTTACTGCAGCGACAAGGCAGCATATAAGGACCCGGAAGTTTTGCACACGTTCAGTGGATGTGGTGGAGCACAGCCATGCGCTCGTCCAAAAACCTGATCTTCCTTTTTGTGCAGTTTAGTAAACGTTTCTCTCTCTACTCTAAGGCGGCTTGCAACATCTGCCGACTGCTCCTGCTATGCACAATTGTGTTTTTCCAGTGCTGATGGGTATGTGCGTTTGTTCCAAAGCTTACACTGTGTTGCGGTGACAGTGAACAGGAGACCTTGGTACAAACCGTCGCTGGCGTAAGCTTATCAGCGGTTGAATCTTTCCTAGAGCCATCGGAGAGAATCTGCTGCTCTCAATGGTACACCGCGTCTAATTACCAAAGCTGTCCGAATAGAAGGCCATGCATTGAGTTCACGCCTCGATGATCTTGAAGACAGATGGAGGCGAGATAACCTGTTCTTTTCAATGCTAGACTCAAAGGCGTTGGAACAGGGGAGTGGGCGGAACAACGAATTTCTCTCATCTATTATGAGGGAGCATGGCTTCCCCAGCCAGAGGGTACCCGTTCTTTCGTTCTCCCTTAGCGTTGAACCGGCGCCCCTTTTCGTCACTTCTGAAACAAGGCCAAGCGCTTGCACTGTGTCACCATGATGTTCACCATGCTGCAATGCTGACGTCTTTCATCGTTGCAAAGAGAAATACAAATGCGAGACGGGGACAAGCTTCAAAAACGCAGCGCATGGGCAAGTGGATCCCGCACGTAGAACATAGAGACAGTGCTGAGATGTTCTAGACAGTCGTAGGCTGTTCCAGGAAGGCGGTCTTTGCCTTTGAGCAGTCTCCACTGCGCTTTTCCCGTCGATGGAGGCGTAATGCTGAGGGTCCGTTGAATGTGCAATCCCAGCGCACGTTCAAGAAGCCTAGGTACTCGAAATTTCTGGAGCCCTCTACCACGGCATCTCTGATAATCGTATCATGTATTTCGAAAGTAAAACCCAAGGAATCAATCATCGCTTTTCCCGTCCATTTGAAGGGATGGGTGTTTGTATACCGCGCCCTTCGCATTCCAACAGCCTTGGCATTGCAACAGCGGGAGTCATTTAATTTGCTTCTTTTATCGCGTTACAATAAATACTGCAGTCTTGTTGTGAGCATCTGATGCTAGTACGAAGCGGAGGAGCACGAGCTCTCCCTGGTTATGCATTGTTGTGGTAGCCCCTTTGCTGATGTTAATCTATGCAGTCGAACCAAAAATATTCCTTGACATCACCTGATGCATATTTGGTGCATGTGGCGGGAATCAATGCCAAGCATCTGAATGAAACCACGCAGCTTTGGATGGGACATTTCGCGGATAATTGCATCATGTCTGAGAGCCTAGCTTATCCGTGTCCGACTACCGCAGCTTAACCCCACCGCCTTGCCGAGAGCTAATTTCGTGACTGTTAGTCCGTCCGGTACTGAAAACTTGTTTGTTTGGCATTTTATGAATAAGTTAGTACCAGCCAGGAGGGGCATCGAGCGCGACGGAAACGCTTATTCTTGCGAGCATAACAAGCTACATCGAGAACACAGCCCGTCTGTGGTTCAAAACACGCGAACAGGAAGCGACCTCTTGAAACACCTGCAAACAATATCTGAAAGACCTGTTCCGTGAGCAGGCGCTGGGTGAGCTCATTGGACACCAGTGAACGAACCACCAAGAAGTTTGAAGAGGAGAAATTTAAAGAGGGGAAGTTAGCTCACGTATTACAGTCAACGGAATACAGTAAAATACAGCCAACTGGAAAGCCCTAATTTTCGTACACAACTCAAACAACAATGTAAAAGCACCTTTGCTGCGTCTTGAGGTCCGGGACATTTATGGAGTCTATTGGAGAATGCCCAATTCCTAATCGTGAAAAATCGTGGTAAGCCAAAGACCAGAGTTAGCGCACGTGCTAAAGGGCAACTGCCGCGAATTTCGGGCGTCCACGGATTTTAATGCAATTTTCAATCTATGTTCCCATCAGCACTATAACAACTTATGCCAACCCAGGCTGTTCAAAGACAATTAGATCTGCTGAAAATTATTTTGGAAATTTTTAAGACATTCTCGTGTGGGTTAATCCTGTGTTTTTGACGACGTCACCTTGAACGTTGGCTGGCCTAGCAGGCCGATGTTTGAAAGCATAGTGGGGATACTTCAGCGCTAAAATCGTCGCTGTCAAGTTCGGAAGAGCCGGCACAACTCAGTATATCTTTGATTTTTCTATTGCCAGCTCTTTGTTTTTCACGTCGTGGAGGCTGTGACGCCACCGCACGTGCTTCATGGAGCGTCTAACCGTTTCAGTTTCGGTTGGAACACATGGCTCATTTTGCTATTTGAAATTATTCCTAAGTTTTTGAGAAAATTGAACCTCCTTGCGTGCTACAGGACTACCAGCGCCATTTGAACACAGCGATATAAGAATACGAAGAAAAAAAGCTCGGGAGTTCGCCGTTAAGTCAACACATGCTGACTGAAGCCGAATGTTGAATATACAAATTGAGTAGTAAGGATGGGACGTTTCAGCGAAGTAGTGGCGTTGTTTGTCAGCACCTAATATTATATACTGGGGATTCTACTCTTCTAAAAATTTTCGCAGTCATAAACGGAGCTGTCTCTCACTAGTGAAAAGCAGACAAGCACTTGCCCTTGAGCCACTACCAAAGCTGGCAGATAGCACTGCGAAGGAAAATATAAAAAAATAAAAATAAAGGAAACGGAGAAAGAGGGAAAGAAGGAATGAAGAGAAGAAATGAAAGAGAAACAAATAAATAAATGAGCGCAGAAGAGAAAACCGAAGCAAAACCCCTGACCTCAGCCCGCTGCTACATGATGGTGATATCGTAAGAAGCAAACCAAGGGGATTGAACCACCTCCACTCTTATGACGAGTCTTCGTGACGTAAAATCTGTGAAGTTCATGTTTTAAAAAAGAAAAATGTTGCTTGGAAGCATTTGGATCACACAATAGTTAGACCTCTATTATTTCCGCACCCTTCTATAGTGGAACGGACTTATCCCGTTAAAAAGTTATACTTAAGCGAGATGTGAGCCGGCTCATTTAGGTTTAACACTGCCTTTTCTTACACAGCATTTATGTACACGTAACTGATGAGTGCGATGGTCGTAAGATACCTGAACTGCTCCAGAAGACATTTTTATAAGGCAGCGTGAACAACGTTTCCTTAAATTTCGAAGAGCGAGTGCTAGAACGGAAATGGACAAAAAACGTGAACGTGTTGTGCTGCGCAGATATGATGTGAATGCTGTAGGAGATAACTTTAGAAGTTAGTTTCTGATTCGACATGACTGGCATGTTAACGGTACTTCCCCATTACAGGTGCGAAATATAGTCTCATCCACACATTTTATTTCAGCGTGATATCCACAGGCTATCAGGCCGGCTCGCTTGATGCGATGCCTTCACCTAACTTCCGCACTCCGTCGATGGTCAGTTGTCGGATCTCTTTCATGGACAACGTGAGGGCGACGTGTCTCTCGATTGCCTGCCTCACTTCCACGGCCATAAGTGAGTCCATACCAAGCTCACTCAAGGAGATTACTGGGTTCAGTCCAGAGGGGTCCTTGACACCTAAAATGACAATGTAGAAGAAGAACGATGTACGCACGTCCCATGCATGCCAAATGACATGAACTTTGATAATTCAGGCTTACTTGTCAGGTTGCCCTTACTTACGCTTTCGCGCCGCAGTACTGCAGCTGTAGTGCCTAGCAATACACGTTCTAATGTGCCGACCGCCGAGCGTCTCCAAGGGTAAGCGGTGGCACCGCCGATCATGTGTGCCACCGCTGGCCACCAGACGGCGATACTCGTCGGGATCATTTTAAATCGTGCGGCGCTTCACGTGCGCCACCATGGAACACGTGCTGCGCACGCGCGCCGGTTCCGTTTTCCACTGCGCGTTCAAAGGCGCTCACCAAACTTGTAAGTATATTTGCAGGCACTATATTGCAGTCGCAGAACTTACATATGAAAAATCTGTTACATTTGAGCGCGCCTTTATGTCAAGAGATGTAACTAATCTGTCGTTAAACTACAAAGAATATACACGGCACAACGAATAACCGAGACTGAGGATATGAAGTTCGGATCCATGTGCAAAAATTTACTGGATTTCGTATTGCGCGTATGAGTGTAATAAGAGCAAGGAATAAAGCTCAGACAAAACAAAATTCATGACTATCAACAGAATTTGATGCTAAAATTATAAGAATATGGTTATCATAGTATCTTCTAACAATCGCGCGCAGTATTTGGCTCCTGCAAGTCATTTTTGCATTTGTCGCAGAGCCGCAAAGGTAGCACTGACATCGGGCTGTCTCTGTTGCTTCTTTCAGCATTGATATATTATTCGTATTTCATATTAGCACGAATATCAGCTCTTTAAGAAAGGCGGCACAAAGACCAGTACAGTGTTCAAATGGTAGCTCCTCCTCACTTTCGGGCGAATCAGTTCTTAGTTCACATTGCACTTATCATATTCGTCGTCATGGCAGAGCGGCTCCCGCAGCGAAATTCTAAGCTTAATGGCACGCACTCCATTTCGGGCCACCTTATTCCTAACTAAGAAATGCAAAATTACAGTGTACTCTTAATTCTGCCCCATGAACAGCTAGATATTATGCAAATAGAGCTTCACACCAATCACGGTGTGCTTCACAGCCATGTGGTGCTGTTCACGCATAAACTGGTTAATGTGTTTCTACCCTGTACATATTACATTGTAAATTCCCGAGCAGGGTGTTCGCGGAACCATCACCGATTTATTGTATCCTCGATAAAGGCTTATCGAACTGGGTCAGTTGGCTGCAATATTTTATAATTTCCTTCACCGTAAACACACCAGATAAAACGTAATAGGAAAGGTCAGAAAAGCAGTGAAACACAACTTTCTGTATTGCGAGAAGAATTACTAATACACATGCGGCAAGACTAACCGGCGATGCAAATGTGGAAGGTAAGACACAAAAAAAATTCTCATCATTCGCGAAACAATGTATACACATAAATATCCAGGCCATCAGGCCATCCAGTAAGAAGCACGGAAGAAGAAAAATCAATATCAGTAGTATATCTATGGCTCGGTCACGCACGTATCTGTACGTCACTTGACCCGAAATGCATAAATTATACCACGTACTACTTTTGTTTTTATGAGTGAACAAAAATGCATCGTTAGAGCACGGCACTGGAAAGTACTGCATTGATCAACTAAGTGTGAGCAGCTGCTCTTACCCAATGACTACTGATATTCTAAAAAGTGATAATACAATAGCGGGTATGAATAATATTCCTACGAAGAGATATAGGAAGAAGGAAGAAGAAGATCGGGAGACGCTGGCTGCTGTGTGCTGTTGCTGGTCAGCCATCTTGGCCAGATTGGCTACATCTGTATAGCATCTTGTAAATACATCCTACATATACCTCCCACATCCCCGTAACACACATGTATACAAACGTCGCCGCAAGTGGATGGAAACGTATTATCTATGTCTTTTCCGGAGATTACAAACTAGCGTTTTCTTTCAAAAAGCATATGTACAGTCGCGAGCAAAAGTTTGGAGACCAATAGGTGCCACAAACAGCTATTTTTCTTTGCAGTCCGAGTAAGTTGGCTTAAATCAAGTGGTTCAGCCTAGGTGCACTTGTTCGACCAATGTAATGCAGTGGTGCGATTCCATGTTGTAGAGCTGTGCTACACGGAATTTAAGGTTTCTTTTGGTGCCATGGTATGCAAACTTTTGCTCATGACTGTACATGTTTATTCTTCTGACGCTAGAACTTTTTGTCCACCGCATGTTAATGTTGTTGCAGCTAATCCGGAGCACGAAGGCAGCGTAGACAGAAAGCCAGTTGGAAAAGTGCCTATGATATAGTGAAAGAGATTGAACAATCTAAAACAATGAACTTTCATTTGTTCCATTCCCGAATGTGGTTGCATTGAGTAGAATTATTATAAAATATACGATATCAGAAAACTAGAATCATTAAAAAAAAAACGACTGAGCGTTTTGACTGAAAGAAATACGACCAATTTACAAGCATCGAATTTTCTTCCCCAGCTAAACCTCATTACACTTGCAGTGCGGCGCCATGTTGAATGCATGAAATATTTATACTCTAATCCACTTGTCCCCGCCGCGGTATTCTCTTCAATCAACTTCCAATAACCTTCGCATGATTGCATAGAGTTATTGCAATAATCTTGCAAGAACTCTGTACAATAACCTTTAACTGCAACAAGCGGCCAATTAGTATTAACTGCGAACAGACGCCAATGCTGCGAGACCGACAAATTGTATATATTTGTTAGAAGCCACTTAGGCAGATGACAACAGACCTGGATTAACACTGCAACCTTTTTGACCCGTACTGACATGTTCAAGCATAGATTTTCTTTCCCTGAACAATCGAAGCCTCGAATTTGCTGACAGAAGCTGTCCGTTTTTTCTCGGTTAGACACTTTCTTGAAGCCTGTTTATGATTGTTCAGCTTTGTTTTTCTTTCCCGCACCTCCAGCCACAACCTCGATGGGGCTGTGGCATGTATGTATAAATAAATAAAATTACGAGGCGCTTACTTTGTGCGTCATTCCTTGCTGTAGTGTTCTAGAGTTCAGCCATTTACAGCAAAAATATATTTGTGCGTGTAATAGTGCCAAGGAATGCCGCGCACGAATTCCGGGTTTTCGTGCATTACTTACGATCGTGTAATTGCTAACAGTCAAAATGAAGTACACCTCGAGAAATCTCAAGATGGTGATAACACGTATGCAGTAGGTATATTGAAAATGAGTTTCGATATGTTACCCAGTATATTTAACGTGGTGTGCTAAAGCGGTAATGAAATATGTGTTTGTATTTCCCGATCGCAATTCTGCATACAGCAGGTATTGACGCGAAGTGCCGAAGGACCTTGATCTCTCCAAAAGGCCACTCCCACGGACGATTTCTAAAAGGAGCTTCATTGGATCTTGTAGTGGGATTTTCTGGGCAACTTCTCATTTGGCGGAATTTGCTCAAGCTTTCCTGAAAATGAAAGTGTGTGCTGTCGCGACAGCCCGAGAAGACCACATCCCGCAGCTCTCTTTCGTGATTGAGAAGCACGTAAGAACACTTTGGAACACGTTATCAAAGTGAGCTGGCCTGGTTTCACAGCTCCGCCTAGCACAGAAATAAAGCCCCCTTTATCTACAATGGTGGGATGCTGAAGACTCGCTTCGCAAAGCCACGTTATGATTTGTAGACCAGGAAAATATCCCAATACTTTTGATTTATGAAACAAACATCCATGATGCACGCATGTTGAAGCGTACGACTGGACATCAGAGTATTGCGAAGCGAAGTATTGCGTTGCGATGACAGCGCCTGATGGCAAAATGCCTGAGATGGAAATATGAACGTTTTTCTGCGAAACCTCTTATATGTACCTGAATTTCTTGCATCATTTTCTCACGCATGTAAATTTGGTTTTTTTTTTTCACCCCGAGGTACGTTTTCTATGTAGAGCCTTCTCTTGGGAGAAAGGACATGATATCAATGTACGTACCAAGGATTCGTGCGACTGCTTCGACGATACCACGCTTGTTGCGGTCGCCCTCAGTGGAGGTGTCGGCCTTAACGCAGCTTGAAACAACTGGATGCTTCTGGTTCAAAAACTGGTCCATGAGTTCAATGCACGAGTTGATTCGCTGTGGCGTTGTGCCGGCGATAGTCGCATCATCACCGACTACGTTGTGGAATACGCCGACGTCCGCGATGGCGCCCCACTGTATAGCCAGTCCTGCATCGTACACAATTACAACACTTAAACACCCAGTTTTCATGGCTTCAAATTAACAGTCTAAAGTGAGAGCCTCACAAGATGATTGAGAGCCGTCTTTAGTAGCAGTGTACTAATGACGCTGAAACGGTAGCAGATAGCAAGACAGTGCAGATTATAAAACCCTCAACATCTATTGAACATGAAACCGGTTGTGCACGCAAGTATGTGTGCTTAGTGCAAATGTGTTAGTTATTTCAGTTGATGTCATTATACTCATACAATGCAACACGTTGTGTGATACACCTTACAATATCAGCACACTTGTAAAGACCTCGGTGGTCCAAATTTCCGGAGCCCTCCACGACAGCGTCTCTCCTTATCATATCCTGGATTTGGTAAGTAAACCCCATCAGCCATCATTGTGTGTGCAACGCTTAGGAAATGCACTATCAACCGCGATCACTTCGCTGTAGCTCCCCTCGTTTGGTAGGCAAGAAGACGAAACTTTGACAAGGAGATATCGCAACGCACGCCATTATTCAGTCTGTGCTGGCGCGAGCTGTTTATGGGAAACTATTCTTTGCCATGTTGAGGCATTCTTGGGTGTTATTTGGCGGCCCTTACACCCCGAGGCAAAAATAAATGCCCAAGTATTCGCACGTCCACTTGCAAAGACGCACACAGAATATAGAAACGTAGCCATGAAAATGCGACAGATCCCGTGCATTGTGGAAATCGATGTCACGCAAAGGCGTCGTCGAGGAGGAAACTGCCCGCGATGCATTCTTTATCTTTCACCTATGTTTTGCGAGCAGCATCGACGTCACCGTGGAAGCTTAGCCCTTGTGCGTGTAACGCGGCCTTAACCACGCTATTCGATGCAGCTCTCTGGTGCAGAATGGAGCAGTTTGGTGCCTGTGTATGTTAGAGTACGTATGTGTGTTTTCTCAAGGGTAAATGTGAGCTCTGATGTGCTGATGCGCGTATCATTGGCGTCATTCGCTGGAGTATCCTTAAGCTTCGAGCAAAGCTGGGCAGTATATTGTCAGCTGAGCCTTAGCGATAGAGGTAGTCTTTATCACATTTTTATTTAGAATGGTTAACGCACGCCACAGCCACGCTGGAATGGCATACCGTGGTCTAACGGTAGCATGTTTGCTTAGCAGCGCCCGGGTGCCAAGTTGTAATCGGTCCTACCTCCAACAGCGCGGTGGGTTGCCTCCAGTTATCACAGGACATTTGTACGTGCCTGCTTCCTTCCTACCTCTATATTTAAATCACGTGCTATTGCAAAAGCACTCCCTTTTTGTTGAAAGCTTGCCAAATATGTTCTCATCAAATTCTGAGCCTCTATTTCTGTTGGCCCTTGACCTACATGTGCTGTAACATTGGCATACAGTCGCCTGTGGCGCATACCCGAATTCCACGGGCGGGTATGAGCCACATGTGATCGTGTTAACAGTATTCCCAAAGCGTGCCACAAGTATATCGCATTGGTGATGCAAAGGATAGTCATCCGTCTTCGACATACATCCATACCCTACGTTGACAATTTTGAGTGTACAAATTGAACGAGCAGAACAGCACAAGGGAACTAGACGACCAGACAAACAGATAGACAGATGCGGTCAAAACTACTAAATTGTGATATGGAGCATTTCGCAATTAAGATCGATGTGAATCACACAAAGATGCCCCTGGGAACCTGAATGCAGCAAATTCCTGATTGTGGGTTGTGTTCGGAATGTCCTCTACTATATCATGAGTGACCATGACGTCATAACCTTGGTTCATGAAAGCCTTCACCTACTGAATCGTACCATATGACACTTCTCATAATTCTATGTGCTTTCCGCAAGCTTCGCGGGAGATATGGCAAGTGCACAGAAAGTATTCGGAGTGTATAAGGATATTATGCGGGAAAATACCGAATTATTGAAATGCGGAATAGCACGCTCCTGTAGGATTCGGAAAGCTCGGTGAATAAGTGAGCTAGTGAGAGATTGAGTGAGAGATTGAGTGAGTGAGTGAGTGAGTGAGTGGTGAGTGAGTGAGTGAGTGAGTGAGTGAGTGAGTGAGTGAGTGAGTGAGTGAGTGAGTGAATGTATCATTAGTGAGCGAGGGAAATCACTCCATTCTGTCCGACAATTTACTCGAGTAAACTCAACGTCACCAGGCCACGCCCACTCAGGACCATTAAGCAGGTTTTTCAAGGGCTTTACATTAAGTTACATGAGAATGCAGTAGCAAAAGTGACGAGGGTATTATTATTATTATTATTATTATTATTATTATTATTATTATTATTTAGAGTGCATGCATTTGCACGTAAGTGCATGAACGTAATTGAGAGAGCACGCCACGCAGGAGGACACAACACCTGCGTACTCTATGCGAGGAGGCAATGAATACAGCAAAAGATAACACACAAAGAAAGAGAGTAGAAGTGCCTCATACACGCAGTTCAATGAGTCCCACTTTATATTTAGTCTGGCCAATTTGTGCTTTCTATTTGTGAAGCAAGCTGAATTCGGGATTCCAACGCAAGAAGATTTAAGAACAACACTATTTCTAGGAGATAGTAGCGGAAGCAAAGGGGGCGTCCTTCGAAACCGACCTAGGCTTCACATTTAATCACTTTTCAGTTTCTCCATTTTTCCGCCTATGTTATGTCGGACACATATTAGATGAGTATTTTGCCATCAGAAGTGCCGAATTTTAGGTATGATGACTGTAAAACTAAGAAGCTACGGCACCTCGGAGAATTTCCCTCCATTTGCTAATATATAATCGTATTTAGCATTATCATCACAGGAAAGCGTTGCATGAATACCACAAACACTGTTCCCATGTCTTAGCAAAACGCTTTCTTGGGCTAGTTGGTTCATAACTTCTTGAAAAATTGTAGCGCAAAGGAACACACGGCCAGACAAACAGCACAGGACGGGTGCTAACCTCCAATTATGCTTATTGAAAAAAAAACTTACCTAAATATAAAGAAATCCCAAGAGCGGCAAGGGCATGACACTCGCGATAATCGGAGAGCTAAGCGGGAAATCATATCTAGAAACATTGTGGCAGTAAATCATATCTGGAAACATTGCTTAAACCAGAATGCTCCGCCACTCTTTTGGGCTGTTGCACGCGTATCCATCAGATTGAAAATGTGACGACGCTGGAGCAAGAAAAAAAGACCAAAGTAAGCAACAAAATTACTTGCAGATTGTTTAACGAAAGGGAAGGGGTCAAGGGCTCGTTCTTTATTTGTTGGAAACAACTAAATGAGGAAACAGACAATGAAGCTAGGAAAGCATAGGGGAAGTTATTTGTGGTATTGTAATTGTGGACAAAGTAGAAAGGAATTAAAGTGGACGAAAAGACAAACCTGCCTTCGGTGGGACCCGAACCCACGACCTTCGGATGTCGCGTCCGATGCTCTACCAACTGAGCTACAAAGCTCAGTTGGTATAAATGCACAATAAAATGGCATAAATGCCATTTTATTGTGCATTTATGTATGTATTATCCTGGGAGTGTTGGGCAGCGCCACTCGTGGCCAAGGCGGCGAGTGTAGAACACACTTTCTTGCCAGGAGGCGTCACGTAGAACGTGAACTTAGATGAGATGAATTACATTACCGCAAATAACTTCCCCTATGATATCCCAGCTTCATTGTCTGTTTGCTCATTGAGTAGTTTCTAACAAATAAAGAACGAGCCCTTGACCCCTTCCCTTTCGTTATTTCATAGCTTGGGCCTCGTTGAGGCAGACTTGGTGCCTTAGGTAGCATGCGAGGGCTTATTGGGCAGCAGCCATCGCATCTAAGTTCACGTTCTACGTGAGGCCTCCTGGCAAGAAAGTGTGTTCTACACGCGCCGCCTTGGCCACGAGTGGCGCTGCCCAACACTCCCAGGATAATACATACATAAATGCACAATAAAGTGGACATGGGGACGACCGCCTTTGTAGCTCAGTTGGTAGAGCATCGGACGCGGCATCCGAAGATCGTGGGTTCGGGTCCCACCGAAGGCAGGTTTGTCTTTTCGTCCACTTTAATTCCTTTCTACTTTGTCCACAATTAAAATACCACAAATAACTTCCCCTATGCTTTCCTAGCTTCATTGTCTGTTTGCTCATTGAGTTGTAGATTGTTCGTAAGATTGGTTTATATATAGCGACAACAATGGTTCCGGATGAGACAGATACTAGAGAACAGACGGTCGAACATCAAAGCGGTGTATCATTATAGATGACATGCGAAGCATTCCGAGCATAACCAGTACGAAAAAGAAAAAGGTAACAAAAAAGAACAAACACTAAAATTATTAAAACAACCAAAAAACGTTTTCTTTTATTCACAACCGGAAGCACTTGTGCTTCTAAAACAAGCGTTGTAGTGAGAAAAACGACAACGATACTTAAAGGTCCAATGGGATGCGTCACATAAGCAAGAAAAAACCAGCAAAAATAACGGCAACAGGACTTAAAGGTACAAGGAGGCGTCAACCGAATAGCGTAAAAATTTAAACATGTCCTTCCAAAAAGGTCACTTCACTATTCAAGAATGTTATTGAAGGCGTGCTAATGCAATTGTCACTGGAATCGGGCTTTCGGGCGCACCGTGACCGCGAGGTTTGTGAGTCCTACCTCATTTACAAGCCGAAAGCCGCTACCACGGGCATTAATGAAACATGGGTAAACTCACATGTTTCCCGAGTGACTAGGGCATTGCCATTATGAGGAACCCATTTCAAACAACTACCTCATTTACAAGATATTCTATTCGATTCTATCCAGCAGCTTTTCAATAAATCAGTTTTTTTTTCATTCTTTCTGCTGTGGCGATTACCATTTTTACAATGTGGAGTGGCTTTACGGTTGCGTTACATACAGGTATGAGAATCCCTCCGGGTTGTAAGTGTGCCGCCTTAGTGTTAATTGAGAGGCTACGATGTCACATCCTGACTCGCCGCAGCCGATCACGTGCTCTGTGCAGGCAGACTTCATAGCCATTCCCTGTACAGACATACGCCTTTGTAGCCGCACTCTGTCCCCTTCCTGTGCCCTTAAAAGGAAGGTGCTCTGCAACACCACTTTACTCTGATGAAGGCCGGTCCACCGGCCGCAACGTCAGTTAATTTATATTGTTTCCGTTAATCGTTTGAATCTCTTTATTGAAAATGTTTATACGGGCTCATATATATATATATAATATATATATATATATATATCTATTTTGTGTGTGTACGTGTGTGTGTGCCTGCGTGCGTGCGTGCGTGTATCGTGTTCCTCAGGCATAAATCACAGGAAATTATGATTATTAGTCATTCTTATATCCTGGAAAAGGAATTCATTTGCGAAACGGTAATACAGTTGTAGAAATTTAGTATAGCGTAGGCTCCTTTGGACGCTACGTTATTCACGATCTCTTCTTCGCTGAAAATGCGCTTTTTGAGGCGTTTCTACAAGCTGGTGCGGCTGTTGTAGGACATCACAAGGCCACCTCTACAAGCGAACCATTCGGGGATGCCGTCGTATCGCCCATCCGCGCGCTTAGTAATAACACTGCCACATATACGGGCATGTGTAAACACGTCGGCCGGGTGCAAAACCAATAGATTAATGCTAGCCAGTGTATTTCTTGTTCACTGAGAAAATTGCCGTCTGTTTTTCCCTGGTTCTCATGGGTACTGCAGTTGTTGGTGAGGCAACCTGAAATGCTCCCTAGAGCGTAACAACACGAGCAAGGAATAGGTATATGTCACGTAATCCCAGAGCACTTACCGGGCAGCCCTTGTGCAGCGCGACGCTCACAGATGCGTTCCATCGCAGAGTTTGCGTAGCCGTAGTTTGTCTGCCCTACGTTGCCCATACCGGATGCCAGGGATGAGAAAGCGACGAAATGGTCCAGATCCGGACACATCTTGCGAGACAGTTCATCCAAGTGCCGAGTGCCGTCGATCTTGATTTTGAATACTGTTTCGAAGGCCTCAGCAGTCTGGTTTTCAAGGAGCCCGTCGCGGAGCAGCTGCATGTAATATTACAAGCAGTTACTGCAGCTACAAGCCGTTACAAGCAGTTAATATTACATAACATGAATAGACCTAATTTTAGACGGGAAAACTTGCTTTCAGCGCGAAAGATACGATACCAGAGAGAGAGTGAAATAAACTTCAGTGTTGACAACAGCGGAAATAAATTAAGCTGCTCTGCCACACTCATTAGCCATCGTTGTAACGTCATAGCATACATGCATGTAATTGAGCCAGTACAGGTCAGCCTGTGCTTATGAATTACACATAATAACCGCAATTTAATTTACTAGAAATATACTTTCCGCGCTTGTATATACTGACAATTTAAAGAGCATTAGCGCAAAAGTAATATCAACTTTATAATATATTACATAGGGGATATATTACCAGCTATAGCCTAAAACGTTCAACGATTTAGACGAAACGTGCGAAATGAACTCATTTCTTGGCTTCCTGATAATCGCGCAGATGATAAGGAAAGTTGTAGTTTGATACGTACTAAAGACCTACTGTAAAATCGCATGTGCGGACTTCATTTAGTCATGTTGCCCCATCAGTTTCTCTGACAAGTTCAATAAATTTCGGCAGAAATGTCCCTGATTCAACATCGAACAGTACTACTTAAGCAACGCCTTCAACCTTAAAGTGTAAGCTAAACGCATCTGCGCAGGAATGAATTTCCCGTTTATGGAAAAGGCTGGAAGTTCACACATTTACGAAGAAAATTACTTTTATGTTCGTGTGCCCCGTCTACTGGCTTCTCCACCAATTCACCCCTGATATCAAGCGAAATGATATCAAAGGCCGTTGTTTGAAACTAACCTACATTGTGCAGATGGCGAGGACAACTCCGTGATCTGAAGCCTCCATATAGATAGCAGCACAAAGAAGAACGCGAGACACTTATCTACTGGGAATTTAAATATCAAGAACACAATAGCAAATCGTATTTATATTAATTGTGGCGCTTTCAACGACGGATAGAAAACTGCCTAAATGCAGCAGTACGCTGCAATAAACAGCAAAGTCTCGCTCCTCTTAAGTACAGCAGTTGCTATAGATATGTCATTATCAATACAGAAAGAGAGATGGATAGCTCTGCGCGACCACATAATTACATACCGCCAGTACTTACAGTATGGCAAAAGTAATGAGATAACACTACAATTTGCGCATGATTTACTGTTGACTCGTTAAATGCTCGTGTAAGGGAAAACGTTGTCCTTGATCTGTACAAGTGCGCCGAAAGCAGCCACAACTTCTGATCACAAGTTCTCTGCTGCAATTACGAACGACTCGTCTCTTTCATCTTAGCAGAAACCACGCTCTACCAGCACCTTAGTGCGGCCCTTTAAATGTGGACAGCGCCTTCGTGTTGGACGAAGTGTTGGTGGGAGTATATATGTGACGGGTGTTGTATCTTGCATATCACTCAGCTAAATATGAAGGAGACATCAGCATTAAAAAGCAATTCACTGCTGCTGTTGTGTTCCTCAACTCTGGCACATACCCACCCTGGGGGATTGGCAAAGATGAAGACTAAATCATAAGTACTATGAAATACTATGAAAACTGAATAATGAGGATGAAATTTATAGTGCAGTTTTCACATTTAAGAAGAGAACCGGCCTAAATCAATTCGGAATTTTGCAACAGTACACCATACGTCCCCCTGGCAATGTCCTATTGAGGAGGCTCCCAAAGACAGAATATAAGGGACGAACTCCAACCCAATCCTATGAAGATAATATTTCAACATGTTTTTTCTTAAGGAGGATAACGGAGTGCATTTTCAGAAATAATGATCGATAGATCCGTCTTCGCCTCAATATGGACACAACGGCGATGAGGCCTGACCAGCCCTGTACATTATAACAATTTAGTTTTGGAATGAGACAACACATTTGCGTAAGGATAACTTCTAGTTTTCTGGATATTCGATCGTCGTCTTTCTCCTTCCGATCGGTCGCCCAGCACGCGCCATGTGCTACCGTGCTTTAATTGGCAAATACCACGTTTTTGAGTTCTCCGCATTGCTCCCGAGCGCGTTTTGAGTCCGTCTGGCTCCAAAACCTCGCAGCTGGTGCCCAACGTTTAAGTGGCCGCGGGCAGACCTAGAACAAGCAAGGATTTCGCAGGAACGAAATGACGCCAACCAAAACCAAGAGCTCTGGCGCCACTTTGAGGGAATTTTTCGCGGAGGGATATAGCCCTTCTACACAACGGCCGGAGCCCTTTACGGGGGGCCTATACCCGAGCGCGGGCGGTGGACGACGGCCGGCGCTTTCACATAGGCAGAGGGCCACGTCAGCGCAAGCAGAGCAATCATGCGAGGTCGAGACGTTCGACGATGTGGAGGGGTTAAGGCCGATCGTTTTGTGAACTCACATTCCGCTGAACCGAAAGGCGCATGATTTACTTGTTGGTGGCTGTCTTTAAGGTCTGCTTGGCTGCTGCATTCTGTCGGCGGGTATATTAAACAAGGCAGAGCCATTTGTCCTGTTCTATATGGCAGCCAGTTTTATTTCGTCGCGCCTAGCTACAGGAACCCGAGAGTAAGTGTTGAGAGATTAAGCCGTAAACGCGGCCACACGTTCCGCATCTTGCCGGGCTCTGTCTTGCAACATCAAAGCCTTCACCTGCGCGACGTTCGGCCGTCGACGCGGTTGCATTTCGACGACATGCGGCGCAGTTGTTTTCTTTTCGATGCCGTCATACAGGGATGAGAAAGACGCATGTAAACATCACTGACGCGCGTGGAAGCTGCGGTGCAGGCTAGGAGGTGTGACAACATGATCTAACGCGAGGCACGTGTACTGCTGCGATGTCATTGCACGTAACTGAGCCCCGGGTAGCCGAAAGTTCCTGAGCCCTTCACTACGGCGTCTCTCCTACTCGTAGAGCCGATTGGGGACATACAACCCCAGACAGGTGGTACATTTAGGCGATACTTGACGTAATGATTGCAAGTGGCTGTTATGACTGCACATGTGTCGGTGTAGCGCAGCAATTGATGATATGCAGTAAACTTGTACTGTGCACTACATCAAAGAAACGGTAGTTTCAAATTCAGCTGCGCCGGAGTCAGGCACTGCCTCTACATAGAACTCTGGAACGCGCAAGGTGCGGCCCGCTGAACTTCGCGGCCTTTGATGACAGACCACGTCTCGGCCAAATTTACAGCTGCGACTGTTTGGGCGCCATTGTTCACGGACACACCGCGCAGCGTTTCCCGGAGTACGGCAGGAGGCCGAAATGATCGAAACAGTTTCAGCACCTGATAGGGCTAAAAATAACGAAATAAGGCTACATGGTTTAGTCGGGTATTTCTTTTCCTTCCCGGATATTTGGTCCTCATAGGGCAGTTTCTCGCCTTCGCCTCATGACTTGTGTGTAAGTGCCTCAAGATCGTTGCGAATGAAATTACATATGTAAACAGCTTTTTCCTTATTTCTCGCAGAATTCCGTTGCCTGTCCTTTCGCATATTTTAGACGTTAACAATTTTTGCAGCCCTCTCTTACAGCATGCCTAGCTCTTAGTCATGTCGTCGCTTTAGCACGTAAAACCTCAGCAGCTACGCTTATCGTTCTCCAGAAACGATGACAGGGAGAAAGAATATTGATTTCATAGAGAATGGACAAAATTTACCTGTCGTGAGGTTTCTGTGGAGAGTACACAGTTTGTTTCATCTGTGTTATACAAGCACAGGTACTTCAGATACCTAGTTTAGACGGAGAGAGCTGTTGTATGCAAGCACAGGTACTTCAGATACCGAGTTTAGGCGGAGAGAGCTGTTGTAATATTTTTATGATTAAAATTCAAGGATGGCCGCATTCACGGACAGCAAATCTACATTATTCTCAGTACTTACGTCTTTCCCAATGAAGCTTGCAGGCAATCGCTTCAATGAGACGACGACTGCGGCTTTCACACCTTTGCTAAATCTCGTGTTATTAACGCGAAAGCGTTTCTTGGCTAGGTTGGCGATAGCGCGCGCCCAGTTGCCGTCCGCAAAAAGCGTCCGCAAAAGCCGTGTCCGGAAAGCACGTGACCTTTCCCACCGGGAGTCACACCGGCGCCATCACTCGCCGCCCGCAGAGGCGGTCGGCGCGCCCTCCGCTGCGCTGCTGCTACCTGCAGCGGCGTCTCCACGTACTGCTCGGATCACAAGGCCATGGTAGTGTCTGTGTACCCCGGCCCAAGTGCGCCGTCACCGGAGCGATAAGAGGGTGATGACACCGGTGACTGTCAAGTGACACGACCCACAACGCCGCGGCGGTTATACTACTCCGATATGCCTGAGACCTGCCTCTGGCATATCTGCATATACTGCCTGGACGGCAAAATACAAGAGGAAATGTGTCGACTCCACTTTGATTGCATCAAATCATGTAAATCAACTCAATCCGGCATCCCACATTGCCTTATTCCTTATAGCACAACTCGGCAACACCAGTTTGCAGCACTCCTGCGGAAGAACAATCTAGCCAAAAGAAACGCTTTCGCGTTCTCATCCCAGAAGAATACGCTTAGGGATTGTCCAGCTTTTTTTCTTCTCTTACTGAGCGTGGTCGTGGAAAGTGGTCGCTTTTTTGCACATCAGGCGGACTGCACGACTTACAATACGTACCGAACCCAGAATATGCATATAAAAGTCAACTGATTTTGTGTGTCTGCATCAAGCTCTATTGGTCTCAAATAAATGGTTGATGTAACTGTTGTAGCATTTCAAGCGGCCTGTCTTGCTCTTGTAACATTACTCATTCAGCGATGGAAAAGCGTGGGGAGCAAAGTGCACTAAAGTATTTGATACACATAAAAGAAGCTGAAAACTAATATTACAAACTTTAGTCGCTGTGACGCATGTCTCAGAACTGCATCGTGCCTCAGTAACCAGTTCAGGGTAAGCGACGAAAAATCACTTATATTTAAGAAGGATGGCATTGACGGGACAAATGGCTCTTGATGCACGCATAGAAGTCGCGAACGCGTACTGAAGGTTGTTTGTATACCGTGCGACCCTTATTGGTCAAGGAAAGGGAAGCGCATGAATGCAATGAAAAGACATGTATAATGAAATATGCGTTTGTTTCATTCCTTGTGTACATATTTACTAATTCGCACACATCACCGCTTCAATGAAACTAGTCAGGAAGCGCGATGAAGGAACACATTAACATTAAGAATCATGACTCGAAGAGTTTTGTAAATAGTCGTCAACGGTTACTTTCTGGCGACAAGGGAGGTAACATGCGAAATGTACTGCGCCTGTACTGAGCGTGCGTGTTCCATTCCTCGCCCTTTTTAACGCTGCGCACATTGTGTATTTCTAAGATATGTACCACGACTGGATCGTTCTGGAAGTTTTCGTTATTTCCATGTATATTGTGCCCCTGTCACACGGGCATATAAAATTCTTTTAAGCAAACCGTCTTCTTCCGAAAAGGAGATCCTGGCAGTAGACACACGGCAGAGGGCGAACACCTTTTCAGAAGCGGTCTCTTTCGTAAAAAGAGTTCGTTGATAGCTTTGACGGCTACAATTGAATAGCCTAGAAACTGGTGGACACCAGCAAATTTCATTTGGTGCAAAGAAAGAAAAAAGGAGCGAATGCTTATTTTCTGTCCCCTAGGCTGACCATCAAAACGAATTTCACATATCACAGAAGCTGCAATGAACCTTTTAATGGTTATATTTCCTTCTCTGCCCGACTAAGAAGCTAGAACGCATCGGAATATCACGTGATGACGCTCGGACTCGCGCCATTTGCACAAGCGGAAAAAGCGTGCTCGGCATTCGCGTGAGCAGTGTGAGCGTCTATGGCCATCCCCGGGGACTGGGCTGTGTCATAGCCATCGGCGCACGGATAAAAGAGCGTCTGCAATGGCCTGAGGCGGGCACCCTGAGTTTAATGAGACGTCGGGAAGGTAACCTCCACGTATTCCATACACTTGCACACAGACTCCAAGGCTCACACTAGGGAGCTGCTGAACAGCATTTCCTGCTTGATACTTTCCGTGACTGCTTTTGCAGCATCTGCCTCGCTTTCCAGAGCCAGAATGCAGGCCGGAAGGCTTCCGATTCTCCGTTTTTCTTCGGTACTGTAGCCCGTAACGTATCGAGAGCACCAAAGCACCAGTATGGGAAATAAAAGCCCAGTGGTACCAGACGGACTTTACACGTCGCTAGTCATGCTAGCGCGTCCTTGAATAGCGCAACAAACATTAACATTGGCGTTTCCTCATCTGTTATCGTAAAATTTCTTAGCACAAACGAGAAATGAGAAACCTTTAATTTGTATATCCATATACAGCGTTTTATTTTCATTCCTTGTCTTTTAAATGCTAGCGCCACGCTTTCGGTAGCGTCTTCGAAAGAAAACACTAAATCGTTGGTGACGTGTGTCCGCGCCGGAACGCCTCTTCGTTAGAAACTCTCTCAACTTCGTAAAAGACCACTTATGTGAAAGACTGTTTTCGCGCCCGTGCGTCATGGGGGCATTCGTCACGCTAAGAACTGTCACCCAACTGCTCACCCCCCCCCCCCCCCCCTTCCCGCCTTTTTTCTTCTTTCTTTTGTTCGCTTGTGACGCTCTTTTGCTCCTCTCCTTAAACGAACGATCGAACATAAACGAACGATCGAGAAGGCAGTTGCCATCCTGACGAAGACAAGTCCACTTGTCGAAGCGTTGGCTCCAGCGACATTCCTTGTTCCATATCATTCTTCTTAGTGATCTGTTCATCGGTTCAACTAGGATGTGTGAGACGAAATTAGCGGCCTACGTAATTTCTAAGGCTATAGATAATGAGGTAATACTTTAGTAAGATAGGATTCCCGAAGAGAAAACACGACCTAATGACAGAACCATGTAGAGCGACCGGAAAAACCCCTTTTCACAAAAACATAGGTTGTTCCGATTCGTATATCCCTCAATCCTGAGGAAGGTTTTAATATTTGCTACGAATTAATATAACAATGTAAAACCTAATGCTTACTTACCACAGCTAGGATGAATATGCCTCCAACAGGTCCCATGGCTGCAGCCTCTTCAATAACCTTTCGAGCTCCTTCCTCATCGGAGGCATCGATCTTCCTTACAGCGACGTTGGCCCCGGCTTCGCGGAAACGACGAAGACAAAGGCGCTGGTACCCAGTGCGTACTCCCGAACGGGTGGTTAGTAACAGATTGCGACACCCTCGATTCACCATCCACTCGGCGAGCTCCAGCCCGAAACCACCCAGACCACCGGTGATAACATACGACTTGTGTCCATAGAACCAAGTGCGTGCTGTCGCCTCTACAATCAATGGTGTCGGCGGCTCCGCAATTCCCAAGGACTTCTCTGGCTGAATCTGCAAGTATTGCAAGTTTTCTTCAATTAAAGTGTTGAAAAATGAAAAAGAAAAGTCGAGGGAATTCTTGAAGCGGTGGGGCAAAAATGTCTTAGGAGCATTGTCAGGAAAAGCCTATTACTGAAGAAAGTGATGAAAAGGGGAAAATTAATAAAAGAGCCCACCCATACGGAACGCACTGATGGCCTAACGTAAGCTCATGCGTCTGTGCCATTTTCAAAATGCAAAGCATTTTTTGGAGAACTCGAGGAACTTTGACCGTATCTATCTATCTAGCCGCCTACGCCCTGGCGCTCTTCTGGCCGTCTCGTTCACCCGATATGCGCCAAGGTTTGGACAGTAGGGTACGAATGTATGACGAACATAGGCTATTGAGCTTTACAATGCTAACATAATATACTCGCCATGTACGGGAAAATTAAGGACACTGCAATCACTTTTGGCTCGTACTCATAATGTTCATCCTGCGGTATTCGCGTATGCGCCACAGGTGCTTGAATTTTATACAGCCCATGTCAGTCTAGGGCCAACTAAAATAGACATACAACTTGAATATAACAAAGACATGCAGTTTCCGGTAGCACTAGATAGAAGTGTAGATATAACAAGCACACAGGTCACCACTAACGCGCTGCAATATCTGAATCTACATACAAAGCTCTGTACAGGATAGCGACAACCGCGTCGTCTGCTATGGTACGCACCGTCAATGCGCTCTCCTGGAGAGCGCGCGCTTTGCGCGCGGTTGTAAAATGCTTTCCGAGAAAAATCAAAACATTTTACGCATTAAGGAACCCGTATAACGTTGATATGGAGCGTTAACAGTTATCGAGGTTTCATGGCTAGCGATTCTGCTATATTATATAATTGTAGAACAACAGCTGGCACTCTTCTTCCTTTTTTTCCGTTCATAACCGTGCTTTCCGGAGCTTCATTATCCGTCTTGCCGCCTCTTGCTGCGGTGGGAATTTTTCAATGTTGTACCGTTAGTCTGTAAGAGCTGGCATAGTTACATGACGACGCTTTCCTTTGTAATGGGACTTTCGTGCCCTGAATGGTTTTACCAAACTTCTTTGCGTCCCGATAAAAAAGAGGAAATACTATTACAGAAAACCGTAAACTGATTATCAGTTCGCCGTATTGTTTCCCAGAAGTGATCCCACCATGTTAAGAAGGAATTAAACATAAAAATATGGAATTTGTTCTCCGGGTAAGGGGTGGAATATGTGGGGCGACGGCCTCTACATGTAGAACAGGCTTTTTGAGTGGGACCAGGCATGTTAACGCAGCGCTTCATCACGATCGCCGTCTTTGTTTGCTAAAGAATTTATTGCCGTGGCAGCCATTGGTGGGAACTGAAGTTCTGGATCACTTCGTTGCTCCTCTTTTTCTTTTCTTTTTTTTAACCAGTAACGATTTGGCGAAGCGTGCGCTTGGCTTAACAAACACAGCTGGTCGACTTGAAGTTTGCGTGGCTTTGCTACGTCTCACTTTGTCGTAACTCAAGTGGGTGTCCCTAAGCTAGCCTGATTATACCTGGGCAAATTAAAATAGGCTTAATTAGGCCAATTTAATGGCACTTGATTTCGGCTTAGCTGAATTTCACATGGCTTAGTAGTGTTAATTTAATTAACCTAGGATTAGATAAACTTGACTTCTTTAGTCGTACCTTAATTAGTCTTAGCTTATTTAGGATTGAGTTTTTTAGTGTACCTTAATTAGGATGATCCTAATTTTGCTGAATTACTCTTAGCTTATCCGGGCTTGTCTTAATTAGGCATTGTATAATTATAATTCCCCTATTGTTCCCTAATTACACATGGCTTACTTCGTATCATTCGTTACTCTCAGCTTATTTAAGCGTGACTCGTACTAGCTGTAGTCTAATGAGCCTTACGCTAATTAAATTTTGCGCATCCACTCTAAGCTTAGTTAGGCTTCGTTTAATTGTTTGCGGCTTAGACTTAGCATATTTAGTAATTACGGTTCTCCTTATTATTGTTAGCTTCATTACCCTGGAGAAATTAGCATTTGCGTAATTCGCTTTGCCTAAGTTTACCTTTATAGGTAAAATAGTTTTACCTATAAATATAAAATAGTTTCACCTATAAAACCTTATCTATAAAATAGTTTTACCTTTATTAAACTTAGCTAACTGCACTCTAGCTACTTAGGATTGATCTATTTATAATTAGTATGCCTTGAATTATTGGCTTAGCGTCATTAGAATTTACTTAATTAGTCTTTGTAACCTAGTTTCCATAAGCCAATTTCCGGAGCACTGTCACGAAACCTCCGTAGAAGCTTCGTGCGGGGACCCGAAGATGCCTTGGTCATTAAAGTTCTTTCTCTCTCTCTCCTTTTGCACGTGCACAAGTGAAAGCGCGGGCACTGACACGGCGCGCGCTCTCGAAACTGGCGGGATTTAGCCAACAATGAACGTCGTCACCTGCACGGAACCGCTGGGGTGGAGGGCATCGAGGCACCCTGCATTCAGCATGCACCTACTCATGCACTTTGCACAAAGGCGTACATCTTACTCCCAACACTATGCTGAATGCCACACGGTTCGTCATAGGCAATTTCCTCGATGCCTGCTTGGAATGGCACCGATTCCCACTATGCTTGGAGATCACCATGATTTTTTTTAATAGGATTATATGTGCTTGCGATAAGCGGCATAATCTTCTAAACAAATTGATGCTATAATATGAATAAAACATGTGGCACTACTATGATCACATGGTAAGGTGTGACCTTTCTGAATTTCGCTTTGCTGTTGGTTTGGACGGCTGAATAAAAAGTACACGCAACGTCTTCTCTTGTATTGCGTTTAATCGCGATTTTTATATCCATCCCATGGCCAGCAAGTGTGGCGCCGCCGTAGGAAATTTGAGGCGAAAAGATGAAAGGCAACAGCGAAGGGGAACAGCGATTTTCAGGAAGAACCACGGGTAAAAAATCACTTTCGTGAAAGAAACTGGTTTTCCTTGCTTTAATGCGGCGCCAAGGAGGCTTCAGCAGTATAGCATGCCTTAAATACTACAATACTTCAATGTAGGAGGCTAATATGCAATTTCTGCAGTGTCAAAATAACTCACGTTAATTTCAGTGTAAATTCATTAGCACCTACTAGTATGATGTGTGAGCAGCGCGTCAGCAGCGTGATGTCTAGTAATGATGTTGAGTGTTTATATACACAAGCACATCTAAGCAATCTGGCCGCTAGTTTCGTGCCATATAAAACAGAAAAAAAAAACGCTTATGGACTTCTGTACTCGCTGTGAGTCCTCCAATTAAAATTCTGAGCTAACATTGCGATGTTACTTTCATCACAGCTTTACAACGCAAGGACGCCTGTAGCTAGAGTCATGTAAGTCACTGAAGTATTTAAAGGAAAATTTGAAAGCATACCCTGGAAATGTTAGAGTGTTCTCACCTCAAGTACAATTTTGCCCATGTGCTTTGCTGAGGCCATAAATCGGAAGGCATCCTCGGCTTGGTCACGCTGAAACAGGATGACGTCAAGTGGTCTCACGGCTCCCGATGCAATGCCGGCACGAATATACTCTGCAACGCGGTGCCTTTGTTCGACTGAGATGGCGTCATCCCCTTGGAGAAGCTCCACCAGCACTCCTTGAAAAGTGACGCCTTTCAAGAACACAGACATTTTCAATGGCGAGTCATTCGACATGTCGACTTTCCCTATTTCAAGAAAGCGCCCGTGGGTTGCGAGGCAACGAACACTGGCCTGGAGTTTGTCTTCTGCCAATGAGTTCAGCACAATGTCCACTCCTGTAAAAGAAACAAAGATGGGGTGAACAAAGCAGTTGCCATGATAACGCAGTTTCACATGTCTCCTTACACAAGATCTTGGGAAGAGGTGGAAAAACTCTAAAATACAGTTTAATAGAAGCTTCACAAGCTCCTTGAGCAGCGAATTCATTTACCACTTTAATTGCGGCAGTTTGGGTACTTAACGTACGTCTTGTATATGTGAGGCACTTCTTATTACATGTGGCCGTGGCTGCGATATCATGTCAATTACTACAATACTCTATATGAGAAGCGGCCCGTTAATTATTTTCGACAAGACAGAAATAGGAAACTTTCGTAGTGATATACGCACGCGTTAATCCCTTCTCGACGGCCGCTTTTTCACCAGCACAATACTTTTGCAGTATTATTGCTAAGCTCGCGATATCCCTTCGTTTACCTGAATGTCAACCGCCATTCATCGGCGATATATTATGTACTTGGAGTTTACTCATAAGTGAAATGTGGGTATACATTACCAAACATGAACGAGCACCTCCAGATCGGCGGCAACGTAGCACAAAAGCAGATGTGCCTGAATTATGCATTCTTCAGTCCCACGACTTACCAATATGCCCACCGCTATCAATTTCATTTGGTGGATACGTACATTTGATGGCCCAAATCCGTCTAGCAAATGGGTTATTAAACAAACTCATTCTCTCCTTTCTTGTAGGGGAGCATTTCAACGACTGGTGGATTCCATGATTAAGCAATAAACTGTTGATGCTTCATGTTCTAACGCAATTATGTTGTTATGAGGCACGATGCTAGAAATTGTCCTAGCGCGGCGAATTGAAGGCGTAGCTCGTGACCACCGGAAGAACCAGCGTGGCTTGACGCCTTCCGTGCGCCACGCTAGGACGGCTTACCGCTGCGCCAGCATACTCCGCCGATGTGTCTTTCCTATACACATTACAGTGGAGGACTCCGTAAATTTCAAACACCCGGGGAGATTTACCATGCCCCATTACAGATGAGACACAGTAAGCGCGCATTGTGCACTTCATGAAGAATTGTTATGACAATTTTCAGCAGATGCCTTCTTGTTTATGTAGAATTGCTTGTTGTCCACCAAGATGTCCAGCATCCACACATACAACAACTGCGACTCACATCTTTTGCGCTCTCTGTGAGCATTTTCTGACGGTTCTTACCTGTTGGACAAAAGTAAATGCGGGCCTGGAAAGCACGCCGTTATTTCAAAGGGACCACAGTACGAAAGGTTCGAGCTTCGATCGCGCACTGGTTGTTTAGCAGAAAGTATCCCGGAGTGAGCTAGCTGGTAAAATTTTAGCGGGGAAGCAGCGGTATAAATACCATACCTGGAATTTTCATATGCTGGCGTAAACGCACAGGAAGGTGTTGCTTTTTAATGATGAAAAATTCTGGAGATCCCACGCATTGTGGGTATCGGTGCCAGGCGACCCACTCGACGAGGACGTTGCCATTGGAGACCTGTGTGGCACTCAGCTTAGTTACGAGGAAGATGAATGTCTTTGTGCAAAGTGCATGAGTGGGCGTCCAGAGTGGGCGTCCAGAAAGTACACGTCCTATTCCGGCAGATTTCAGCTCGTCGTAGCGACTGAATACCTCAACCGCTACGCCGAAGCAAGGGCTCCACCAATAAGGCAGTGTCACTGAGGTGGCCAAATTCTCCGCTGAGAACATCGTCTTTTGTTATGGAACTCCTGAGGTTGTCATCATCAACAGAAGTACGACCTTTACGGCTGAGCTAACTCAGGCGATCTTGAGGTAGAGCCTGACAAACCCCCGCCAAGCCACCGCCGAGCACCTGCAGTCAAATGGCCTCATCGAGCGTCTAAATAAGACCATCGGCGACATGCTGGCGATGTACGTCGACGTCTAACAGAAGACACGGGGCACCAACCAATCTTCCGTATGTGACCGGCGATACAATACGGCCGTACAAGAAACGACGCAGCTGGCGCTATAAAAGCTTGTCTATGGACGTCGGTCATCACCGACAATGAAGGCCTCGACGCTGAAGCTACTTGCAGCGCGCCGAGGTACCTCGCCCGCCTGCCTTTCAAGAACCAGCAGGTTATCGACAGCCGCCACTACAACCTTCGACGACGCCACACAGAATACCAACCTGGCGGCCGTGTCTGAGTCTGGACGCCCTTACCACGATGCAGACTGTCTGAGAAGCTCCTAGGCCGCTACTCTGGAGCCTATAAGATATTATGGCGTTGTGCCACACTGGACATGAGGTCGTGCCCGATGGCTTAACGTTATCCCAGCGTCGCCGCTCATGACCCTAAGTGGTACATTTGGTGCAGTTAAACCTTTATACGCGCGCTGAATAAATTTGACGTATTGTTTACCAAATTCATCGCTTTTATTTCCACTTTCATGCCCTGTTTGCAGCGTCGAGAAGAGGGCGGTAGTGACACGCACCCTTGTTTTGCTTTGTTTACGGGGATTACTTTCCTGCGACGCGCAGCGTAGACCACGCTTATCTTGTATGCCGCTCTGATAACGGTATCCACCATTCTAGAAACTCTACGCGCTTGACGCGCACATATGAGTGCGTTAACAATCTCAGTGATAATACCTGAACACTTTGTCACGACGAGCGTATACGAGCCGGCGCATTTCGCAGTTCTGTTTTGCCGTCGACAGACAACCGACAACTGCACGCGCCGCTGTCCTTTTGCAGTGTGATTTGCTTTGCTTTGCTGGGAACAGGTACGTCGAATAAACAGTTCGACTGAGAACACATTGAGTTCTGCTGCGTCCTTCAATGCCACGACCACGTGTTGAGAAGATACACGTCGTCGGTGGCATGACTTCAAACGCGCCAATATGAAATTGATTGATTTGTGGGGTTTAACATTCCAAAACCAGCTCTGATTATGAAAGATGCCGTAGTGGAGGCCTCGGGAAATTTCGACCACCTGGGGTTCTCTAAAGTGCACTGACATCATACAGCACACGTGCTTCAACATTTCGACTCAATCGAAATGCAGCCGCCGCTGCCCCGATTCGATCCCGACAAAGTCGGATCAGCAGCCCAGTGCCATAACCACTAGACCACCATGGCGACGCCAATATGAAGTTGAAATTACGAAATGGGACATGTGTTTCAGCCGGAACTTTTTTGTTAAAAATCACAATGACCTTCTGTTCCAGGTTACGAAGATTAACTAAGAACAGCAGGACGCCTGCAAGATAGGGGCTTTAAACAATTTCGAAAGCAGCTGCACCAGCGCACACAAGAGTCAGCTGCAGTACTTCACCACAAAAGTGCACGTTCGGAATTTTTCAAGAGAAGCTTCCATTGCTTAGCCTGAGTAGGCCTCATCAGAACAAAACCAGGGCTCGTAGAGAAGGGGAATCTTTGGTATCAACTGTGGTGTGGCCGGAGAAACTAATTCATTGGGCGGCAAATTGATACCCCTGCTGCGGTTTAACCAGGGCACCCACCCTGTGGAAACAGGTGCCTTAACCACTACACCGCACAGCCACGTCTGCGAGATGTGAACATATCGGAACCATAGGAATGCTTCCGATATGCTACTTGCGTAAATAGGACTTTTGGAGAGCAACAAAAAAAGAGAAAAGGGAAAGAACGAAAGACACAAGAAAAGAAAGAAAGAAAAAAGAAGTAAAAAAAACGACAATATTACGCCAGGTGCGCGCGCCACAAGTTCGACTTTTCCTCATTTCTTCGGAGAAGGGAAAGCTATTTTTTATAAAACAAAAGCTAATAGAAAGGTCATGCGATAATTTATGACTGCAGCCAGATGAGAGAGGCACGATGATCGCATTCGGTAATGTTCATTCCAGCTCTCTTGCTCTAAACCAGTCGCATACCTTTCGAAACAAATACTAGAGACGAGAATTCAGGACCTCTATTGAGGATTCACAACTTGAAGCTTGTGACCAGGATGAATTCTTCGTTATACATGCAGGTGTTACAAAGGAGAGTACGATCCGTATCATATACCATAGTCCGCAGGTTCGCCACAATGGCGAAGCAAAATTCTTCAGATAGAACACACTGGGATACTGGAACGAGAAATGCGAGGCTAGTTTTTAAGGCTCATGTGTTTCGGCTGTGGCTTCCGCAACCATACGAACATGCTGTCCTGTCCTGAGCTGTAGCGTGCCTAACGCGCTGCTGCATGCAGTGCCTGGTTGTGCAAGCGAGCACGCATTTTCGTCAGCGCGACGAACGTTTCACGAAGCTCATCAACGTCGTTGCGATTAAGCGCGAGACGCATGGAGAGCTTATTAGCCTGCGCTGCTGGCTCGACAGTCGATATCGGCTTCTTACGCGACCAAGCGGTTTGTTTAAAGGATTACGCGCTGCGCAAGAGCGAGGCGGCGGCCGCTTCGCGCCATCTCGTGGTCGAAGTCCAAAAGAGAACATGTTGTAGAATGTATTAGAATTGAGACTTAAGCCAGCTAATGGTTCATCTTGAGGTGGTTGCAGCGCTACATGAAACATGGACAAAGAAGACGCATTTGACAGGCGCTGCCCTGTGCGCCTTCTCCCTTACACGTGTTTCGTGTAGCACTGCAGCCACTTGAAGGCGAATGGCAGAATATGGCCCAAGCGCGCTACCATATTGTTAGTTCTAAATGTTATCTATCAATTGCGCGATGCTTGGGCTGTAGGCAAGTGTGAGTTTCTAATGCATTGTAGAACATTAACAGAAAGCCATTTATGTAGACTAGTTTTCATATCAAGTGACTTGGCTTCAAATTAACAAGAAAAGACAGCGTGTTTTCTCACAAGTGCACCTCCGCTCTGGATCTTTCCTTACATGTGAGTGGTGCTTTACAAAGTCTATTGGATAATGAGCATCACGCTGCTCTATAGTAGGAAACCGGTATCTCACCTCTTCCACTAGTTTGTTGTTTGACGTGTGTTTCGAAGGAGCAGTCCCGTGAATTGGCGAAATTCTTTTCTTCCAGCTGCGGGTAGCGACGAAGGAGGAATTCTCTCTTCTCTTTGGAACCTAAGTGACAACACAGGGACGGTATGAGTTTGGTGCATTGTCGTAAGGTTTTCAACAAGTTTTTGAGCAAGTGAAGGAATGTATCGTCTATTTTAGGCTCGCATGGTAAGTTGAAACGTCTCTGCGTTAATGGCATTTATACACGCGCCCTTGTTTTCTTCTGTGTCAGTGGCGGCCGTTTTGTTTTTCTACTCCTGTTACCATTCTCCTGTTACTCCTGTTGCCAATTGCCCCAGGCCAAGCTCTAGCTTCATGAGATTGGCGAAAATGACAGGCTGAACTAAATAATTTGCAAATGCGGCGCGTGTGCGCCAGTAGGTTCCAGAGCTTGCTCATGCTTAAGTTACTCAGTTGGAACGTTGTGTTTTGCAGGTACAAAAGCCGACGCACTTTGCCACTGATCAGTATTCCTATTGACGACCGACCATTGCACTTGCCACCCTTGCTGTAATTTGATAGATACTTTCTTTGCTGTGCCCAAGTTCGCCCAGTAAAAGAGCCAGGACATTTAACAGCTCTGAGTTTGCATCCTTCATCGCCACAAGCACGTGAGAATGTTGCAGGATTCTCCACCACTACTCTCTTGTACGCTTCGAGGGAGCCTCATTGGTGCCAGTGACATCAGCTGTATTAATATACGTCATTTCCAGGTGCACTGCAACGCGCTCTAGTGAATGAGCCAATTTTAAAACATAATACAGGGCTTTGAAAATTCTTCAGCACGTAAAGGATTCTACATAAAAGCTCGTTTGCTTATACCGACGGTGGTGAAGACTGTGCATCCCATGGAGAGCGCGATGGATATAGCCGCCTGTCCGACGCCTCCACTTCCGGAATGAATGAGCACGGTCTCTCCGGGACGCATGTGTCCATGCACAAGGAGAGCGTAGTAGGCTGTCGCATATGCCATGGGTATGGTGGCTGCTTCCTGCAGGCTCCACGTTTCAGGCACTTTCCACAGCAGCGTTGGATCAACCGCCACCGATGTCGCCAAACCTTGAACCGGCAGCAGGCCCATGACTCTGTGCCCATGCTGGTCGAAACCAGAAAATTCCATGCCAAGGAGCAAGTCCGAAGTGGCGAGTTCACCTGTGGACGTGTAATGGGGAACTTTTGAGATTGATTCTGCATTCTCGAACGACGAATACTGCGGCCAGTATTCATTTCAATGTTATGCAAATTATGCAGAGCACCGAAAATTAGTTCGCAGTAAAAGTTTCTACATACTTTACATGCCTTACTACAGTCATGCGCCGTGAAGCCATTCCTGAGGCATAGAACAGAAGAAGAGGTGGTCGAGAGCACGCTCTGTATTCCTTCTTCTTTTTGTAAAGGGAAATGAAGTGTAGGAAGACCACTGCGCAAAGGGCCGTGGATTCTATTCACGGCGGCGCAAGACAGTGGGGACCTCGGGACCATCGCAAAGGCCCTTAAAAGGACAGTGGTGCTCTGTGGGCAGGCATTTGGCAGCAGTGACGGCATATGAACCACAACTACTAACCGGGCTCTGCCTAACATTGCAGGTTAGCGAATTTCCATTTTTCAACTCACTAATTCACTTAGAAGTGTTGCTGTCAGTGCTGCCACAGTGTGTTGTTGTGAAACATATTTGCACTTTATGCCGGTCGCTAAGAACTGTCCAAAGAAATGCAAAAATGTATCCAGCAATCCAAGGAGGAGTTCGGAATGTATTCAAGAACCTTCGAGAATCTCTAGAAAGAAGTACAGTCCTGGAAGAAAGGAACCTTCGGGCGGATATAGAAGAGATGAAACGCAGCATGAGTTTCGCTAGCAATGGTCTTGACGAAGCTAATAAGAGGCTTGAAGCCTCCCTGACCGAAAATAAGCTTCTAAACAAAGAAAACAAAGCGCTCCGACTGCAGGTAGTCGCTATCAAAGGACCTTGCCACATGCCAAGCTGACCTCCTGAAATCGGAACAATACTTGCGTAACCGGAACCTGGAAATTAAAAACCCCACAAAAAGGCCAGATAACTCACATTTAGATATTCTGAGCAAAATTGATAAGGAAATCGACGAGCCAATCTCAGTTACGACGCATGCCACAGGGTTTCAACACAAGATAAAAATAAAAACATCGTGGTCCACTTCGTGAGGCGAAATAAGCGCGACAAGTTTCTTGAAAAAGCAGGCAAAGAATGTTCACAAACGAAAATTTGGGCCTGCAGACAGAATCACCTCCAGGTTCGTCGAGAGACCAGCCCATTTACATAAACGAACATCTTTGTGAGTGTGTGAAAAGACTGCTGGGCTTGGCGGTAGTGCGCAAGCGCGAAGTGGGGTGGAAGTTTGTTTGGTTTAAGAACGGCAACATTTTCGCACGTCGCGACGACAAATCACAAGTTGCAACGATAAAGCGGGAAAGTGATCGTGACAAGATCTACGCAGACAGCTAGGACTGGCACATTTTCTTTGGGTAGTCGGTTCTCCGTGGTTGTTGATGTTATGTGGGGTTTAACGTCCCAAAACCAGCTCTGATTATGAGAGACGCCGTAGTGGAGGGCTCCGGAAATTTCGACCACCTGGGGTTCTTTAACGTGCACTGACATCGCACAGCACACGGGCCTCAACATTTCGCCTCCATCGAAATACAGCCGCCGTAGGCAGGATTCGATCCCGCGACCCTCGGATCAGCAGCCGAGTACAATAGCCACTAGACCACCGTGGCGGGGCAATTCTCCGTGGTAGTGCCTAGATGGCTACAAACAGTATTCTTCCTGAGGGTATAAAAAGAATCGTGTATCCTGTGAAGTATAGACGCTGTTCAAACTTCTCCACCTTAACACGAGATTCACTCAGCGAAAATACGATGACATTACTGTTCTGTTAGAATCATTGAAAGCTTCTCTTGATGTAATCATGTTTACCGAGACCTGGTACAGCGACAACTCTGATCACTTTGTTCACCTAGTTACAGTCAGTTCTTAAATCGTCAAGACAGCAGAGGAGGAGGTTTGCCGATACGGGTAGCAGTACAAGGTTTTGACATCATAGGTGAATTCAGCACTGTTACCAGAGACTTTGAGATCTTCTGCATTAAACGGGGTATGAGCGTGTTTGCCATGTACAGACCTCCAACTGGCAATGTTGTCATGTTCTATGCTTCCTTGACTCCCTGCTTTTACGTGCCAATGAGCGTGAATGGCTGCTTATAATAGGGGATATTCATAATGCATTGTGATCTGGCAACACTGGGAGCACCCGCCATGTCGTTCGGAGCGCCGTCGCGGAATCGTCTGCTATCCCTGGCATAGGGAGAGGCTGGGCGGCTGTCACTGATGGCGCTTTCGGCCAAGAAAACGGAGCAGTTTCCTACGAGATCCAGCTACGAAAGGCCAGAGGAGCTCACTGTACTACTAAAAGTCGACGAGAACACAATAACGAAGTTTTGCGCTCTTAAGTACCCATCCGGACGTACTGCTTGGCAACGAAAATAGTAGAGACCGAAATTTCTTCTTCTGCGACGCGTACTTCTGATCAGAGGTAAGCGTTCGAGGGAATTCTTGGCTGTCGAGAAGGTCCGAGTGTAGAATATCTAAGATAAGCTCGTACGAAAATACGATATCCCACGTTATTTATCAATGCGATTGGAAACGCGGGCCGCTTATCGAAACCACGTTGTTTCTTAGCGTCGCTGTACTGCTTCCCACATCTTGTTTCTCCAGCCGGAGTCATCTCTATCCTTCGCAGTTCCGTGTTTGATGTTTTCTAGAAATAAGTAATGCATGGACACATAAGCGGTGCGCCAAGAACGTCTCGGAAAAACTAGACTATCGCGTTTTCGAGTATGCATGTTCGGCTGGTGTTATTTCACTGGTGATACGCTATAGTATACTTCAACCACGCTACGTCCGTTGATGTGAGTAGACGGTCTGCTGAAAGGATTAGTGTACGTATCAAATACGTGTGTCAGAGGATGAAAACTTATTGCCAGTGTCGCCAGGTCCTTGCCGTATTTTCCTCAGTAGGATGCGCGGTGAATGTACTCATTTGATCCTTTTGAAAATACCAAAAATGAGGCTTCACAAGGTTGCCTTAGCCGCTACCTCTCTCTGCAGCTTTCTTTTTCGGGGAAGGGCCGGATACGCAGGGAGGAAAATACGGGACCTAGGAGGAGCAACACGGCCGCTGCGTTGCTTTATGTGCAGGTGCGCCGTATATCAGCTTTCCAAGTGCTTTTAAATTTGTATGCTTGTATCTTATGGCCGCCAAACAGCTGGTGAGGGGAACCGAGGATCAGGTTGACGGATTCTACTCGATGCTCCGAATTGGCGCCGAATGCCTTCTTCAATTAGCAATGAGCGCGCCGATGGACAGCCGAAGCTGCTTGGCCATAGATATTTAGAGCTACCGATCACATATATGCACATTAAAATCAACAAATAAAAACGGAGTGGCGTGAAACGTAGCGCGCAATTTTTAAGTTATCCAATCATTGCGCACCATCCACGCGTGCAGTACGTACGTGACGTTTTTGATGGCATACACAGAATCTAGCTCTCATGAACGCTGAGTCATGGTGCAGCTTCAAAAACTTGCGTCGCATGTTTGTTGGGCTAATAACGTTATGTTCTTAGAACTGCATGTCGCACAACATTCCGGAGAGGCCCGGTACACGCACACTGCTTTGAAAAAAAAAAATGTGTACGCCCAAGCCACACCACCGTCGACTTGTGCAGATTTATTCCTGCGAACACTCGCTTTCGTCCGTGAGCATATGACAAGCGAAAAACCCACCATCACGCTCTCTCGACCGTGCGTGCGTGATGTACCAGTCCACAGAAAATTTGTTAAAGATGCGCGTGGCTTAAATCTGTCAGTGCTTGTCGCTGGGAAAGCAACCTATATTCACGGGAAAATAGACACGAGGCTAAACGACGATTTTACCAGCGTCGACCACAGTCCTGAACACACGCAACGCTACCACCCTCGATGAGATCACCTGCGCGGCGGTGAGAGAGTGTTTTTTTTTTTTGTCTTTAAAAGAATCATGGTATCTGCACACGATGTTACGTTGTTCCCAGCGCCGGATATACGTTGTGTGCACAGCGGCAGGTAGCAGTAGTAAACCATCGCGGAGCGACCGCTAAAGAAAGCAACACCTAGCAGCCGATACAGGCTGAGATACCACAAGTTCCGGTATCCGGCGCCCTGAAGAACATGGCGGATGACGCTTGCGGGGATGTCGACAGATGGCGCCCTACATTTTTAATATCCCCTATTACAGGTAACCTGAACATTGATTTTTTTGAAGAATTCGGGCCCCGCCGCAGAACTCTTGCTCTTGTTGGAACGAAATGGTTTTGAGAACGTCATTGCCGCTCCAACGCGCGTAACTGGGTCAACGGCATCTCTATAGGACCCATACATCACTAATGCTATTAGAGCAAAAAATGCATCTGGTTTTGTAAGCTGTGATATTAGTGATCATTAGGCAATTTTCTTCATGCTTAAGGGACACAAAGACTTACAGAAACATGTATGGCCGGAGACTATACATCGTAAAATATCGCCACAGACATTAGACATATTCAGGCGGAAAATTTCTCGGGTTGAATGAAAACCAAATAGATGCAATAGAGGATAGCAACAAGAGTTAAGACGACTTTCTGAGCATCCTAAAGCAGCATTACATGAGTTATTTTCCTTTACACACATATCGCAAGCAAAAAAGAGCCAGGCTTGCGCGGAACCGCAGGACAGTGACAGCGTAAGCTGGAGGAGCTACCTTCTTAGAGGCCACTTTAAACGCTTGAGGAAACTAGTTCAAGTAGAAGTGGTAGGTATCCCCTGCGCCATAACTTATCATTTTGCCAAGTAGGGAAGTACCACTTCGCCATAATTACCAGTGCCTCCGTAATGGGTTCAGAGCTGCAAAGCATGCAGCCCTGTGTTCTTTCAAATGATTCCTCGAACTCGTTATGCAATCCATTTTCCGCGTCGTGTAGTGGCAGATTACTATTTTTCCACGTAACATTACGTTTGTTAATGCGATTCCTCGGCAGACGTTATACCTGTTTAGGTCTTTTAGCGATGACTTTTCAGCCACTGAGAATAAAGAAAAAAAAAACAGGCGTAGCTCAGTGGTAGAACACTCGACTGCCACGCTGAGAGTGTGGGTTCGAATCCAGGCAGAGGACAAGTTGGAATACTCCTCGGTGCTGGTTATTTTTTCTAAAATTTGCAGCGAGAGTGGTTACGGACACCGGCGGCGGCGGGCAACTAACGGCGCAAAAAGAACCCTTGTTGTGATCTCATAACAGCTTACGCTGTAAAAAGCTGCGTAAACCGCGGATAACGCGCAACCACACCAAACTGATCAAATAATATATATACTTTATCAGTCTTTTCTTTCGTCAAGGAGGATAGAAGAATGGAAAGAGTATAAAACGTCTGGAAATATGATTAACAAAATAATAAAGAAACCTAAAGATGAGTATTACAAACGTACATTTGACGACAATTGCCTTCGGAGCGACATCTTATGGAAGAATCTTAACGAAATTTCGAACGACAAGAGAAGCAAAACAACAGTTGATAACCTGACCATTGGAGATACGGTAGTGAGAAGAACAGATCTTCTAAACCGATTCAACGACTTTTTCGTCGGAATTGGTACCAGTACATACTGTGCTGAAGCTACCAAAAATGGAATCGGTACCAGTACATACTGTGCTGAAGCTACCAATAACATTTTTAGAACCCCAAAGTCAGCGTTCTTTCACCCAACGAGTGCGGACGAAATAATAACTATTTTTCAGCGGCTAAAAAACAGCCATTGTCAAGACTCCAATGACCTTCGCATGAAACAAATTAAGCACGTCATTGATTTACTTCACCAGCATTAACTCACATATCAAATTGGTCCCTCAAGACGGGCGTTTCCATGAGTAGAATGCAAATAGCAAAAGTGTCAGTGATTTATAGCAGTGGCGGAAAAAACAACCGAAGCAATTATCGACCAGTATCTACTCTCCCTATTTTTTCATAGGGACTAGAAATGGTCATAACGCCCGCGTTGAAAATTTCTCTAAAAAGCACAGCCTCCTTACTGACTGTCAACAAGGTTGCAGAAAAAGAAGGAGTACTGAAACTGCAGTCCTCGTTCAAAAGGCAGCTATTTTAAAAATTTCGAAAACAAGGTCATGACATTAAGTACCTTTTTGGATTTCAGCAAGGTATTTGACCGAGTCAGCCACTTAATACTACTTGACAAATTTGAACGTTACGGTTATAGAGGAACGGCCTTGCAACTAATTAAAAGCTATTTAAACTCCTGCCAACAATACGTCGAATCAAGGAAACATAATTCCAGGATGATGCCCATTGAGTCCGGAGTTCCTCAGTGAAGCATATTGGGCCCAATATTTTTCTTCTTCTACATAAACCACATCGTACGAATTTATGATCAGTGCCAGTACCTCATATATGCAGATGACTGCTTAGTCCTTCTAGAAGAAATAAACATGAACGAAATAATACTTAAAGCTAAGACGTTTTCTCAGCGACTATACGTGTTGTGCATAAACAATAGGCTGAGCCTAAATGAATCCAAAACGGAATGTGTCCTGTTTCGTCCACAGGGATCTGTAGAAGTGGCATCTGGGCACATAACACTAGGTCCCTACCAAATCGCCATTGAAAAATCTGTAACATTACTCGGAATGATCTTTATGGAGCACATGTCCTGGAGTGAACACATAAAAAACTTACTGACTGAAGTAAAGCCACTGGTGTGTTGAGTCGTTGTCGCCACATTCTTGCGCCTAATGTGAAGCGGACTCTATACTACGCTTCGCTGCATTCCCACTTTTACTACTGCGCATCAGTGTGGGGAAACACCACACTTACAAACCTACACAAACTTACATTAATACAGAAAAAAGCCCGAAGGTCTATTGACAACGCCCCGTTCTTAGAACACACAGATCCACTTTTTCGTAAGTACAGAATTATAAATTCGGACAAATCTACAGCCACAAATTACTAAAAATGTATAAAAGTGCTGAACTTGGCAAACTTGAGAAGTTTTTAGACCTAGCTAGCTTAAAGGAACCAATCGCGTTGTATCCCTTTAGGTACAAACCACAATATGAAATTCCCTTCTCTCGCGTACATTATGGTACAGAGAGAGTTAAACACACAATGCCACTCACATTAAACGCATACTATAGACGAGACATCGATATATTAACATTAACGAAACAAGGAATACTCGATCTCTACGTGGCCTAAAAATTGCACTATCTCCCGCTAAAGGGGACCATGAAGCGATGCGAAGCAGCACGGGGGTGCACACCGCGTTTGCATCGGTTTGACGATAGCAGACGCTGTCTGCGTCAGCGTTGTCTTTCGCGGGCGAGGGCTCGTTCTCGTTCCTTGCGAGCTGGTAAAGCGTTCATCGAAGAAAGAGCGTTTCGATAGTCAACGCGCGCCGTTCGGAGGGGAGAGTAGGAAGGCCGAGAGGAGAGCAGATGAGATAAGGAGAGGAGGGGAGGAGGATGCGCATGTGCAGAGCGGGTGTGGACGCCACACGGCGGTTGGAGGGAGGGACATAGCCCCCGACCATAAGCTGCTTCGCATCTAAAAAAGCTTTGCACCTTCAATAAATTTTCTTCATTTAATTATACTATGTCTTATTAATACTAATGGCATTATTGACAAAATGGTGTACTAGAACTTATAGTAAATAGCAAATACATGTCGCGATGGAGTTTCATCACTGTTCGTATTTATTGTTCGTATTGCTTGCGTTTATTCCTTTATTTCGTATTGTGTTACACAGACGTTCTCTGAGGCCGTTGTAGTGTAAATAGAAGATAAAAACTTTATTAAATGCGAAGCATTTCTTAGCAAACTTCGGCAACATTGAGCGTATCTATCTATCTATCTATCTATCTATCTATCTATCTATCTATCTATCTATCTATCTATCTATCTATCTATCTATCTATCTAGCCGACTACGATTTTGTGCTCTCCTGGCCGTTTCGCTAATGGGGTGTTTACGAAAATTGGTATGCCACAACATGACTACATGACGAACATAAATAGCAGGTCATAATTTGAAACTCGTGATATGCATGTCATGAGTGGCATGATTTACATGCCACGGTCTTGGTGCTCTCCTGGCCGTTTCGCTAATGGGATGTATGGGAAAATTGGTATGGCACAACATGACTGCCTGACGAACATAAATGGCAGGTCATAGCATGAAAATCATGATATAAATATCATGAGTGGCATGATTTACATGCCACGGTCTTAGTGCTCTCCTGGCCGTTTCGCTAATGGGATGTATGCGAAAATTGGTATGGCACAACATGACTGCCTGGCGAACATAAATGACAGGTCATAACATGAAAATCATGATATGCATGCCATGAGTGGCATGATTTACGCGCCACGGTCTTAGTGCTCTCCTCGCCGTTTCGCTAATGGGATGTATGCGAAAATTGGTATGGGACAACATGACTGCCTGACGAACGTAAATGACAGGTCATAACATGAAAATCATGACATTGATGTCGTGAGCGGCATGATTTACATGCCACGGTCTTGGTGCTCTCCTGGCCGTTTCGCTAATGGGATGTATGGGAAAATTGGTGTGGCACAACATGACTGCCTGACGAACATAAATAGCAGGTCGGAACATGAAAATCATGATATGAATGTCATGAGTGGCATGATTTACATGCCACGGTCTTAGTGCTCTCCTGGCCGTTTCGCTAACTGGATGTATGCGAAAATTGGTATGGCACAACATGACCGCCTGACGAATATAAATGGTAGGTCATAACATGAAAATCATGATATGCATGGCATGGGCGACATGATTTACTTGCGAAGCGTTTCGTTAATGGGACGTATACGGATAATGGCATGCCACAACATGACTGTATGACAAACATAAATGACAGGTCATCACACGAAAATCATGACATGCATGTCATGAGTCCCATGATTTAAATGCGACGACCTTGGTGCTCTCCTGACCATTTCGTTAATTGGATGTATACGAAAATTGATATGCCACAACATGACTGCATGTAGGGCATGACTGACATGACTGACAGGTCACAACATGAAAACCATGATATGCATGTCATGTACGACATGATTTAAATGTCACGCGTTTCGTTAATGGGACGTATACGGAAATTGGCATGCCACAACATGACTGCATGACAAACATAAATGACAGGTCATAACACGAAAATCATGACATGCATGTCATGACCGACAGGATTTACATGCCACGGTCCTGGCACTCTACCGCCGTCTCGTTAATCGGATGCATACGAAAATTCGTATGGCACAACAAGGCTGCATGACGATCATAAATGACAGGTCATAATGTGAAAATCGTGACATGCATATCATGAGCGGCATGATTTACATGCCACGCGTTTCGTTAATGGGATGTACACAAAAATTCTTATGGCACAACACGACTGCATGACGAACGTAAATGACAGGCCGTAACATCAGAATCATGATATGCGTGTATGACCGGCATTGTTTGCATGGCACAGTCTTGGTGCTCTTGCGGCCGTTTCCTTAATTTCATATGTACCAAACTCGTTTTAGCGAGAAAACAATGCAAATCCATTTTACGTTCCTGATGCGTGCTTCGCCTTTCCTTGATTCCCGCTGCACGTGGGATCTACCAATTTTTTTTCGAATTTCATTTTTTTGCTTATGTATTGGGCTGTATGATGCCTATGTATGGGTGGCAGGAGCTCTGTCAAGCTGCAACTAAGCAGCTTTTTCTCTTGCCAGCTTTTTTCGTTTTATCGTGTGACAAATGACGCAAATAAAAACATTATTGTTTAATATAAACCGAAGATGTATCGGTTAAGCTGTCTGTCTTGTTCTCCTCAAGCATGATGCCATGACCAGGATACCCTACGGGATGCGTGACGACTTCAAGCTCTTCTGCTCCAAAGGTATGAAGAACGGAACCGTGGTGTATGGCTCAACACTGAACCGTCACGCAGAGGACCGCGACAGATGATCATTGAGAGCGCTGCGACACAGGCAACAGCTCTTTGAAAAAGATTTTATGCACGAATAGAGAAGTTCTGTCGAAGAAGCTGAAGACGCTTAGGGCAAACGTGGCGTCGCTCGACAGCGACATTGATAGGAAGTTAGAAGGAGACGCCGACAGACCGCAGTTGATGACGCTTCTAAACCAGATAAAGGGCTTGTAACAGATGTTAAGCCACATTAACGGCCAAATGGAATAGCTCTTCGAACAGAAAGACACGGAAAGAGAATTCCAATCTTGGAATATGAGTGAAGGTGGTAGCAGGAACAACCAAGTTAGAAGAAAGAATCCGGGAACAGGATCAAAGGACCCAACAAACAACATTAGTGACAGACCTTGTGAGCACGGTGCAAGGTACTACACAAGTTTCGGATATGCAAGAAATGGTTCAGTTGCCGCGGCCTGAGATGCTGAAATTTGATAGAGGAAAACAGCATGGCCCATGTTTTGGCATTAGTTCTAGACGTCGGTGAATAACAGATAACACGCCGAAGAGTCAGAAATTTAACTACCCTTTGGCATCACTCACCAAAGAGCAGTAGAGGGTTTACAATTCTCCAATGAGAATTACGACCATGCTGTCAGTATTCTGAAAGAAACGTTAGATCGACAAGACAGTTTCAGAAAGACGTACCTGAAAGACTTAGCGAACGTCGAAACAGTGAAAACCTCTAAAGATATGGAAGGATTAAAGAAGCTTTTCCACAAGTTGCAAGTAAGCACAAGAGCGTTGCAGTCGTTGCGGGTGGCAATGGACAGTTACTCTACAGTTAGAGCGCCTGTCTTGAAAACTGCACTGCCGGAGGACATCAGCATTGAAATGAAGATGAAAGAAATAGACAAAAGCACAGATACTACCGAGCCGATCAGCAACGACGAGGTCGAAGTCAACATCAACAGACAGCACGAGTAAATTGAAGGAGATTACGGAGTTTTGAACACCCATATACGCAGTAGAGAAGCTCTGAAGATTCAATTCTACGATGTTACTGTTTCAGACCTAATAGACACTGGCGCGCAGATTTCCGCGATGAGCGCCGCTCTTGTGGTCAACTGCGAAAAGTTCTTACTCCCACTATTCAGTGCACAGCTCGGGTCACGAGTGCGGACATATCAGCTGTTTTTGGCATGTGCACTTCTCGTGTGTGTATCACCGGCCACTAGACCAGTGTTTTGTTTGCCGTGCTTGCGCAGTGTCCACATGACGTAATTCTCTGCCCCGATTTTCTTTCGACACGCTCCACACTTACCTGCTGCTCGAACCGGCCTTATTCAACTTGAACTCGCTTTTCATACTGATATTGTTTTGGACAATCCCAGTTGCTGATATTCTACAGTGTTCAGGCACCTACCACTGCAAGCAGCATCATACATGCAACTAACCTGACTCACGTGTAAGCGATTGCGACTACGTTTTTCGCTGATTATCGACGCAGTCCTCGCACATTAGGTCGTTATCCTGCACACAGTCATCACAGTACGCCGGAACAAGGCCTGTTTACCTATTTTCAACTTTGGCCCATCCATCACCTGCTCCATGTAGGTACCACTCTGGGCGTCGTGTCGTCTTTTCAGGAATGTGACGTCTCCAAACTCTCAGTCAACGCCCCTAATAACCATTTTACCTTGTCCAAAGCGACTGAGCGTTCGTTCACTGATATTGATAAAATCCTAGCGGCAGATCTCTCGCCCACCCAGGATGAAGCTCTTCTTCACCTCTTGGAGTCGTACGCCGATCTATTCGATTTCATCAGCCGCCCTTTAGGCCAGACCTCCGTCGTTATGCACAAAATTCGTACCGGTGACTTCAACACTATTCACCGGCGCCCTTACCGCGTTTCGGCCGCCGAACTTGCCTTCATGCTAAAAGAGCCAGACCTGCGCGCGATCGGAGGACAGTGTCAGCGTAAGCTGGAGAAGCGACCTTCCTGGGGCCATTGTATATGCTTGGGCGGCCTAAGACCCGACTGCACCGACTGAAGTCCACTGACCCGACTGCACCCGCCTGCACCGACTGAATTCTATGCCAGCGGCCATAGAATTGGCGCCGTTCTCGCACAGCGTCAGTGCGGGCGAGAATACGTTATTGCCTATGCCAGTCGCCTTCTTTGCACACCAGAGAACTGCTCCATCACAGAACGAGTGTGCCTTGCGCTTCTATGGACTATTGCTAATTTTTTCCCTGCCTTTACGGACGCGCTCTTACTATTGTGACTTCCAATTCTGCACTTTGCTGGCTCTCCTCGCTGAAAGATCCTAGAGGCCGCCTCGCCCGTTGGGCTCTCCGTCTGCAAGAATACTCGTTCTCGGTCGTTTACAAGTCTGGTCGCCCCGCTACGGTGGTCTAGTGGTTATGACACCCGGATGCAGATCCCAAGCTCGCGGGATCGAATCCCGGCCGTGGCGGCTGCATTCCGATGGAGGCGAAATGTTGAGGCCTGTGTGCTGTGCGATGTCAGTGCACGTTAAAGGACTCCAAGTGGTCGAAATTTCTGGAGTCCTCCACTACGGCGTCTCTCATAATTAGAGCTGGCTTTGGGACGTTAAACCGCACAAATCAGAAGTCTCGTCACCGCCATTAGGACGCTAATTGTCTGTCACGTTATGTCGTTTATCCGGCCGCAGACATCGAGAAAGACACCGAGGCCTGAATTTTGTCGATATCCGATTTACGTAACACAGGCCACGAAGAACTCCACGGCCCAGCTTTACGTTCCATCGTGGATAGTCTCAGTTCCGTAAATTCAAGTCATTCACTCCGTATGTTCCGCTTTCATGATGGGCTCCTGTACCACCAAAATATCCACCCTGATGGCCCTGAGCGCCTTCACGTCGTGCCCTCCCACTTGCGGTCCTGCTGTTCTTCGCCAGCTTCACGATGAGCCAAGCGCCGGTCACCTCGTTATTACTCCCACTTATGATCGCGTACGCCACCGCTTCTTCTGGCCTGGCCTCCACCGTTCCGTGCAACAGCATGTCGGCAGCTCGAACACATGTCAACGTCGAAAGCAGCCAGAATGCTGCCAGCCGGTCTTCTTCAACCTACTGACATTCCCGGCGAACCTTTCTACCGCGTAGGACTCGACCTTCTCCGCCCTTTCCCCACATCAGCATCCGGGAACAAGTGGACAGCCGTAGCGACTAACTATGCACGCGATACGTCATTACACGTGCTCTACCCACCAGCTGCGCTACGGATGTCGACGACTTTCTTCATGACATCGTTCTGCACCACGGTAGCTCCTCGACAGCTTCTTACCGATCAAGGCCGGCAATTTCTGTCCCGCGATCATTGAGGAGCTACTTCGCTCCTGCTCCGCAAAACAAAAGGTCACAACAGCCTGCCACCATCAAACGAACGGCCTGACGGAGCGTCCGAACCGAACTCCCACCGACATGCTATCCATGTATGTTTCCGAAGACCATCGCGACTGGCACGTACCTTGGCCTATGCTACCTTAGCCTATAAATCTTGAAGGCATGGCACCATCGGTTATTCTCCGTTTTGCGTACGCTACGGCCGCGAGCCTTCACTGCCTCATGACGCCCTACTTCCCGCCTCAAGCTTCCCTGCTTCGTACGTTTGGGACGCCATAGCGCGAGCCGCCCAAGCACGTCAAATCACTCGTGAACGCCTCACCATCTCTGAAGACGCTCAGAAGGGCCTGTATGATCGCCACCACAGAGACGCTCCTTATTCTCCCGGGTCCCTCGTACTTTTACGGTTCCCATCTCTCCGTGTCGGTCTCTCGGAAAAGCTGTTATCCCGCTACGATGCCCTGTTAAGGTGTCACGCAAGGCCACTGACCTAACGTGTGAAGTTGAGCGACTCGTCGACGAAGCCCAAGCTACGAGACCACCTTCTACAACTGTACATGTCGCGCGACTGAAGCCCTATATGCCTGCCACCTCTATGCTGCCCTGACACGCGCCGAGTCGGCGCTTTTACGCCGGGGGGTAATGTCACAAGCTAGCAGAGGGGCTTACTCTGGACGCAGATAAAGGGCGAAGGAAACGAAGTCATCGGACAAGACTCGGGTCCGCCATTAATGCTGGCTGGCACTTGCCTCTGTACACATTGTAAATACACGTAATCCCAGTAACAATTAGTAAGAATCACTGTTGGATTTTTTGGGGAGGACAGGCTGAACTCGACCTGAAAGTCGCTGAAGTGAAAATAAGCAAGGACCCCGCATCAGATCAAATCGCTATCGAGGTGCTCGAGATAGAATATCGTGCGACACACTACCAACACCACTGTTGGCGATACAAGGTACTGTAAGATCTATGCGCATTTATATGGCTGATGATGACATGAAAGCAGGCAAGAACAGCGCATCTTTCAAAACGTCCATAATTGGAGTCGACTACTACTGGAGTGTAGTCAGTGGTCGCATTCAAGAGATTAAGCCAAAGAAACCAAGGAAACGTCACACACACAACATAACGTGCCCATGAAACCAAGGAAACATCCCATACAAACCATAATAACGGTTAACACTGCCGACGGTGCTGAACAATCTCATAAGCAGGGAATTCTGTCGGTTTCATAGCTTGCGTAACAGTGAATCATAGCGTTCTGTTTGGTACTTGCGCAGAATCTGCAATATGCTGACGTGCACACGTCGTCGACTGAGTTCGCATATTTTAAGGCGTAGTGTGAGCCGCGACATCACACTTGACCGGATAGTTCGATGAAAACATAAAACAAAACCAAATAATGCGTGGAAATGTGTTTCGATCACTGAGATACATTCAATTCCACCTTGGAGAAGGGAAACAAATTTCCGCTGCAAGAAGCGCTTGTCGAAAACTATGCAGAGAAAGACGTACCAGGCAAAGCATCAGATGGAAGTTTCCCAGTCGTCAGCATGACGTCGCGGAAGTTGAGCGCAGCGTAGCAAACTTTACAGATTGCCTTGGTGGTTGAAATGGCTGGCAGGGCGTACTGCAAAGGGGACACATACCACTGCAGGCTCGACAAATCGCCACGCGTCTCCGTGTTGAGACAGGCGAACTCTGTTGGAATTTTCGGAACGCCACCTAGAACAAGAAGAACGTTAGTGAAAGGTAGTGTGAGTGCTTTTATTCGTTTCGCAAATACGCGCATACAATTACCTGCATCACATAAGATGTTTCGCTCCTACAACTTTTCAGCCTAGGATAATGCCATATAAGGCGCATTAAAATGGTGTACTGCTATGGAAGGAGTACAGCCATGTAAGTATTAAAAGAATCCATGTACCTGCGACGAGTATTTTCGAATACACAAAATTATGGAGCAATTTATGTTATTCAGTATTGCTAGAAGAAAGGTGCCAGTGCTTGGATTGGGTTTTAGAGAGCTAGGAAATTTACCCTACTGCAAGAATCATACATCACGTTATAGTGGCTATACCAGTCTTCAGAAATAACCTGGGCTGCCCGAGTTGCCGCTGATTTACTGTTTCTAAAGATATTTCGCTTATTATGCGATTAGAAAATCTTCCTGTATTTATGGCCTCAGTGACACACTACCCGGCTTACACACCGGGCAGTTCGCCAATGACCGTGTGAGGGAATATGCAAACGATGTTAAGAGGAAAGATTTGAGCGCCCATCTTCCTGTGCAATGGAGACTATGCTGTTGTGAAGCACAGGTTTCCTGGAGTAAAGGTTCTGGGCAGAAGCAAGGACAAAACCGCGCGGGAAATACATGAGGTCTATCGGATTTGTGCAGTGGTGAAAAGTGCATTAGCCAGACATCTGTGTCACTATTTAACGCGGAAAAGAAGATCCTGGGCCGGTCTTTTGCTTGATAACTTGCGTTTATCGTGTTGCACACCCTGGATTCGAGAGCGTGTGCGCGTGTATACAGGGTGATTTTTCTTAGCTGCAACAAATTTTTTAAATTAGAAAAACATTAATTGTGGGAATGTCTTGTGTACTATTCGAGTGTACCAGTTGGCAGCCTCTAGATACAGAAAATTTCCGCACTTGTGCGCATAATTAGCTAAATTACGATAATTAACTTTTAATTATCAGTAATTGGTGGCTACAGCAAATGAGTACATTGGAGACCGCCCTCGACACTACCTAGCCCAACGATCAAGTTTAAGTAGGGGAGTGCATGTCGGAGCTACGCGAACAATTAGTTCCCCGTGGCAGGCTCCTTGAAACCGAAACTGGTCGGAAAAAGAGCGTTTGTGACGTCGATGTCGCCGCCTCCCCGGATTTCGTCACTCGCCCGCGGCGCCCAACGCCGCAGATAACAAGATAACGCAAGCTGCTAGCGCAGCCGGAGCGGCCGGAGCGGCGGTGACCACGGGCGAGTGGCGAGTGACGAAAGCCGTGGGGGCGGCAACATCGACGTCACAGACGCTCTTTTTCCTGCCAGTTTCGGATTCAAGGAGCCTGCCACGGGAAAATAATTGTTCGCGTAGCTGCGACATCCACTCCGCTATTAAATATTTGATCGTCTGGATAAGTACTGGGAAGGACGGGCTCCAAAGTACTCTTTTGATATAGCCACCAATTACTGATAATTCGAAAGGTAATTAGCGTAATTTCGCTAATTATGCATACAAGTGTGCAAATTGTTCTGTACCTAGAGGCTGCCAATCCGTATACTCGAAAGGTACATGAAACATTCCCGCGATTTATGTTTTTCTAATTTAAAAAAATGTTTTGCAGCTAAAAAAAACACCGTGTATAAGTATCTGCTATGAGCCTCGTAAACTAGTTGTAAGTGTCGCGCCTTCTTTGACTTCTCTCTTCCTGTCTCGCTTTTTTTCCAAGTTTTGTTCAGCAAAATAATGTCCCGCAACATCGCGGCCTTCGCATAAACCAAGACAAGCTGTACTTCTGACCTGCCTCGCCAGCGGAAAGCCAGAGTGCATGCGCGAGATGATCTTTCTGACTCTAGGGGCTTTTTGCTCAAGGATTTTCGCGCCACCATTTACCCCAACCACGCCTCGTCTCTGCAGTCAGCTGTTTCCGCTGTAGCTAGATGCTTGCGTGGTCAGGCTCTCTGTACCGAGCTCGAAATATATACAAGAGTGCCTCGGTTGAGTTAAATCAGTATGAAAGGTACCTACCTTGATCCGTTTCTTGCGCACGCGTGTGCGGAACGGATCGAGGTAGTTTCTAGAAAAGGTGAGAGTTCTTAAAAATTGCAAGAAGAAAAATGCCGATGCGCACATGGTAATATTGCACGCACGTGCTGTATGACTAAAGAGCCGATCTGCGTATTTTATTTTGCTCATCAACGATGACCGAGTCCGTTCACTCCCAGTGAGAACATTTTTCACTTGCCCGAGTGGTAACACAGGAAAAAAAAAAGAATTACCAAGCGTCGTAGTGCCGTACTAGTGCAGGTGGTTCTTTGGTAAACGGACTCCAGAAGGTGACTGAACTTCCACGTGAACATTCTCGATGTTAGAGACATTGAAACAGATCTAAAATAATTCCGAATTTCTAAGTATTACGAGGAAGCAAGGCACTCGCATAGCGTTTACTGTTCTGTAACCATTATTCGGACAGTGCTCAGGTGGGCTAAGTCTAGCGCCCTCTTAGCGGAGACGTTCGGAAGGAGAGCTGGCGAAAGCAGCTTGCAGAATATCGCCTGCTCGGCAGGTCAGGAGTACAATACGTCGTGGCATAAACACGTCGGTCAACTAAGTAAATTGCCGATTGGCTTCAGCGTTTGATTGCGATACATACAGCAGAGACACCGCTCTCCTGCGCAATTGAACCTCGGTATCTTTACAAGACAAAAGAAACAAGCCCGCGATCACGAATGACATTCCAAGAATAGCAGGAGCAATTTGTATATTTTACAATTCATATCTAACACCCCAAAATATGAAATTGACCGACGGGCTAGGACTCGGGCTAATTTTTTAACCTACACTGCCTACACCAATGCAGCTAGCGCAGAAAGTTGTTTTTTTTTTATTCCGTGCAGAAAAGGCGTAGCTCAGCCCACCTACACGAAGCCATTTTTTTATCATTCGAGTATAGCACGAGAACTGCACCTTGCACACTGAACCTTTGCTGAGTGTAGGCCGGAGCAGGTAGCACACGACGGACAAACAGAAGCGCGTTCCAAAACCGCGCCGTCATTTTTTCTACTACTGATCTTGTTCACAGGTGCGCGCGGTGTCGACAGCGGAGCTGTTGACGATAGGACGACGGCGAAGTGCTGGCGTGACCGTGCGTTACAGATGAAGATGCCGTATTTCCCAAGGAGATTAAAATTCATAGTCATGTATGGTGCGTGTGTGTACAAGCTGTTTAGGCCTTCTCAAGGTGAGATTTTCTTTCTCCACTGCTCAATCGCGGTGTGTTTAGCTGAAGCTTGTAGAATCGGTGGTCGATATTCGGGCAAGGATATGCACGCAGCAAGTGAATGAAAATGTATGGGTGAATTGTGAAGTCGAGTACTTTTCAGAGCAGACGAAAACGCCGACGCCGACGACGCCGAAGGCTTCAACGTTTGATGCGCTTGATGCCCTGATGTGTTGAAGTTGAGTCAGCTAAGTGAAGCACAATACGTCATATCATCTGCCCTGCACTACACTATACTCGTCCTCACAAGCCTGCCCTTGGTGTAGGTAGAAAGAAATAGCTGTATTATCGTCTGTTTCAGCCGAGCTCTGTAGCCTTCTTTTGCTCTTTCCAACAGTCGACATACATGTTGATGTGTTTTATGTGGACAATAATGCCGCTCAGTAAACAAACACGTACGTCAAAGGTGACCTTCTCAGCAATATTCTCGCTAAATTTGCAATGCATCAGTACAGCGGCAGTGTGAGTGTCTGACATTTGCGGCTTTGTCGATGCGCACAACTGCTGATATCTTCGCAAACAGCACGCGCAGTACCGTGCAAAACATATCATAGTTGTTGAGTAAGCCGCCCAGCTAGCACACAATACCAAAAAGACGTCTTATTGGGGAATTGACGTCTTATTTCGCGTGGCTGACGCCTCAAAGACCTCGCGAGCGACCTTAAACGGGCGATGAAGACGTCACCGAAACGTCTTCGCGAGACTGCACGTAGACGTTCCGTACGCACTCTGGCATGTACGCTTTACCTGCCTTTGTGAAAATAATTCACGATGCAATATTTTTGTCGAATTCATTATGGTCACCATCTATGGAGCACCACGACTGTGTTTAACTTCACCTACTTATTTAAGGTGAAGAAGATAGCGCGTGTCGGCGGAAATGTAGCACAGGTGGCACATACTGAAAAGCAATTGAGAGAACTATAACGAAAATTCAGCAGACTTATAAATTCGCACTGTTACGTTGACGTTACTTGAGTGCTAATAGTGAAAATATCCGACTTCTAGAAAATGCGAACCTGTGCGTCAGTTTAGGGCTGCCATACATTAAATTTGATACCTCCTTGAAACGGAATTTTTTTGTTATATGTTGCATATTTATTTCACAAGACCGATGAATTTGTATGAAAAACGAGCATGTATTTACAGAATTTACTACCTAATGAATGTTAAGCAATCTTACGCTGCGTTCTTCAAATTACATAAAGAATGTAAAAAAGTTTACTTTATGTGTTTTTCTTTAAGTACCACTCACAGCTAATCACAAAACAACGCCGTCACGCTACGCGACAGCTTGATATGCTACTCAACGTTCCTGCGACGTGGCGCAGCAGCATGCATGGTGTAGGGTAAGCTGTGGTATGGGGCAATTGAGGAAACATCTTTGCTTGCTTGCGCTGCCATGTGCAAGAATGGCAGAGTAAAACGCGCCACGAGAAAGGAAGGCCTCGCTTCATGAGAAACACATGGTTCTCTAGTAATAACCAACCAATTTGAATGGTTCTTTTGTCACAATGCACCTACTTGGCCACGTAAGCACTCAGTGCATAAAGGGAATCTCTCATGTCGCAGGACGTGGAACCTTATAAACTACCATCTATAGGTAAATATCACACCGCGTAACTTACGACTGCGTGGACTGATCTGTCTGAATGATCCCCACTGCCCGTCACGGTAGATGTTCATCACAAGGTCTTTGGATATTATGTCACTATAGCTTGGACTTTCTGGACAGAAGTCATATTCGTCCGACCCGTTAAGGCTTGCGTTGAATAGACATCTGCAATAAAACATCAAGATAACGTGGCTTAATTTCGTTAACTTTACAAACCATGCAGAGCACTTGACTATGTCTTATTTAATGTTCACGACCGACCGTTAATGAAATGAGTGATATCAGAACAACTGGGTTCACCACGCCGCAGAACGACATAGAAATCTTTAGGGGCGCCTGAAGTTCTTTGTAAATTATACCCTTGCACCACTCACAACATACAACCATGACTGCTCGTACCCCACAAGCACAAGGAGATATGAAGAAATTACAAGCATTCAAATTATTCCATGCGCAGGATCCGAACCACGAAACTCAACTAACCAGAACAATAATGAGGTGGGGTGAATTTGGCAGGCATTCTTACATAATGATTGGCAGCTTGCCAGTGTCCCCCACGCGGAAAGTCTTGACAGTAGTAGCTCATCGGTACTTACCAACGGGAGAAAACCTTATACGCTCAATAAAAGAGTTCAATCTACACTGACGACGATGCGGCGGGGATTGTGCATCGTGACAGGGTGGGCGTAATGTTAAGAGAGAAAACTGCGCCACTGAAAATACTCGGTTTCATGATATCTTTGTAGAAATCAAGAACGAATGGACGTGCGTTCGGAATGTAATCAAAAGAGTATGCAAACGTGCCCACAGAATGCAAACGTGGTTGGTGGCAGTAGAAGGTTAGGTGAGCACACGAGACAAAGAAATGTATGCTGATGATGCGTGCACAGGTAGTCCAATACTAGGTCGGTTACAAAACAATGACAGAAGCATTTGCACTGCAGAGTGTCTAGGCAGGATGAATGCGGCGGTGGTTCTGCTGATGACAATAATAATGGTCATCACGATGACCTTTGCAGATGTAGGCTTTCTACGTATCCATTAGGTTTGTTCACTTCTGGAGCAGATTGCTCGAGGTCTACACGCTGTACGTTATATGCAAGATAATTGGTATTTATTATACACATGGATCTGACGGCCCACGCAGTTCTCCATATTTTGAAGTTCACACGTCGTACTGAACAATGCTTTGTGGGCATCGTTAACATGGATTGACCCAAAAAACAACAAAAAGACAAACGTAAGATCCTGAGGAGATCATTAATGATACGTACCTAATGTGGCGTCCGCCTGTCTCCAACCGAAGGCAATTTGTCAAACCAACCACGCCACTGACACCACAGTCTTCGGCTAGCAGCCAGAGATTGTGGCCCTGAGGCTTTTCCTCCACTTCTGATGCCCTTGCCTTAAGTTCGTCAACCCAGTCATATTTAGCATTGCTTACTTTAAGAAATAGCGGCTCAGATTTTTCAGCATTCATGGCCGTTTTTCTGAGCAGGAGAAGCGCAGAAATGTTGTTTGATTTCAGGCTCACCATCTGGACTCCATGAGACCACAACGCTCTCTCTACAGTCTCAACAGTGTGCACTGTGAATTCGTGCTTTCCGACCGACGATATCAGTTTTTCTGCTGTAGTCATAGCGGTACGGTGAAATACAAGCGCAAAGCCATGTTCTTTGCAGAGAGTTGAGAGCTTGTCAGCCAGAATGTCGAGGCAGTACGAATTCCAGGGTCCCAAACACGCCACGACCAGGTCAGCCTCACGAAGTTGTTTGTCGGTGTCGGACAAGGGATCCCACTTCACTATTCTGGTACTTTTCGGGACACCGCCAGGCTCCTGTTCATCGAGAGGGTGCCGGGCAACTGTGTAGTCGATATTTAGGAGCATATTGCTCATGACGAACAGTGAAGAAACTCGAGTAGCCAGAATGCTTTGAGTGCCGGGCGCTGCTATTTCAAGAACCTGGAGAGACTTGAGGCTGGTGTTCTCAGCGACAACGTCAAGGAGGTGTCTTAAGGGATCTTCCTCGAAGATTGCTGTCGTAAGAATGTCGTTCTCCAGTTCCTTGTTGTGTTCCTTCAAAATGGATTGCATGATGCTCTCGACTACCGAAGGGGATTTTCGACCTCTTCTTCAAACCTGGCCAAGACTTTTAGAAGACCGTGACTTTGGGCGTTAGCATCGAGAAACTTCTTTAAATTTTTTTCGCGTGCGTGAGACGTTTGTTTCGGCAATTTCGATGCCTGGCTCTCATTGCTGCTGAGTGTCTTGATCACATCTTCAGCCGTGCGATTGCATATGTCCAAGTATTCTTGGATGCAAGCTTGTCTTTCCATCTTTGTCAACTCACTGTCAATGTAGGGCACAAACCGGTACTCGTTTATGATGGGTGTATGGTTCACGACGCGCTTTGTGGCCACACTTGCCTTTAATCCTCTTATAGTTATACCTCCAGCTTGACATGTGTTGATGGAGTCTTCGTAGACAACGTCTATGCCTGCACAAAGAAGCACCGAATTGTTACGTTTGTTGGGTGTGAAGCGTTGAAATTCGACATACGTTTTTAGCAAGGCAAAGAATGGAAAACTGGACACGACCTGGACTTCGATGCCAGTTATAGAAATATTTAGCTTAGAGCCATGCAATGAGCTATAATGCGGGTTCGAACCAATTAAGAATATTCAATACGTGAGTGCGAAGCAAAGAGAATATTTTTTTGAATACTGCTGTGCACAGTACAGTTGACGGAAAATGGGTACTGCTAAAGAGAGCCAGAAAAGAACTTCCGTGGTAGTTTTCATAGATAATTGTCATTCCCACTGATATTTTGCAGTATTTTAGACTTAGTGATGCCTGAGTCTGGAAGTTTTTGTATAGCGTGCAGTTAACAATATTTTCATTGTTGCGTACCCGCTCAGCTAGAAACCGCGGAAGGCACGATATTCACAAAGCGACAGTGTGGTGTGAGGTCCGACACACAAACAAAATTCGTGCGTGTTTTCACTAATTGCTGCTCTGCGCCGCGCCACTGTATACAGAGCTCTGGATAATTGGCAGTAAAGCTTTTGCCGAAGGAGGTCATACCGAGTATTAGTAGTTATGGCGCGTGTGTAGCTACTCACGGGCAGAGGGCAAAACGCGCAACGACCCGCGAAAGCTATGGCTCCTTCCCATATTTAGCATGCTTCACGGCATGGGTTTCTTTTGAAACGGCGAATCCACCTTTGCGTGCACTGTAGGATGTCATGTTATTCGAGTTACTTGTCCAAATAAAGATGGCACTGCAGGAGGACTGTGCTGACCGTCACTTTGCTTAAAGACGGCACGAGCAAAGCCCCCACAGGTACGGGGCAGCCTTCCCTTCCTTAGATAGGAGGGTCCCGCGGCGAGGCTATCGGCTTCCTCAAGGACACAAAACATTTAGAACCACTGCGCTTTGTTATTTTCTTTCACGGCGATGCTGGGGCTGTTTATGGGGTGGCGTACGGCAGCGCACGAACAGTCCACTCGGAGATGTCAAGCGGGACTGTCGGCAATTATGGAATTGCAGGTCGTCGTATTACTCAGTGTGATCTTGGTGACCTCTCTGTAACGCTTGAACAAGCAAACAGATTTTTGTTTGCTTGAACTGTGCAGCGGACGACTACCCACGGCCATTTTGGAGAGGCTCTAGCGCTTTCTTTCGTATGGCCTTTCAAGTGCCGCTGTTGCCGCCTTCTGCCGTCGTACTTATGTGGTATGGCTTCGTCCCTGCTTCGTCCGCGCGAACTACAAGTGCACGCACGTGGCATCCCCTCGGCAGTGGGTGCTCGAATAACTTGCAACTATCATGCACTGATGCTAAACTCATTCCTTTGCGACCACAGCGTAGTCGCCTTCTTCAATGCTGTTGAGTGCGCTGTTCAGGCTTTGCACGCCGTGAATCGAAGGAATGAAACGCCCAGCTCAAATTTACACTCGGCTTTTAAAATCGAAGCGCTGACATTTCTCTTTGCGAAGCGTTCGCATTGAAGTTAAGGAATGACATAGCAAAAAGCAACACTTCTAATTACGAATAAAATAACTCCGCATGCGGCACGAATCTTACGTCCATGTGAATACATTCAAAGGAAAAAAAATGACACAGGATGAGAGCTCGCCTATGTTATTCCCCTGGTGATTCGTTGTTAATGTTATCCTGCTGCTAATTAAACATGCATGATCTGCACCTCCTCTATATTTCTACATTTATCGGTATTTCTAGCGCTACCCTTCATCAGCAGACTTGTACTGGTGCATTAAGGTACGCCTCAAACATATTCGTTTTCTTTGTTTTGCTTTTTCGAGTCGATGAACGGCATGTTGCAATTACCAAATGTGTCTAATGCAAAAGCGGAACTGTGACAAGCCCCAAAAAATGCATACTACATATTTCCTGGGCAGGACTAAATATTCAATTAAAGATATCACATCGCTAAATACATTAATAAGTAAATGAGTCGTACAGTGAACCAGCCTTTCATTGCTATGGTGCTTTCACGCGCCTGCTAAGCGCACGTTAAGGAGATACTATAGGGAAGTGCGCTTTCGCTTACATTACCATTATCATGACACCGACTCCTACATTCCATTGGATCTCTCTGATTTTTAATGTTAACTTACGCACACGGGATGTTTATTAGTATCGTACTTTATTGACTTCCTTGTATCGCTTTTATTTCAAGTCAGTTTTTGTTTACATCCGTGGCTTAACAAGCCATCGAATAGTTGTGTAACGCTGTCGGACGTTTGTTCCGAACCTCGTGAGGCTGTCTGACGTCACATGTTGTGGTCGGGCAAAGGTGCAATAAACGGGAACAACGTCGTCTCATATGAGACAGTCAGTCTCGGTGACATTTTCAGGATTTACTTGGTTCGTGGATCGCACTAGCGCTCATAAAGAAGTATGACAAAATGAGAAATCTCTATACTCGCCGCTTTCTCGTGCTTTCTCCGCGACGCTGAAATGAATGGCCGGGTTGATGCAACATGACTGGATCCTCGTGGGTAGCTTGAAGCTGCGCTTTGCACTGGCAAGGAGGGTCACCTGGAGCATGGTATCAATAAATGACACCCAGTTGCCGTCCCACTGCAGCTTGCCACTTGGGGCTGAAAAACAGAGTTACGAAAATCACGACTTGTGAGAGAATAAATTCGATGGACTCGCAGCCAATTTTCCGACTCACGCCAATAAAAACACATTTTATACAAAATAAATGTGTGTTTTTCACTTGTCGTCGCCTAGTGATTCCATCCATATGCTTGATTTCCAATTCTCATTGCACTGCCACATTACTCATGATATTATGCTGCAAATACATGAATGTACTTGCGGAGCGCGAGAACCTGAGGAATAAAAGCAATATTCCACTACGTGTAATCCTGTATTTGTATTTCTGTATCCTTATTCCGGGATACCTTTCTGGTCTTCCTGCTAGAGTGTTTCTGAAATATCCCGTTGCGTAAACAATGAAGGTATCTCAATACCTGCATTTCAAGCTCCGAGCACGTGTCTTTAGATGTATGTATTCCGGAATACTTTTCTGATTATCTCTCCTCAGCCTTGTCCCACCCAAACAGGCGCGAAGTGTCGAACAAATATGAGGAAATGCACAAAACTGGACAAAGATAACGAAACAGTACTTACTATGGAGGTCCGCCTTTAGTATGCCCCGGAAGAGACCCTCGTACTCATATCCGCGTAGCCGGAGCTCTTTGTAGATGTCCTCAGCGCTGAGGTCGTACGTCAGGGCGTCACTTGGTGAACTCAGTGACTCGACGCCCACGCTGGCCTCGTTACCCTCAGCCACACGAATGGTGCCGGTCGCCACGACCGTGTCCCGCCTCGGAGATCTCGAACTCTCCTGATGCCCGCATAATGTTGACGTGAAACCGCACGGTTCCTTCATTCGAGCGTAAGAAAAGGAATTCAATTTCTCTATGTGCTGTAGAACGCAGAAAAGCTTTCGTATATAAAGGGAAACAACAACTCCACAAGCTTTTTGTGCAGTTGCAGCTGCTGCTCATGAGGTTTCAAACATTTTTGTTTGTGAAAGTTTCAGTGTAGGAAGCCAAATTCTGACTGTCATCAACATTTATGTCAGAAAAACATCCCACGCAGATCATTTTTTAAGGAAGCTTTGCTCACTTGCTTTACCCTCGTTCAGTAAAGGTTCACGGGCCTTTCGCAAAGACATTGCTGCAGCTTAATAGTGAGCTGAAAAGGCTAGTATGCAGTTAAGGACAGCATGACGCACATGTTCGATTTGTAGTCGAGGGCATGGATAATGTGAACCTCAAGGGGAGGAAAAGAAGAATGAGCATGTGCACACTAGCACATCTATGCGCTTTATTGGGAAGGTACTGATTTCGTAATGCTCCTCATTGGCAACAAACGCCATCGCCTTGACCGCTGTGGCTTGCTCTGATAAGTGCTGCTGGTCTTGTTTGTGCCTGCCTCGAAGAGCAGAGTTTTCATTATAGCGAAATAGATGAAAGGCGCTTAGCTCGTCCAAAAGGAATAAATTTAAGAGGAGGTAGAGTGCGCTTGTGAAGAATACTACTTTTCTAACATGTGATGTCTTCCAAATGTGACGAGAATGTGCACGTGGCAATATTTGCGGGTCAACGATAATCTGATGACAAAACATATCGCCGATAGGAACCAACTGCCATCGGAGGGCCTTCTTCTCCCTCATTCCAAAAGCCACTAATCTCGCGTTCAGGCGTACGTTCAAGCACCGACGTGATTGTCGCTAAAGGAAATAGAAAATTTTCCTACGCCTACAATTGCCGAAGATGTGATCAAATCTGTTTGTGCGTCACATCATTCAAGGTACGTATGTATGAATTTTTCCTGCAAAACGCACACAGCTACAAATATGTCGCCCAATGCCAGATCACATAGAAGCTGGCCGATAGTTTACTGAAAGAGCTCGCTTCATAGTCATTAGATTTTTTGGCGGGAACATGTCAGGTGACATTGGTCTACGTTATTTTTGCGGGAAAAGGTTACGTGACACTGCCTTAAGTGATTTTGGCGGCAACATGCCACGTGGCCACCCCAATGCGCGACGCAAGTCACGTGACACGTTCCAGCCAAAATCAGCGTAGTACAATATCGCGTGACCTGTTCCTCTAATATCGCGTAACGCAATGTCCCGATGTCGTGTGACATGTTTTCGTCAGAATCACGTAGCGCAATGTACGTGACATGTTACTGCCGAAATGAGGCAACGTAATGTCACATTACTTGTTGGCCCCAAAATCACGCAACAAAAGCACGTGATATGTAGAAAATTTAACGTAACGCGAGGTCACGTGACAGGTTCCCGCGAAAATCACGTAACGTAATATGACGTGCTATTAAATGATGCCTGAAAAATCACGGCTAGCGTAAACCGCTTCGCTATTAAAAGTGGCACGCCTGAGAAATTACAGGAAACTTATGCAGCTTTGCTGCCAATGAAATTATATTGCAAGCCAACGCGTTTGAGTGTCTTCTTCTTTAGCGCTGCGACGGTGTTCTAGCTTCATTGCACAATAAGGCCTTTTTGATGATGCACCGACATTGGTTGTTATTTGGCTGAGTCAAAATACTAGCTTACATTATTTTAATAGCTTTGCAGGGAACAGCGTAAGGAAGCGTGCAAAGAAAAAAAAAGTCACGATGGTGCACATCACATATTGTTCATTTCTTAGAACATATGCATATATACATAAAAAAAAGCTACCACGCGCACCATGCAGTTGGCTGTGCCGGAGTTGCAATGCAGCGACAACTTTTATTGTGACTGATAATTAATACTTGAAGGGACACAAATTCGCGCGATCTCATTCGCTTGATGTGAACGAAACCGCGCATACGGTGCTGTTATTTCGAAGTCTCAGATTAGGAACACAATGCATTACATCTTTGCTTAATTAGCCTGGCACGGTCGTCTTGAAGGATGTAGGGTGCCATCTGTGGACATCCCCGTAAGCGTCATCCGCCATGCTCTTCAGGGCACCGGAAACCGAAACTTGCCGTATCTCAGTCTGTATCGGCTGCTAGCTGCTGCCTTGTTGCCGTCGCTCCGCGATGTTTTCCAGCGCTGCCCATTGCTGTGCACGCAGCGTGTATCTCTGAACCACCGGGAACGACGTAACCCTGTTTTTATGCGAATTCCTTGATTATCTGAACGAAGAAAAAAATTCACTCTCCCACGTGCAGTGGGAATCAAGGAAATGCGAAGCACGCATCAGGAACGTAAAATATATCTGCATTGTTGTCTCGCTATACCGATTTTGGTACAGTTAAAGAAACGGCCGCAAGAGCACCAAGACTGTGGCATGTAAACAATGCCGCTGATGACGCGCATGTCATGATTCTAATGTTATGACCTGTCATTTACATTCGTCGTGCAGTCGCGTTGTGCCATAGCAATTTTGGTATACATCCCATTAACGAAACGCGTAGGCATGTAAATCATACCACTCATGACATGCATGTCACGATTTTCATGTTCTTAGAGCGTGTCAGCCATGGTCGTCATACAATGTTGTCTGACCATACTGGTTTTGGTACATATGAAGTTAACGAAACGGCCGCAAGAGCACCAAGACCGTGGTACGTAAATCATGCCGCTCATGACGCGCATATCATGATTCTAATGTTATGACGGGTCATTTATGTTCGTCATGCAGTCATGCTGTGGCATACCAATTTTCATATACATCCCCTTAACGAAACGGCCAGGGGAGCACGAAGTCGTAGGCGTCCATATAGATAGATGCGCTCTAAGTCGCCGAAGTTCGCTAAGAAATGCTTCACATTTATTATACATACTGTCGCCGGTGCTCACGTAACCTCATCGAGTATATTATTATTGCGTGTGTGCGGAATTGTGGTAGAGGAACGCAAAATCGCCGTGTAGCCTCGTTTCTATTTTCCCGTGAATATGAATTGCCTTCCCAGCGACAAAGGCACCGACGGATTTAAGACACGCGCGTTTTGACAGATTTTTAGCGGACTGGCACATCACGCGCGCACGATCGAGACAGTATAATGGTACGTTTTTTGCGTGTTGTGTTCTGTTCACAGACGAAACGGAGTGCCCACGGGAATAAATGTGCATATGTATATGGCGTAATTTAAGCATAAACATTATTTATTTAGAAGCAGTGTACATATCCTATGCTTCTATGTAAAGTTGTGCGACATGCATTTCTAAAAACATGACAGCATTCGATGCAAGTTTCTTCATGCTGCACCAGTGAATCAGCGTTCATGAATGCTAGGTTCTGTATATGTCATCAAAAACTCGCGTACGTACTGCACGCGTGAATGGTGCGCAATGTTTGAATACCCCAAATATTGTGCGCTCTGGTTCTCGCCGCTGTTTTTCTTTGTTGTTTTTAATGTGGATATATGTGATCGGTACCTCCAAATATTTACGGCCAAGCAGCTTGCGTCGTCCATCGATGCGATCATTACCAGCTGAAGGAGGCATGCTGGTGTCGGAGCATCGCATTGCATCCGTCAACCTGATCCTCGGTAGCTGCTTGGCGGCCCGTAAGATCAAGTAAATGCGCTGGGAAAGCTGACATACGGCGCACCTGCACTTAAGGCAACGCAGCGGTCTTGCTGTTTCGCCTTAGTCCCGGGTTTTCCTCTTTATATGTACTGCTCTTCCTCGAATAAAAAGAGAGCTGCGGAGAGGTTTTTCGAGCGTCATTTTTGTTATTTTCTCAAGAACCAAATGCGTACTGCTACCACGCGTCCCCTCCACCCTTTACTAACGAAAGTACGGCACGGACCAGCGACGCTGGCAATAAATTTTTGTCCTCAGACACACGAATTTGCTACGCACACTAATACTATAGAGCGCCTGCTCACGTCAACGGAAGTAGCGTGGCTAAAGTGTGCTAACAAAATCCCTGCATCTCCTTAAATTGATCAAGCTCTTCGTTTTGATTCTAGTTATATGGTTACGTACGCGTGTATGTGTGTGCGTGTCGGGCCGCTATTAGGGACTACTCTTCGTGTAGGACAATGCAAAGCATTTGTATAGCGCTGGAATGTACCACGCCATCTCAATTCCACTCAATGGGCTTCTGTACTACGTCCCGGTGTCTTCACTCTACTGAAAAGTCATGCGCTAAGAATACGTCTTCACTCACCAGCATTTATGACATCTCCTTTTCATGCACTAGAATGCAGATTGTCCTCGACTCACCAGTCTTAGGCAGGATGACGACACGGTGAAACACCAAATCTTCTAGTACCACTGCAAGTTTCTCGAATGGCTTGAATAAACGCTTGGCCAATGACTTCCACACCATCACTATGTATGCGGTTGCCGGAAACAAAACACGGCCTTCAATTCGATGTCCAGCCAGGTATGCATCTTCTTCGACATCCTCGAGGCTAACCTCGACTACTTCCTCGGAGATCTGCAAAAGAAATATACTGCCATCTCTACAGGTTCTTCACAGGGCTCTGAGTCGTACATTCCCACCGGGATATTGTGCGTCCGCTTTGACATAACTGTTTTCAGTGCGTTTCTTTTTCAGTCAATATCTCCTTGAATATCCTTTATTTCAGTCAATATCTCTTATTTTTCCAATGCGTTTCCAATCAATTCAGGAGCGTATTTACGGAGATACAACGCGCTGCACCACTGCGGAAGGAATATTTATAAGTGGAGATACTGTAACAGTTTCGAACACGGAATGAGACAGCCGAATTAAAGAGCATGAAATGCAAGTTAAGAAGAAACCGCAATGTGCGACGATCACGCTTTGAGCAGGCGGCAGAAGTGAGCGCAGTCCATCCTCGTTCTAATGTAAGAAAATTGAAGTCCGAGAGTCATACTCACGTTGGTGCAGGCAACTACTCACACCATGGAGTTAGAGAAGTTAGGAGGGAGCACTACGTCACGCAGCCAGCATTGGCAAGCGGATGCTCCATGAAGCCAGAAGTGGCGGCCCAGCACGTGTCCTTTTGCGTCAGAGTCACGCAAGGATCGAGATCTGGCGAGTTATTTGGTACGCTGTAGCTTATGTTGGATACGCTTTTGCTCGGTCTATTTTTCTAATTTGGCGGGTAGGGGCTCGGTTGCTCTGCCTGTACGTGTGCGTGCTCTGGGTCTTTTCCGAGTCGTTGATGCGGTTCGGTCGTTTCCTGCAGGGCATGTTTTCCGCGCTGTGCTTCAGTAGCGAGAAGATTACAACTTAACGCGGCTCACTTGGGCTGCAGGTATACGATTTCCCTGAAGCAAAATGACCGCGGTATGCGATAAACATTGTGTATGTGGGCATCATTGCATTGTCGCTGTTCACAGGTAAGTATACCATGCATCGAGCACAATGATATATACGTGAAATACCCTCGGAACAAACTCACGCTGCTTGCCGAACTGACATGGCCAAGCCAAAGGTCAGAAGCCCAGATAGCGCAGAGATGCTCGCAGGTTAGCGCCTTCGCTTAGTCCCGCCGTGACATAGTGCACTACCATTTCCGCTGGTTCGACGCTGTTTTCTTTGAGACAGATGTGATCGGCAGCGAATACTTTTGCCTTCGACGAAACGCTGCGATGAGAAAGAAACGCTTTGGCGTTTGAAGTCGCCGCAATCTTGCGCACGGCATCATGGCGGTAGCCGGAAGGTTTGGGTAACCGTGAATACTGAAACATGCCGCGCGCTCTGACGTATTCTCCTCGCCTCTAACGTTTCGGTCATATGCTGGACCACTACTGTCGGCATAAATTTCGTGACGTAAGGCTCCCTCCTCTATTTTTTTCCTCCATGGAGCACACGCGCGCAAACACGCACGCACACACACACACACACACACATATCGACTGAGAGATACACATTCAGGGAGACATATCCCTACTAAAACGTTAAGTACGGCCGTCCCAATAATTCCGTATGTTTCCGTAAAGCTCATATGGAAGTACATGGAAAACATGTGGCAAATGTATGGGGAACTCATGGACTTTGTTGGAAAACATAGAATTATTAGAGTACGGAGTGGGACGTGTTCAGGAGAGATTGAGCTAACAATATAAGAATGACATGGAGGTATGCTAAAAGAGAGTTTCCAGTTTGCTCTCCTGCGCGTAAAAATGCATGTGTAACCACGGCGACCTCAAAACTGTTCAACGGGACCGACTACTCGGCAGAATTTTAGCACGCCATCGTCACTTCCTTATATAAAGTAGAAACTTCAGGCAATCCTATATTGCTTGCTCGGACAGTGGCTGAACAGCTGGTACAACCGCCACTGGCAGTCGTTGAGCGCATAAGGCAGATGATCTTTGAGACGTTTTCCTTGCTTCTGCAATTGTTACAGGCAACTATGGCGGCCATTGCGACGAGGCAAGCAAAGCGTTTGGTAAATGGTACGGGGAGCGACAGGCGGCAGGGAGCGGTTGACTGGGATCGGGGTAATCTAGATGGAAGTCCAAGTGAGAGTGGAGCATATAGGGGTTTTTCTTATCCTTTTTACTGTTGCCTTAGTGCCAGCGGAGAGACAGACGCTCGCAAGCACAAACGCAGCAGCCCTAACAATTAGAGCTGTGGCCCCTATTTCGCGGTACGCGTTAGATCGCAACCACGGCGGGTTCATGCCAGGGGGACAGATACAAGCCTTTGCAATGAAGGTGTTCATTAGATGCGAAGCAGCTCTTTGACTAGCCTGTGTAACGCTGTCCCTCCGTGCGTCCGTACGAGCGCGCCGCAACGCGCTCCCCTCGCCGCAGGTGTTGGAGCGGTGCCAAGTAGCTCACGCCGCAGCTGCGTGTTGACGTCACGCTCCCCTCGCAGTGCGTGCTGACGTCACTCTCTCCCTCGCCTGCCGCGCGCTCGCCGCAGCGCCCGCAGCTGCCGCCTCGTCCGTTCGCCCGCAACACCTGCCGCTACCCCCGCTCGCTCCGCTACCGCGACCGCCGCACGCTACACCGCCGACTCGTCGGTTCACGCGCAAAAAATTAACACCATCTTCCCAAAGGGAACCCTGATGGGATGCGAAGCACCCGCGTTAGCGCCGTTCAACCCGTGACGCCACCCGTGCGCAACGCTGCTGCTTCGCATCCCATCAGGGTTCCCTTTGGGAAGATGGTGTTAATTTTTTTTCGCCTCATGCCACCACCAACATAACAAATATGCAAGTGTCTCAGCGCTCAGTAGTAATATTCTTTACGGAGGGGAGGAGAACAACAATTCTAGATAAGCGCCCGACGAAAAGGGGCTGATAGTGACTCAGCTCACTTCGTCTGGCTTCGCGCTCAGTGACGGCGGCGGGTGGCGAAATCGCACCTCAGAGGAGGTCCGGTCAATTCCAAGCCCTCCAGACGAAAGACACAACACACTCGAGAAAGCCGCGCGCCTTCAGGAGTTTGAGAGGGGAGGCATCTCCCCGATTCTTCGGAGAAGGAAAAGGAGTAGAAAGGAGGGGGCGGTGGCGTACCGGTTACAGCACCGCGACCAGGCATGAAAGGCAGCCGGGGAAGCGGCGTGAGCGCCCTCTGCCATCGCAGCGCTCCTGCCAAAGCGCGTGTAGGTAACACGCAGCACGGCCGCGGCCGCTGGAATGCGCATGCATTTGGTTGCCGTCAGGGAAACTAACGACCCTCAAGAAGCATTCTCGTGCTTTCTATCTTTGCTTTTACATTACTTCCACTCCCATTCCCACAGGAAAAAATGCAAGAAGGTCCTTGCATCACCTCAAAACCCATGGCTAACTGATAAATTACTTAAAGCTATGCGCAGACGCGAGAATCTTTATAAAAAAACTAAGAAACAGCCCTTCAATGTTAAACTGAGAGCACGCTATAAGAAATACTGTAACCATCTTTGTTCACAGTTAAAAAGAGCAAAAAGAAGATACTTCGAACAGAAAATATTAGAATGCGGGAGTAACTCTGCCAAAAAATGGAAAGTAGTGAATTCTTTTCTAAACAGAAATGGCAACCAAAGAAACATTAATTCAATTATTCATAATGGCATTATACACACAAATTCTCGCGATATTGCTGACGCATTTAGTGATTTCTTTTTTTTCAAACGATCTGGCATCAGACCAAGTTTTAGACTACCAAATCACTCGCCTACCCCATTCTTTCTATTTGTTCCCCACTTCTCCCGACGAATTAATCACCGTAATTCGTAATCTAAAAACCACGAGCGCTGGCCTAGACGACATTAGCCCTTCCCATATAAAGTTAATTGCCTTCCCTATATCCAATATTCTTGCAGATATCATTAACCTAATATTTAAAACAGTGACCTTTCCCCGCGAACTCAAGCGTGCTAAAGTTACCCCAGTATTTAAAAAAGGAGACCGTTCATTGGTAACCAACTACCGACCCATATGTGTGCTTCCATTCTTCAGCAAAATAATCGAAAAATTACTTGAGAAGCGCTTAACTAAGTACCACGAGAAGTTTCATATTCTTACTGATTATCAGTTCGGTTTCCGTCCAGGATATTCTGCTGATCTGGCTTTATTGTTTCTTACTGAATTTCTAAAAAAAGCGGTAGATGAAGGCACTTTAGCTGGATCAGATTTTGTTGATCTAACCAAAGCCTTTGATACTATTAATCATCAGATTCTCTTCCTAAAACTAGAAGCAATTGGAATATCTGGTCCCGCTTTGTCTCTTATTTGTAGTTACCTCTTTAATAGAAACCAAATGGTCAGTATTTGCGGTTCCTACTCACGACAAAAAACAATTAACACAGGGGTACCACAAGGGTCCATTTTGGGCCCTCTTTTGTTTTTAATTTATATTAACGACCTACCTAATTATATCGTGCACTGTAAATGTTTGCTCTACGCTGATGATACGACGATATTTGGCTGCGACAAAAGCATTGACTGCCTAATAGATAAACTAAGTTCTGACCTTCGCAACATATTATACTGGTGTAAATTAAACAAATTAAAGTTCAATCCTCAAAAAACCCAATTCATTGTCTTTTCATCACATCAACGCTCGCTAGTACCCATTCCTACAATTTCTATTCCAGATAACTTGATCCACGCTAGCAATGACTGTATTTACTTAGGTGTCAGACTCGACAGAAACTTAAAGTTCCTTACCCATATTTTAGATGTTAAAAAAAGTTGTCTTATGGTATACGCATCCTCATTAGATCTCGCCCCTTTTTTTCACACTCCATTCTCTTGGCACTATACTATGCATTTATTCACTCGCATATCAACTACTGCATAAATACATGGGGTAATACCTACAATACTCACCTTGCACCGTTACAGACTGTTCAGAACAAAGCCATCAGAATAGTAACTTCTAGCTCTTGTAACAGCAATTCCAAACAATTGTTCTATGCCTATAATGTACTTACAGTGCACGATACAGTTAAATACAGTCTAGCCATCTGGTTATATAAACATATAAATAATAGATGTCCCTTTTCTATTATCCCATCTTCTTCACTTCTTAACCCCAACAACACTAGATTTGCTTTACAGAAAAACTTCATCTTGCCGAAAATCCGAGCTAACTATGGTAAACAAACCGCTCATTTTAGTGCATTTTCCATATGGAATTCACTGCCGTCTGTCTTAAAATCAATGACTTTAAACTCATTTGTCAAAGAATTAAGAAAGTTCCTCATCAATCAATATAACACCACATAACATTTTCTTTACACAGCCCCTAAAGCATACTTTTGTATCTTTTTATATAGTATATTGTGCAAATCTTTTCTTTTCTTTTAAGTGTATCACATGTTTTCTTGTTGCCTATATTATGTGTTTGAAATGTATATGACCACTGTTTTCAAAATGTGTATTGCAAGTTTTCTTCCTTCCTGTCGATGCTAGTCTAACTTTTCTTCATGTTTACTATGTACAGGAGGTCCCAATTCAATCTCCGACTCCGGGACCTCCTTCTGTATATTCAGTTGCAATATCTTGATTTTATGGAAATAATAAAATTTCTGATTCTGATTCTGATTCTCACAAGTATGAGGCATGGAAGTGATGTGCTGAAAGCCAGGCGTATCCAACATGAATTTTGCGACATCGCGAACGAGCGAGCACATCTTCTTCGATGCAGGCGTTCTGATTATTGGTATGGCTTACCTCACCTCACTAAATAAAGCTTAGCGCTGCCGGCAGGTTCATCCTCATAGCTGACAGCTTGAGTACGCCCACTTCAGGGAAAAGGGCTCTCCCATAGATCTCCAATTATCGCGGTACTGTGCTAACTACTACCAATTTAGCCCCACAAATATCTCGAGCTCATCTGCCCACCTAGCTTTCGGCCACCCTCTGCCACGCTTGCCTTCTCTAGTGATCAACTCTATTACCCTTAATGACCAACAATTGTCTTGCCTTCACGTCACATGCCCTGTCCACGCCCATCTTATTTTCTATCAATATATCCTTAACACGCATTTGTTCTCTGACCCATTCCACTCTGTTCTGGTCCATTAGCGTTACACCCATTATTTTGCGTCGTCCTCAATTGAAGTTCAACCCTTTCAGTGAGTGTCCCAATTTTTGCCACGTTGGCGAGTACCGCTAAGATGCACTTCTTCGACACTTTTCTCTTGAAGGACAATGGTAAGCTGCCATTCATTATCTGAGAATGCCTGCCCAGTGAACTCCACCCCATTCTATTCTTTCTAACTATCTTGCTATTTTTCGTCAGCGTCCCCCAGCAATAAACGTAAAACGCGTTACCTGGGACGAGGACGGAAAGTCGCTCCATTTGGCGACCGTCCACTGCTGAGAGTGGTCCCAGCTGACGAGGTGACCGATGTTTGGAGTGCCACGTGGTACAGGCAGAGGCACGGGTGGGTACAGCGGAGACGGGTCGAACTTCACTCCCAGCGTGTGCAACTGGCCCAAGGATTTCAGGAAAAAGCTCACGTTGTCCACATCACGCTTCATCAGTCCAAGCACAGTGGCGTCGGCCCCAACCGAGCGCTTCAATACAGACTGCACAGAAATGAAACAAAAGACGGTGCCGGTCATGTTAAGACTCTAAAAAAATGTACAACTCACAAGGCGGGAATAAACATTACAGGGCGGTTTTTTTATCTTTGCCAAAGAGTAACAGTGGGTTTGACTTTACGCGACAATCGAGGTTTCCGAAAGGCCACAAAGTGGGCGCATTATGTCGGTCTCAGTTAAACACCATAAGAGAACCTGGCCAACTGACAAAAACATATCACATAGCAGGTGCTCTTATCCTAGATCCGCGATAGAAGTGGAAGTACACTGAAATAAATTATGTGTTTGAGCGTTTGAAATCCAGCATATGCTTGTGAGGCATGCTCTGTTCGTATCGCTGTGTTGAACGGCACAAGATGATCTTAAGCAATGGCTGCTTTGAATACACTACTGTCTTTCCAGCACACCTTCTTGAAATGCCAAAATCACTTCTGTCATCGTGCACCATACCGTGAGCCCCAGCGGCCGCTATTATCTTAGTGCACTGTACAACACACTTTTGTGATGTATAGGTGTGAGGGATGTAAGTATGTTTAGATGCAAACTAACGCAGTCGAAAACGTTCTTTACTGTAATGTACTGATGCCTCACCGAGATATCAGAAGGATCGTTAAGGACCACATTAACAGTTCTGCCTTCATTATCGCGACTCATTTTCTAAATAACATTCTACGCCAGGAAGATTGTCCCACTATTCACATACCTACTAATACAATTTCAGTTCCTGTTTACGCCGGTTATGCATTAGGGTGCAGTTTGTTTAGAAGTTACTGATGCGCGATGTCTGGTACGGATAAATGGCATGAAATTAAATATATATATAATGTTGGAACACGAATGAAATGTCCTCCAAGTCATCATATACCCTATTAGATAACGTTAAATGGTTTCACATTCAGGGACAGCTACCCACTTTTGGAGACGCATTAAGTGCAGCATTGAACTTCAGCTTCATCGCTAACCTACTGCCCAATTGGCGTCTGAAACGCACCCTCCGAAATAGTTTTACTGAAGTGCCAAGTTAATTGCAACTATTATTAGTGGCTATTGGTTTCCACTCAGCTAAGAACAGGATGGGATGTCCCGGAGACGACTATCTTCTTCAGAAGTTGCGTTTGCGACCAAAGCCCGCAAACGAAACTGCTCAACAAGGCAGCGATATTAGCATCTCTCCCTGGCTGGAATTCTCGCTCTTGGTTAACGCGAAACAACAATACAAGCGCGCCTTCTTGATAGTGTCGGCTTGCAGTAGTAGAGAAAATAATAGATGTAATTGTTAAAAGTTCACTGAAACACTCCTGAAGATGTTGACTGCAAGTATCAAGCGCACTTGGTAGTTTTCTTAGTAGGGCGTGAAACTAAAAAGAAAACGAAATTCAGCTCTGTTATGGTTTGTAATATGTATTCGTATAATGCGGAACATTAGTTTAAATATCCTTGTTATGCTGTTGAGCACTTTTCAAATCTCTGGTTGGCTGTTCACTATACAACTTTTTATAAACACACGCCCCTAAGCTAAATTTCATGTGGTTGTTGTGAGTTCGGGACAGAGGCAAGGAAACGTAAGTGCTCCCCTACAGCAGGCAGAAGTAATAGAACAGAATTGCTTATTCTACCGTTTCGATAGTAACCTTTATTTCGTAAAAGGTATACGTATGCAGCCTACATGTATTTAAATGTAGCATAGCATATCACTTGTACATGCAATATAGCCTTCTATGCAATTGGCTTTCTTAGGCGAGCATTCGGAAAAGCTATGCCTAAATCGACGCTTCTTGTGTGCAAATCACTTTTAGGTATTTCTTAGGGCGCACAGCAAGTTCCTCAATTTCTCATACACAATATAACGCAAAGAAACTTGAATGTCTAAACTAATTACGTAGAATTACGTATCTATGTATTTTCTTTACTACAAAATACATAGATACGTAATTCTAACGAACCTCGTGTTTCTTAGGCTGCGTTAAAAGTGCAACGCTATGCACGAAAAAGGCCTCTGCCGACGATTTCGTGCTGCCACCTGGCAGTTGCCCAGAGATTCTGCACAAGCTCGTGTTTCCCGACGGCGCTTGCAGATGGCGTTCATATCTCACGCAGCGCCTCCTTTATTTTATCAATGCCAGCCAGATGCGGCCGATTCAACATAGAGGAGGCGCTGTCTGAGGAAAGGCGAAACATAAATGGCCACTTGATTAGATAATGCGGTAAAATAAAATGTGTTCAAACAAACCTCCATTGCATTTATCATGCCAGGACGGAAACGGTACGAGAACAGCATCACGGGTGGCCGCGGGTGAGACCAGGACTGATGTAGCACGGCCGGCAGAAGACTATCGTCTTTCCACGACATTTGCAGCGAAGCATGCAGATACGCTGCCAGTTGTTTTAGCTGACATGCTCACAGCAGCCACCTCGTCTGAACAGCACCGTTTTATGGCTTATTCGAAACTCGTCGGAGCGCCCGTTTAAACCTCCACCACAGAGGGAGCTTGGCATAGCAGAGCTAGTAAGCAGTGTGTGGCCTATTTTCCTCAGCAATTAGTCTAAATACTCACTTGGTATAAGGCTTCGCCTTTGTTGAATTTAGGATGTCAGCGCAGAAATACGCGAAAGAGAGAACAGTAATTTCGTCCTTCATGTCAGGAACGCGCAAAAATGACAACGAGCCAGAGACAATCATCACGTCTTCCTCATGAGCCCAGTTCCAGTTCACAGGTATATAATATATTTTGATAAGTGCTAAATGTACGATGGTGCTGGCAGAGTGCTGTGACCTCCAATAATTCACCTCACTCAGATGCATAAGTCTCTTCGGTAGGCCATCTGCTGATGTCCCTAAAATAAATGTCGGGTGGTGATTTCGGGTGTCACTAAATTATTCTACGCCAAGGCTGAACAAATCAAGAAGAAACGGACGTCGACGGACATGAAATTCGAAGGCGAGAAAAATTAGGGTCATTAAGGGTAACAAACGGATCGGTGGAAAAGGCAACCGCGGCACGGGGCGGCCGAAATTCAGGTGTGCAGATGAGATGAGGAAGTCTGCGGTCATAAATTGGTCGCACTTAGCAAGGCTATCATAAATGGTGGTTTATGGGAAAGAACTTTTCCATAGGCTCGCCGCATAACGCCGACTGCAGGGTAAAGCCCTCTCGTGGTCTCTGATGATCATAATCACTTGACGTCGTGATGATGATCATCATGACGTCAAGTTTGACTAAATCATATAGTTCGAGCGGTTGACTTATATCGAGCAGTTATAAGGATCTGCTGATCCCACTGTTCCCACAAAACGCGCGTGCAAGTTTGAGGCTTACGTGTCAATGCGAAAATGTTCGCTTACCTGCAGCATGCAGTGCGGTGAGATCTCAATCAAGATGGCGTCCTTGGGAACGTGTTGCAGAGCCTCGAAGAAAAACACTGGCGAGACAACATTGTTCGCGTGGTACTCTGGTGAGAACCTTTCGGCGAGAGGTTCTTGCCAGCGGTGCGGTGGTAGAGATGTGCTTAACCAACTTTTGCTGCGCAGCTTTGGTTCCGCAACAATCTGTGAGAGAACAAGGGAGATGAATTAAGCCGATACATACGAGGATGGGTCCATCAAGCTAAATACCGAGAAGTATTAGGACGCTGATAAAATGATCGGTGAGCACTCCAGTAAGCTTGACGCGTACAGTCCATCCTTCGTTTATGTTCACGAATTTACCCCAGTCATGCACACTTGAAGCACTATAGAAAAAAAAAAGGCGGTACTTAACCCACCTGTACGTTTTCTGTGCCTTGGTTATCCTTGGAAAAAATGTAAGCGTGAGCGCTCACAGGATATTGAGTTCTTTATCGTTCGATACAGATGCGACATCAAATGTCCGTTATACAACTGCACGTAACCAACCACCTGTAAAAGTAGGAGCACCACCTGGCGCCAAAAAAATTGGCCGCGTATCTCCGTGCTTCGCTGCAAATGTCGTCGAAAGACGATAGTCTTCTACCGGCCGTACTACATGAGTCCCGGTTCGCGTGTTTCTGTTTCCCCGAGGAGTCGCGCAAGGGAGAGGGAAAACGAAGAGACGCGAGAAGAGAAAGGGACTGGCCGGAGTAGCGGGCGGCCGTTCCGCTGCCTTGTGCTACCCGTTCGGCACGAGCGTGAGATATGGGCGCCATCTGGCCGTGATATCGGGAAACGCAAGAAGCTTGCGTAGCACGCAGAACTGCGTAGGAAACGTCCGCTTTTGCGTATCCTAACAAGCACTAGAGTCTTTAGAATTACGCATCTATGTATTTTCTACTAAAGGAACACACCGTCTAATATTTACGCATTGATGTTGCGCCTCAGATATGCGTAATATTTGCTTTTTGGTCGACTGTGTTCAGAAGTATGAAGGTGGCTACCAGTTCAAGCTGGGTGGTCGTTGAGGAAGGGGTTCACTTTCGCAGCAGGGGGGCACACACACACACACACACACACACACACACACACACACACACACACACACACGCACGCACGCACGCACGCGCACCAAAATTTCTGCGTTGAAGTATCCCAAGATAGACTATCGTCTTTAAACTGGAAGCGCCGCTTGGTTGGAAAACAAACCGTGCTACCGCCTTGCTCCCGTACGGCGAGAGGCGCAGGGACGAGCTTTTGTCAAGTTTTGCGAACGCCACTACGCTTTCATTTGCTGAAGGCGTATTACCTTCGTTAAATGGGATTAAAGAGACGTGATTCTGTTGCGTGTGTGTGTGCTTGTGTGCGTGTTTTTTTTCTTCTTGAGGACGTGTCGTACGACTCGCTTATCGCGTAAGCAGAACGGAGGCACTCTCGTGAATTCTTTTCGGGTATGGTCTTGACAAGCCACAAGTTTGCGATTAGGTTCGATGCCTCATGGAAGAGAGGCCAGCTTAACATATGCGGTCATAATAACAAAATGAATGAGCGCGGACCCACAAAAGAAAATTTAAATGAGCATGAATGAGCAATATATGCCCTGTAATAACAGATCTCCAAACGCTCATGTACCGACTGACATTGCTAGCACGTATAAAATCCATAATGCTAAGCGTTCAACCAGTTTCTTCGTTCACACATGCGCACACTCTGTCGGCTTCTCGTGCTCAGTAAAAGGTGCAGTATATGCATTTAGCTGGGTGCGTACTAAGCTTCGATATGGCTCATGTCCATTTGCAGACGCAGCTGCCACACACGCACGCACACACACACAAACACACGCACAGAGACAGAGAGAAAGAGAAAGAAAATACTTCATATGTGTTTTATTGATTTATCGTGCTTGCCAGCGAGATAGTACGCGCCTCATATCCTGCAAAGGCTGTTGACTACCACTGCGTAACTTCGCTTCACCGCAACCGACCACCGGCTGTTCTATCAGAAATAACATTCATGGAAGGAAATCCGTATAATTTACTACTTCAGCTTCCATTCAAATAGTTTGTGCAGTTAAAATAGTTTCTGCAGTTGAAGTTTGTGCACTTCATCTACCATTAAAATAGTTTGTGCAGGCACAATCTGCGAACTAACCCTTGAGACGTAAGGTATGAGGCCCTCGGGGCGCGTTTGTTTTCTAGCCATGTAGACGAAAAATGCTCTGGCGCATGCGCAATCGTACTAACGAAAGTGGTCCATTGCCAATTTTCTTTCCCATGCAGGGTGTGTTGGTGTACTGGAAGTTGTCCAAAACTTAGTTATCTGTTTAATACCTTCACGCACCAAACGTTTCGTATGTCAACCGGCGACTCTATCCGTGTTCCATTTGGGACGAATGCAAGCTTATTTTATGCTCTGAGATATGAGAGGAGCACTACTCGCTCGTCTGCGATCTACGAAGAAGCAAGCACAATACGCAGATGTGACTCACCCACATACGCCATCTCAACGAGCGACTTTTGTGCTGCAAATTGCAACTGTGTATCGGGAGTTGATCGTTATTGCTCAGCACAACTTCGTCGAGTCAAGTGCCTACGCTTAGCTGGCCTTCTTGACTGTTCAATTCGCTAGCCCTTTCCTACTACTTGACTCGAAAAAAAAGGGACACCGTTTATTAACATTTGCCACGTTTGCACTGCATTGCTGTGCAAACGTGGCAAATGTTAATGTCTGGGAACCAGCTATACTAGTGTTAATTACGACTGTAAGATGTGAAGCACGTCGTGGTAATAGCAGAGACAAACTGCCGTACTCAACAGCGGAATATACTTATAAAGCATTTACACATAGACCTAAACAAAGGACGACAGATTATATGGAACATTTTATGAGGCTCCTGTGGATTAATGGGTCCGTGTCGAATTGACAGGAAGTATTATTACACTGTGCGATAAGACGAGCAACAACGCCGCGCATTCCATTTATATTTTTCTCCCTGGGCTTTTTGGCAATACAAAGGGGAGCCACTACTTCAGCCACTCGCCTTCAAACACAACACCAACCGAAAATTTACAACTCAGCAATACCGAATATGGTGCTATTGCAAATAGACCATAGCAACAGTAAAGAAGCTAGGTTTAAAACTAGTGTGTAAAATAAATTAGCTATAACGCACTCATAACATAAGATGTCTAATTCAGAAGAAATGATTGTGATTACCGCATGTATGAAATGAATTTGACCAGTAATACCAACAAGAAAATGCGTTAGCTGATTTCATTGACTGCAAGTTTTCTAACTTTTCCAAATACAATGAGAAATACATTGGTAAGTTCAGCTCTGAAACGGCAGTTTCCTACATTCTGCACACAGGTGTCATGCCATGACATGGTAGCTCTACGTATCCACCCAGGGAAGAAAAAAGAGCAACTTGTATAGATATGCGGGGCATGAATGATCGCACCTGGAAGTTACAATATGCTTATTTTGGTTTTCCTGGAGCTTACGTGGCAAAGAAAAAAGTTGTGGGTCCGTTAAGGTTCACCTTAAGGGTTCAATGTGGTAGCGATGCGTGGCCCCTTTCTCATTGCGCTCTTTCTCTTGCCATGCTCTTCAGTCGCCTACCCACTTGTTATTGTATGTCATTTCTCGTGGAGATGACATTGTGAATTACTGCAATGTAATGGGCAAAGTACATAGCGGCGATGCGTCATTTTGCAAGAATCGCCGATAAAGAAGGCACCGCAATTCACGTGGTGCTTCTACACAGCGCAGAATCCATCGCAAACTTGTCAACACGGCGTGAACGAACGTTTACACGCTCGTGAGCGCTGGCACAAGCACAGGCCGAACACACCCTTAAGACAAAGCGTGAACGTCCTCCTGCGTGCTCCATCCATGTAGGGCGGCGGAACAGGGCGCCCTTAGCGCCCCTGCATAGACCTTTTCACAGGAGGCATGGAGCACCGCCATATTGGGCTGTGCATGGCAGTAAAAGTGCTTGTGTTGTCGGTTTCGTTCCGTTTGTCTTTGCCATGTGCGCTGTTTGATAATAAAGGCCTTCCAACTCGCGAAAATTGCTGCTGCAAACCCTCGGCAGTGCATTTTGAGGGGTCACGCGTATGTTGCACAGCCCAGCGGGGCTATGGTGGCGACCAGAGAGCCTTCTCTGAAATGGTGTATATGCTTCCATCTAGGCGCCGCTTTGGGCGGCGTTAGGGTGGCTCGATACACACTACTCTGTACAGGGTGGTGACAACCAAGAGCCACTGTAACGCCATGTTGAATCACAAGGAGCGGTTGCGCGTCTCTTTGGCGCCCGTGCTTCGGTCGAGACGCAGTGAGCGTCTGCTCCGCGCCCGCGCAACGCGTGTATCGAGGTGCCCTAGGCACCGTGGGCCTTTTGCGCCATCTCGCGGGTGACAGTCAAGCCACTGGCACGTTGAAGAACCTCCGAAACGCACCTCCGAGATGTGGGCATTACCAACGGGAAACCGTGTACACAAAAGGCTCGCCGTTAGTGGCTGCCGCACTGATTGAGGCGTCGCCGAGTGGGTAGCTCATCGCGCTCTGGAGCGAGGTGTCATACGTTCGGTTTCCACTCGCGCCAAGGTATTTAAGATTATAGTGTTTCTCGGTATACTTCAACGCAGAAATGTTGGTCTGTCTTTCTGCTTGTCTGTCTGTCACACGATTATCCACCCAGCCGAAGTTTAAGTTTCGCGTAAGGCCCAGCCATCTTTAACTGGTAGCTACTTTACTAGAAAATACATAGATACGTAATTCTAAAGAGCCTAGTGTTTGTTAGGCTGCGCTAAAAATGCGACGCTATGCACGGGAAAGGCCTCTGTCGACGATATGGTGCTGCCACCTGGCAGTTGCCTAGGCATTCAGCACAAGCTCATGTTTTCCGACGGCGCTGTCAGATGGCGTCCATATATCACGCAGCGTAATACGGCTGGCAGATGACAGTCGTCTTTTGACCACATTTGCAGTGAAGCACGCAGATAAGCGGCCATTTTTTTCTTTGCATGTACCTCAAGTTTTCTCTCATAGGCAGCGGTGATTTTTTGCCCACAACCAACGACGCCGGCGCAGACACTGGAATTTCTGAGAAACGAGCTCGCTAATGTTAACGCGTTAATTACAGCGCACAGTATTATCGCGCATGAAATTTGTGACAGCGACGACACCTGAAAAAGCCGCACCTGTCTCATGACCTGAAGAAAGGCTGGCACCATGCTCTCCATGAATTTGCTGTGAAACGCAACGCCTGCGCTGTTCACCTCTCTCACGAACACGCCTTCAGCCTTCAGCTGTTCCACCCATCTGGTTACCGCTTCAGCTGTTCCTGACACCGTAACGGAATCCTCAGCATTATGGCAGGCTGCCTGGACGCCGTCTGGACATCGTTTCTCAGCGTCCTCCCACGTTATACCTGTGACACAGAGCGGGAGAAAGTATGCAAGTGCACCTGATACCAAAACATTCAGCTACATTAAAGCTTGGCTCAGAAAAATAGCACGCAGCCTTTGCTAGGTCGCGCAAGGGCAGATCACAGCAAAGCTGGCCAATAGTTTACTGAAACAAGTCACTTCACATACACGTCATATTTTGGCGGGAACAGGTCACATGACATTGCGCTATGTAATTTTGGCAGGACTGTGTCACGTGATCAAACTGACGTAGCGCAATGTCACGTGACATGTTGCCGCCAAAGTCTCGTAAAGAAGTTTCACGTGACATGTTTCGCCAACATCATGTAACGCACTGTCATGCGACATGTTTCTGCGAAAATTACGTAACAAAATGTCACGTGGTATTGCATGATGCCTGACCTGGCAAATTATGACTTGCTTAGAGCTCTGCTGTGAAAACTCGCACGACAGAGTTTTTAGGGTTACCTTAAGCAGCTTCGCTCTTAAAATTTGGAGAACGCTGCGTTGTTATACCTGAATTTTAACTGATGATACGTGCTCAGAGCGTCGTTAATTATAAACGCTTTCAAGAATATATGTCACGCCAAATTTTATACAAACAGAAGCGCTGCAGTGTGATAATAAATGCTATGGACTTTTAAAGGATCATATCGATCACACGACGCATTGCGATGTAATAGCTAATTTTTCAGCCACCAAGTGGGTTGCTTCGTTCGATTAAAATTTTCAAAAGTGTAGATGTTGTAAAGTCACAGCACATAATAAGTGTAAAAAATTGTTTCAGGGTCCTGATCAGGCCAGCCTCTCAGGTGAAACTTTAGAGTGTTAGGGAGAGCGAACACTTCATATTTCGTGCGCATCTGAAAATAACTTTTCTTAATGTAGCAACATTGGAACGTGTTCTAATAGGCTTGAAGACGCATATGTACTTTCAGGGGTGAAGCACCTAACGGCCAAGGCTTGTCCGGCGTCCGTCACGGTCTCTCGCCCTCTCGCCCCGTGTGTGTGGTGTGGAACGCGCCCTCGCCCGCGAAGGCGTCCGTTATTTACGGCGCAGCACCGTGTATTTACACGGTGCAGACACGAGACACGAAACACGAAACACGATACACGAGACACGAAACGCAGACACGAGAGGGCGCTACGGTGAAAAGACGTACGTAAGCGCGTCCCACACCACGCATTCTCTTTCTGCAATGGATGGAAAGGAACGTGAAAGAGCTGGCTCCCATGAAAGCCAACGCGTATATACTGCACATACGCGTTTCCACCATTGATTTCCACTCACTGACGTGTTTCACCGCGGTGGTGTAGTGGTTATGGTACTCGGCTGCCACCAAAAAAAAAAAAACGCAGGTTCGATCCAGGCCGCGGCGGTCGCATTTGCCGTGGATGCGAAAATGCGAGAAGCCGGCCCGTGTACTGTGCGTTGTCAGTGCACGTTAAAGAACCTCAGGTGGTCAGAATTTCCCGAGCGCTCTACTACGGCCTTTCTCTCCTTCCTATCTCTTTCACTGCCTTTCTCCCACCCCCACGGACGCATGCCATGCTCCCAACATGGGCTGCAGAAATTAGCGTTCTTTCCTTAACCAAACCACAATCATCATTTACATGCCCGAGTGGGAAATGTCACGGGTTATTTACGGTAATACCGAACGATCCCCAGCGCTTCGCCCACTCGTCATGACCGACTTCGTGGAGATGCGTGAACGTTTAAAATATGGAAACTGGATATGCGTTCACATTATATTATATGGTCGCTGTTTTAGCCTCGAACACGGTCATTTATAGTACTCTTATTTATTTATTTTATTTATTTATATGTGTATTTAATAGTACTTCCAATGCCCCGTACCAATCACAGGGAACACAAAATATATTACAAAAGAAATAGCTTTGATTGTGCTTTAGGAAACACCTATGAACAGCGGAGCTATGGGGGTAGCAAAGCATCGCAAAGGTATTCAAAGGAGAAGCGATTATTCTGGATAGCCACACCAAAATTTTCCAGGGCTGTACAAGCCACGAATACGAAAATAATCAATTGAAGCATCATTATCAACACTCATGCACTATTAGTTCTTCTACCATGCTAGCCATCACCTTCTCTCGTTCCACTATCTTCTATATCGCTTAAGTGCGTGGTAGTTTGGTTTCGGTCCTTTTTGGAGGAGAAACTTTCGGGTGCGGACCACGCTTGACGCACGGACCACACGAACAATGCCCAACCCAGCTCCAATTGAGGCTATCTAATTTTTTTTGTGTGAGACAGGTTTAGATGCCCGTCCCTAGTGTTTTGCTGCAAAGACTCCTGTGCATCGTGCACATCCCCGCACAGGACGTACGCAGTGACTCATTGTACAACACCATCGTTACCTGTGCTCATATTTCCCTCTTTCTCTGTTTATCGCTTTTCCCTTAGCTCTGAGCCAGTAGCAGGCCATAGACTCACTCTCCAGGCCGGACTCTACTCCTTACCTGTCATTAAATGCTATCTTCTTCTTATATTTCTTTATTTCTCGCTCTTTTTGTGCCTATTCCTGCTTCTTGAACCTCTCCGGGAAAGTAGCGAGCAGCAAGTCCTGCAGCGACGACGAACAGATGGCACGTGTGGGGCACGTGACAGCACTCCTATAGATTTTTTTTTTTGGTCACCGCTATATAGCGTGCTGCTTTCGGTTTTTCGTGCCATTTAATGGGAACCTTTGGAAGCTCAAGCAAAATTTTTCCACACGGTCTCGCCGTCTCGTTCTTTATCCCTTTCTTTCTCCCTTAAGAGCGAAGCTGCGTAAGTGGGAGGTTGGCCGTCACGTGAACGCAAAAATTATCATCTTGAAATAAAAGCGCGTGCACTCCTATAAAATGCCCAGTGCCCGACATTGGTGCACGAACTTCTTTATGCCCTACAGCTCATATCTTCAGCCCACTACTACATAAAGCAGGCGCCATTTAATCACACGCTATAGCAAAATAGCAGCGCCACGGCCTTGTTTAGGTTTGACAAGCCACGGCGCCGATGCCTGTCGAGCAAAGCATCGCCACGGCTGCGGAAGTGACGTCACTGGGACGATCCTCCTTATAAAAGCTCCGCGTCGACGACGCGGCGGCAGAAGGTCCTGCTTTTCCCATCCATCCACTTCGTCGTGAAGAAGGGACGACCGAAGAAGTGCGCCGCTGCCGAGCAAGAGGAAGCGCCGCTACTCGAGAGCGTGTGAGACGACTTCGGACCGGCCTTCAGTGTCACGCCGGTGAAGCTGCGGCGAAGCGTCGGCAATCCTCACACCCCGAGTCACAAGCCCGTGAAAACCAACGAAACCGCTTGTATTACAGAGGCGTCGCCAGAGCGATCCGCGGCCGCGTGACGCGCCACCAGACTACATTGGTGGAGATGACTCACAATGAAGAAACACTGTAGGCTAACCGCTTCGACGCTAATCACTTATATTCAAGCGCTTCTATAGCTCACGAAGCTGTCTATCAACAAATTTGCATAACGTCCATTGTGCAGTTTCAGTACGATAAGTTCTCTTCCCTGCGATCTGTGGCTTTTACATGAGGTACAACTTGGAAAAATCCATTCAGTCGAGTATCTTGTTCAAAAAATTACGTCAAAACCGTTTGACAGTAATACCTGCGGTCGCCTAAAAGTTTATTCGGCAGTCGCGAATGCATGCTTTGTTGGATGATGCGATATATTAACTTGTGACATTTTCTGCAATACTTATTGCATTATATTAATATCCCGATATACTATAGTAAATAATAAATGGACAGTTGTTTTGTCGTTTAATTATAGATTGTAGGATTTACGTGCATGTCATTGCTGTAAATAAATACTCGTCGTGCACGTTTATATTATGTAATTTCCACGCTGCTAAATGCTATTGTGACGCGACATGACGATTATGGGAAAGTTAATGTCATTCAGGCGTGCTTTTGTCCGCTGATTGTTGTTATTTCCGCCACATGAATCTGATCGATTTAATCAACACAGCTGTATAAACACTTCTTATAAGAGCATCTCTTCATCTTCAATCGACAGGCGACTTGTGCCTTTTCGTCAACCAAGTATTGTGGTCTTTGCGCAGCAGGCAACTTATTCAGGGTCGTCAAAATATTAGGTTCCTCTATAAACTTTCGCACTTTATGCCCCCTAGGATATGAGCAAAACTTCTGAAACTGAAAAACGGTGTACGTCACGGCCTGCCCTTGTGAACTCGAATCTTATGCGTCATATTTCAAGGACTCGTAGTTAAGAATGTTGTTTTGACACATATTTATGGCAACCCATTGAATCGCAGTTGCTGAATTCGACAGGTGTGAAGCTTTCATGCCTTAAGAGTGCATCGGCACATGAGCCCCATATCGAGGTTATAGTCGCGAAGTATAGCCGCCGAGCTAGGCAAGGTGCAGCCGTGGGATCAAAAATCTTCGCTTGTTGTGCGTGTCGTCACAAAAAGAATGACACCCCACGTGGCGCGCCTAGCTGTGTACGTGGCCTTTCCCAACTTGAAACTTCATGGGAGGCAATCTATGGCGCACCATTCGATTACTTGTTCTTGTTGAAACATACTGACATTGAGTCTTCATGGTAACGGTTCTCTTTAGTGCGACGGAATGTATAGTAGCAACAGTGTGAAATAATGCTAGAGTAGTGCGGAAAACATCGTGAAGCATTTTATTCAGACTTCTTTTCGCCAATGTAACGGGCATCACCTAGTTGGCTGTGTTGATTACGATATAGCTGGTGCCTATTATTTAAACTGTTCAGTGCATTTTGTTTTTGATGAAAAATGAAATTTATCTATTTCTTGTCTTTCACTCTGAAAACTACGACAGACATGCAGACGAAACAGAGCGTTGATACGCTTACCAACGGCGGCCATTGCACCTGGAGGCAGGTTACCCGTGTCTACGCAGCGCCCTCTCCAGTAGGCAGAAAGCACGGCCTGCTCCGCTGTCAGGCATCCGTCGGCGTAGGCGCAGCCGACCTCGCCGAGGGAGTGGCCAAGCATACCGTCAGGCCTTATTCCCAGAGCAAACAGCGTGTCCACCAATGCTACCTGAGAGCGAAAAACAGAATAGCCTATAGAGGTATACCCGTGAAATTTATGAAATCAACAAATCCAGTACGTGGCCTTTGTTCACGCTCATAATATTGTCAATAATTGTGTCATAGCGTTTCCATGACGAAGAAAAGGGCTGACTACCGTGATAACGGTGCAAAAATTTAGATAAGAGCAAGGAGAAAGGGTACTGTGCTCATTCCTGCCCTTCAGGTTTCATTCAGGTTGCACTAGGTGTCAAGAGCTTCTGTATGAACGTAATCGTAGGAATAAGGCTACTCAGAAGGGAGGTAGAGACATGGGAGCTAAGACATACAGACAAAGAACTTTTAATTAGGTCCTGAGAAGCGCCGCCCTTAGAGCAGCACTGCAGCCGCTCCCACGTGGGGAAAAGAGAGGCCTAACCTCACCGCCGCATCGTGGGCTCTCTGGACAGCCCGGAGTTGGGGAAGAAGCTCGGAAATCTTGATGGCAGAATTCCACTCCTCCTCGGCGACTTGATTGGGCCCGTGTAACGAGGGGCACCGCCAGAGCATATGTTCCATGTTACTAACCCACCCGCAGTCCGGGCAGGTAGACTCGATGGGAGCTAAGCGAGCTACAAATTAATCGCTTGCTTCAGTGACGGACATGGACGTCATTTTTCAAGTGTGAAGTGATGTAATAGACAATTGTTATCAGCGTATTCGCGTAGCGAAGAGTAGCTTTAGGACAAGCACAAGAATGTCCCGCAGCTTACTTTGACCACTTCCACAAAGAAGGCGTAAAAAGCTTTGTTTGTTGGACTTCCTGTGCATGAGGTACCACCTGTACCGCCCTAGCCCGTGGAAGTTTGTCCATTCGTCCAATTAGGGCCCAGTAACACACGTACTCTAGCGTAAACAGCCTTCATTTGGTGTCACGGCCGAGTAATATTCGATTTAATGTTTGCATGACAACATATATCGGCTTCAGTGGTGGATTCCTAACGACATCCCGGGCTCATCCAAAGCGTCTGCGCACAGCAGTCGTCATTCAATGTTTGCATGCCGCTTTTGATCCCTCGCAGACATTACACGTATTTGTCTGTTCCCTAGTTGGTACTTTAGCCCCGAGGAAGGTATTCTCTCAGAAAACGTGCTTAGTTGTATATTTTTTCCATGGAAAACCACTGTTGACAATTAGCCTTCTTTTCTCGTATACATCGCAGCTTATGCAATAGCCTGTTTTTTTCAAGCGTCAAAACCGTTGCTACTTACATTGACATCAAGTTTTCCTTAAAGACCATTGAGCATACCGTTCCGGCAAGTTAGAGCCTTGACATAATACCTTTCAAGGTTTAGTCAGCGGAGTGCATACAAACCTTTTAAGGTGGCGCGGTACCCAAAATATGTCAAAACACATTTAAGGAAGGAATAATGGATGTTTCATCCTATAGAGAACATATTCAGCATGTGGCGCGCTTTACTTGCAGACCAAACACTGGAGTAGTCGCGCCGCTGAGGCATACCCGCTCGTGATGGTGGAGGGGTTGTTTTAAGCCCGGTTTCTCGAAATGCTGTTTTCACCACGCTAACGAAAATTTGCTCTACAACAAATGAACGGTACTTTTCGAAATTGCGCGAACTGCTCACCGTCAGCTTCCGATACTGAAGCAAATTCGCGAAGTTCCCTTGAAAACTTTTACTTTCATTTAGAGCTTTCTTTATCGAAAAACCATTCTGTTAGGATGTAACAACTACACGAAAGTGTAAACTAACCTCGATAGCTCCTATGCAGCCGTACAGGGGACCGACGGCGCCATCGACGTTTTCGGAGGTTACCATGTTCGTGAGGTCGAGGTCGAACTGCTTGAGGACCTTGTGTGACCGCTGTAGGGAGCGTGCAAATACTTCAAAGTGCATCATCTGCTGTGCCATGCTCTTCCACTGGCATCCAACGCCTGTAAAAACAAACCACAGGGGCCTCTTCGTGGTCGGAGTTCCGGTTGTGCCTTTAATAACTTCTTTCCCTTTGCCATCCACCGGAACCAGCATATAACCGCGGTAGGGAAACTGGGTCACATTGGGTTGACCGACTTTATTGAGAAGAGCGAAAGCGGAGTCAGGGTAGGGTCCTTCCTTCTCGATGCGGTCCATGGTTCGCTGTAACACAAAACACAGTCGTAAGGATAACCGATGATATTGGGAGCGAAACTCTGCGTTATCCTTATATTCCAACAAACTGAAATCGTTCATCGCTACTTCGTGCTGTAGAGCGTAGTCCTAGCAGGGCATGTTTAAACATTCTACTGTAAAAGAAGGCCTAGCCAGGATTGCATATATCCAAGATGGAATGGGATCCCGAGCGCTTATTCACGCAGATGCATGTGCTTCTACACATACGTGCACCATGCACATAAGTACTTCGTAAGCGGCTGCGTAACACGTATGCTAGATCACGTGAGCACAGGTCCTTGCTGGTCATCGACAAAGTAGAAGTGCGGGATTTCAAAGAAAGCTTCAGGAGCAGATTAGACTAAGCCCACTTAGTCCTAGCAGACAAGCCTTAGCTATCCGAAATCTATGCGTCATTCGGGGTCAGGATCAAGTGGTATATCTAATTTGGCCGCTGCTACCTCCTATATATGTTAACGTGCTTTGTAATTAGGTTATGCATTTATGATGTGTTCTGATATGTGTTACATGATAGATGTCTTAGTGGTGTTTTCTTTGTTGATGGTTTCATTGACTGACCTCCCTGCTTGAACTGTATTTCCTGCAGTTTTGATAGACTTGTTGTATGCGTTTTTTTATATGAGCTGTGAAATTATTAGTTCCAGCGGCGTAGCTCCTTTTTTGTTATCTCACGCACATTGCTGTTTTATTTGATTTCATTCCACTCCTGTAATAGCCCGCCAAGGGCTGCAGTGTCAATAAATGAAAGGAAATTATATATATATATATATATATATATATATATATATATATATATATATATATATATATTATATATATATATATATATATATATATATATATATATATATATATATATGAGGCAGCAGCCACCTCGACATATCATCACATTCTACGTGACGCTTCCTGGCAGTAAGAGTGTGCTGCACTCGCCACCATGGCTACGAGTGGCGCTGCTTACATTCCCAGGATTCCATATGACGGCCGCCTTCGTAGCTCAGCGGTGGAGCATCGGACGCGATATCCGAAGGTCGTGGGTTCGGTTCCCACCGAAGCCAGGTTTGTCTTTTCGTCCACTTTAACTCCTTTCTACTAACTCCAAAATTACAATATGATAATTACCAATTAGGAATAACTTCCCCCTATGCTTTCCTAAGCTTCAATCTTTGTTGTTTCATTAACTTCTTTCTAACAAATGAAGCGAGCCCTCGGCCCCCTCGCTTTCATTATATATATATATATATATATATATATATATATATATATATATATATATAGAGAGAGAGAGAGAGAGAGAGAGAGCAGAGGCATTAATGAAAATAAGGATTTGATGGAGAAAAAGGAAAGTCCCGAGGCTAACATTCGCACAGGCCACCTACGGATTTTGAACCCTACTACCTACTACGCAACGCCGCAGCATTACAAGACACGCGTAAATTCTTCAGTCAACGTGCGCTAACCCATCGTTTTGGCTTGATGATAATTTTTCGCACATATTTTGGAGACGCTTTTTTACGTAACTAAAGCTTGCGCCTGTATCCGACACAAGAAACAAGCCATCCGTAAGGAATGAAAGGCACTAACGGTCACAACACTTAGTCTCCTTAACTAAAGAAAAAGCAACCAAACAAATAAGCTAAGGGGCGGGGACTGTCGCTTGTTGTGGCCTAGCTCCACAACCTTTTCTTGCTGGTTCAATAGCGACCCTGTATGTAGGTCTGTTTATGCTGACTGTAATACCTCTCGGTATATACACTTGTATTTCAAGCCTTACAGCGCTATTTCTTCGCTCAATAGACGACGTATGGCACTACAGAAGCATTGCCAATGCCTGAAATGCAGCTTCGTCGAAGCGTGCAATTGATTGGCGCTTCGCAAAAAGCAGGCGCAATGCTATAAAAAAAGTTATCTTTCTTGTTCAGCAAAGCGTACTGATCGACACGCTTGCGCCATTACATCTGAGTCAGATAAACTCCGACGAGTGTGGTGGCAACGTTTCATGACAGCACACATCAGTGACAGTGCTTCTAGTCCAAAGACAGCACAAAAATAAAAAAGAATGATTAGGCAGCTTAACCGATGCCAGGGCTTACTCAGCAGTGCTCTTTACTCGTCTGAATTGCGTGTCCTTAAGCCTCGGAGCGCTGTTCTCATGTATATATGCGTCTCGGTCAGTACGAAGGCCCAAACTTTGCCGGGTACACACTCAGAGGAACCGATCAAGATACGGATGTTTGCGGGATATAAGTTATTGCATATGAGCTGAGGAAGCCTTTTTTTACTGCAGGGCTGCTATTCTTTTCGTTGTGCCGTTGCTCGCCGAGAGAAATTTTTGGGCCGATCCTGAGAGCCGTGCAGTCAGACAGTTCCGCTGAAGATATCGTCGCATGCAACCACCTGGCATAGCCATGCTCGCTTAGCGTGGTCTAGCTGCGGCTAGTGTGACCGCGTAAGATGACGTGAAAGCTGGTTACGACTATTTAGGTCACATAAGAAGACGTTCCCATCAACTACCCAGCACTGCCGCGCTTGCATCGCCTAGCGGTAGAATGAGAGGTAGAGTGACTACGTCAAATGACGTTACATGTCGTGAGACGACCCGAATCACGTGACATGCCGTCACAGCTGGTCGCGTGCCAAGCCACTTGACTCAGTCGACCTTAAGAAGCCGGAAGAAGATAGGTCGGCCACAAGCTCCGCTATAATTCTTGCCTTGCACCACTAGAGCAAGCTGCGCACATAATTTATTACCTCTCAGCACAGCTGGGGTAACTAAACGCGTCTTCAGAGACGCGTTTCCAGCGTCGTGATCCCTACCGGCGGCTTTCTTCCGTGTTCCTTTGAACGCACTGAGAAGCTAGTGTAATGAGTCACATGCACAGCAACGTATGATTTTGCCGTTGCTGTTTGCGCCTAGTTTGTACAACGTCTAAATTTATTAGATGCGAAGCAACTTATGGCGGGGGGGGGGGGGGGGCTCTGTCCCTCCGTCCCGCGGCGTCCATCCCCCACTGCGCATGCGTGTACCCTCCCCCTCTCTCTCCTCTAGGAATCCTCTCTATTCTACGGAGCGGCGCCCGCGTCCCACACCCCCACAGCGCATAGAGTGTCCCCTCCCCCTCTCTCTCATCTCCTACGCTCCCCCTTTCTCTCTCTAGGAATCCTCTACTCTACAGAGCGGCGTGCACGACAGGTGGTGTGACAGCTGCATACTCCGCTGGGGGCGCCACGGTAGTTCCGCGGTATGAAAATTACGGAGCTGGCACGCCTCATTCTCTCTCCTGTGCAGCGCCGCGATGAGCGCTCAGGCCATCACGCAACCACCACGTTCTCTCTCTTATCTTACACATTCTCATTCGTCCTCTGAATAAAATTACACCATCTCCCGCTCAAGCTAGCCATCTCCCCGCTCTTTCGCATCCACACATGGTTCCCTTTCGCGGGAGATGGTGTAATTTGTTTACCGCCAATTTCTTAAAAATGAACTTCAATTGAATTACATCGGAACATGTAAACATACCAAATAAAGATGTTAATTTATGAGGAACTCATACATAGCAGTGTGACATGTACACATTCACTGCTAATCTGAGCGCTCTCTCACATATGGGAACATGCTCTATCTTGCAGCAGTGACGTGCGGCGTCCTCACACCCAGCGAAACCAAACAGAATTGTACTCTATGCACAGCGTGCCAGTATACCCATTGCAAATATCTGTCACGCTGATTCACGTGCGTTTCGTGCTGGTGCTAGGCCACAACATCCGGTTGTACTGAGCTCTCCAGATAGCCTCTCACTAGCGTCATCTATATCCCAGCGATGCCAGCTTGTCGCAGTACAGTGGCAGGACTCATTAATGCCAACCAGCAAAAACCCAAGGCTCCTAACTGCCCAGTGTCAACCGCCCAGTGAACCACTATGTTTCCCAGCAAGTCTTCAGCGCTGCCAGCACGGAAAACGCATTGGAAAGACACGCATAGGCGCTGTTTTTCCAATAGCGATGTTTCAATTATGGTGCATATTCTAGCAAGAAAAAATTGTTGTGGGACCCTTGAGCTTCACATTAAGAGTTCAACGTGATAGCGATGCATGGCCCCACTGTCATCGCGCTCTTTCGCTTGTCATACTCTTCAGTCGCCTAGCCAAGTAATTGTCCTGACAGTGCACAGAAAATTAATTCTAATGTGAGGTATTTTGTTTTTTTTTTTATTTTTGACATTGGAATCTATCCTATCAGGATTATGTTTCAACAGACCGTCGACAGCCCGTTGTTTGACTACAGAAGGCTTCAATTTCACAGGCTGAAAATTCTGCAATAGCTGCTAAAGCCTTTTTGTAAAAAAAAGTTCTATCCGGCATCCTTACAAAGCGACCTTGCTAATCGGATAATACTGGTCTAAGCTTATTCTTCACACAATAATTAACCAACAATCGTATGGGTCAGAAGCGCTAACATGATCGTCTGAATATTTGATGCTAATGATCCAGCCCGTAATATGGAGCTACCGTTCTTCTTCCGAGACAACCCTATAGTTATGGATTGCGGCAGACTTTAAACGGCAACTGGTTTTATGTTAGCTTGAAAATGGAACGTAGGGCCAAGAGCCAAGCTTTTTTATGGTTATCATTTAGAACGGCATCTCCTAGGCGGCGGTGAATTAGCAGAAGAAATTTCCCTTTACTTTTAGGGGCTCCGGAAGCTTCACCCGCCACATGAAGTCCGCGTGCTGCTTGCGTATACTCTCATCCACTTGGCGAATACGCCGTTCCGTTCTCGAAGTTCTTCCGGGTGGCGCAGTGCAGTTCTACGCATTGTTGGTAAATTCAAGCCTGACGCCATGCTGCTGCTGAAATTATCGTGCATATCCTGTTTGGTTGTTTTGCTGAAGGTTGAGAAACCCGCACATCGTCTGAATTTCTAACAGGATGATGTGATTACCATGCCATTATTCTAGCTCGAAACATACACATAGCAATTAATCGGTGGTTGTGAATTTGAGACTGCATGGCCTGCATAAAACATTCACATGACTGTGGTAAGGCTTGTGACCCTATCCAACCGCTGGTTGATTATTGTGTCGACAATAAGCTTAGACAAGTATTTTTCGATAAGGAAGGTTGTTTTGTGATCATGCCATGTAGCACGTTTTCAAACAAAGCGTTAGCAGCTATTGAAAACTATTTTCGGCCTGTGAAATTGAAGCAGTCTGTAGTTAAACAACGGGCTATCCACCTCATGTTGATACAGTCATGGTTAGGATATCTCCCATAGTCAAAAATGCAACATCGCACATCTTAGGACTATCTTTGTCGGCAAAAACGCACAAGCGAGCAATTCCCTTTCGGGCAATAATTTCAGCAAAAGACTTGGCAAGTTCCTGTAGCTAGCTTCCAAAAGAAGTGGTTAACACCGCTAAGTTTCTCTGACCCCTTTTGCGCACGTAATTCTCAGGCTCTAGTTCAATGTTTCACAGGTAATAACCCTGGTGACTGTACAGCGTTTAATATAGATGTCCAAGGCATGTGTTACTCGTTCACAATTGACGGTTTGCTAAATTGCGTACAAGTGTGTGTTGAGGAAAAAGAGCAAGAGTCGATTTTTATAGATTGATTGCTTTCTGATTCATTTCTGCGGTTTAACGTCCCAAAACCACGCCATGATTATGAGAGACGCCGTAGTGGAGGTCTTCGGAAATTTCGACCAGCTGGGGTTCTTGAACGTGCACTGACATGGCGCAGCACACGAGCCTGAGATTTTTATATATAGGTGCAGAGTTTCGATAGGTGCATTCCTAGACAATCTTTCCATGTACGTAAAGTCAATGTTGCTTAGACATAGAGAAGACGTGTTTCTACAGAAAACGGGGATTTGTAGAGCTTCAAATGTTGCCTCTATTCTTAGTGATCTTTACTGCAGCAAGTCTGAGAGCCGCTTAAATGAGTCCCTAGGTGACCGACGTCATTATGGCTTTTCGTTACACTGATGATTACCTGATTTTTCGTAGTAACGATGATTTGGAATTCGTCGTCACTTTTGCAAGCGAAACATTTAAGGTTAATGGAGATGGTTTAAGGTTTACGAAGGCACTGGCTCAGGGAAACGTAATACATTCCGAGATATTTCTTTTATATTTGAGCAAGATCGCGTGTTGACAGTATTCCCTTAGAGCATCTAAGCCTTTGTTAAACTTTCGATCAAATCATTCCAAAACAGTAAAAAATGGAATAGCCTTGTCATGCCTGAAGCCGTTCCAAACCAAATCATGTGTTCACCAATTGAATGCAAACTTTAATCCGCAGGTCAAGCGGCTATTAGAAGGAGGTTACCCTAGCCTAAATATAGCCTATATAGCTGAACTCCTAAAAAGTATATTTCGACGGGAACGCTCGCTGCAGCAGACAGCACTAATAACAAGAAAAGAGTCGTGAGTATTTTGTATATCCACTCCGTTTAGCACAGACTTAAGAAAGTGGGCAGCCGATATGGGGTTAACGGTGTTTTTACAGCTCCCAGTAAGTTAGGTTGAATTTGTGCTGCCATGCGTAAGAAAAATGCGCAGGTGCAAGGAAAGAAAGGCGAACAGATATGTGTCAGCTAAAGCACACTGCCAACAAAAATTTGACCGACTGTCGCATGGGTGAGGTTTGTAAGATTCCATTTAGCTGCGGACGATTCTACCAAGGGATAACAGCGCGTTGTATTAAAGACAGATTAATTGAAGATTGAAGGTAATTATCAAGTGAAACGCCGTCTAATCTATCTTCACACTGCCGGTACTGTAACTGCATGCATGTTCCAGTTAGAGGAATATGCGATTCTCCACAAGCATAAGAATGAAGAAACCGGTTCAATAGTCGAGGCCTGGCACATCAATAATATAGTGGAAGCGCATGCGTGACTCAGCCGTCAATTAGATTGAACAGGGAAGAGATATAATGCATTAACAGTCATCTGTCGCGTAGAACGGCACGTGTACCCGTTGGGAGCCGGCGCCGCCATTCGTGGGCATGCACAGGTAAATTCTGTGCCTTCTTTCCTTTTCGCCTCAGCGCTCTGCATTCGTTGATGGTCGGAGTTCGTGTTGTCCGCTCCTCTTCCCTTGTGTTGTTTTGCACACCTGTTCTTTGCATTATGAATCATTACTAACTCGGTTACCTTTTCTGTCCTGGCCTGCGTGTCGGCGCATCGAAACGCATGTACTCCCATTATTTTGTTTTTTATACGCATTTTGTCTCCTCCATTGTTAGAATGCTGGGTGGCTGCTTTACTTAACGTACTAGGGTTGTGCTTTTTTTTTCGTTCATCTCTCTGTATGAGATTACCACTTGTGCCATCCTGCATGGGCACATTGCACGATGTTTAGGGCGTCACTAAAGATAACAAGTTATACTTATATACTTTACTTGATTTCATTCTCATGAGTTTATCATAAAAGGAGAGAAGGAAGATCAAACATTCATTTTTGAACCTCACGCCGAGACCTCTGAGCGTCAGCAGAAGCATGAAATCATGGATTAAAGAAAAATAACATCACAGTTTCACCAGAACGGCGAAGCAATGAATGCGATGGCAATGCATGTTATAATATTCGAGCTAAGAGTAGCACCTTTAGGCGTATTCTGAATGTAGTGAACTTTGGCTTAATAAGTAAGCATGCAGGTGTGCTTAGGCGTGACCAGTCTCGAAGAGAAAAGAAATTGTCATGTTATGCGAAGTGAGGCTAGTAGCTAACTTTTGAACACGATCTCACGCAACTGTACAAAACACTGGTCTGAGAGAATAAGGCTACTCCAGGGATAATTTTCGCAGTATGTTCGCGCAGAGAGCGCAGCACGTAGAAGGGTTTGCGAGCCGCTCGCTGATGGCTACCGATATAGCGCGCGCTCCACCGACAGCGGCCGCGCGAAGTCCGCTTTTGCTGCTCCAGCCAGCCCCCGCCCCCCTCCCTCACGTCTATTCATTCTCGTTAAATACGGGCGGGGCAATTCCTCTCCGCTTCGACGGTAGGCGTCCCGATCGGGGTGTCCTTATCGCACCCGACCTCCCAGCGACGGAAATGGGCCGCGCTCTTTTGATCTCTGTTTCAGCCGCGTTCATAGCGACCACTCACGTGATTTCACCAGCCTGTATAACGTACGATGCGCGTGGCGTCGTTATCAACTTGGACTTTATGCGGGACATGACGGCAGCGGCAAAAACCCGTCGAAACCGTCCATGTAATTGCTATAATATATTTTATTATTTTGTCCATATTGTCTCAATGGAATTTCATGAAACTTGCTACATCAGCTCTCTTGCTACATACGAACACAATGGAATCCAGTTTTACCAGCGCAGAATTATGCGGTTTCCAGGAAGCGGATTAGCCAATCTATGACTTCACACCGAGTCGGGACGGAACCTGAAGGTAGCATGCTTGTATTTCCCTCTTCAGTGTTCCCTCGCTTACTAAGCGCCTTACCGCCGTAAGAGTGATGCTTTTGGTATGTTGAAAGGATAATTTACTGATAGGAGAATAATCGATTTGCTGTTTAGTGTCTTTTTAAACCTCTAAAACTCTGTAAGCTCTATTATTGCTTAAAGGTATCGTCTGCCGACTCCTACCGAACAGCGATCACAGGACAGAAGCAAAATATAAAAAAGAGAAAATACTAACGACACAAGTTCTGGCGTAAAACGCCGCTGTATAGCATTCAAACTATCACACTTACCTCAAGAGCATCCTTTGCCCTTCCAGCCAAGAGAACAAGTCTTGGAAGCTCTGTCTTAGCGACACAAGTGACATTTGCACGTGGTCCTGACGTTGGCTCCAGAATTACGTGCGCATTGGTACCTCCGAAACCGAATGAATTGACGCCAACCAGGCCACCTGGAAATGACGTGTGCTTGTCCACAATTTTTACAGAACCGTCATGCAGGCACGGAATGCCAGGGTTGGGCTGGTCGAAGTGCAAGTTTCCGGCGATGATTCCTGACTCCATCGCCAAAATAACTTTCACCAAGCAGAGACACCTGAAAAGAAGCGCAAAATCGAGGAAGCGTGAAACGACAAAGATCTGCGCATAAAGCCATAGAGAGTGCATCGATGGACAAAATACGGACTACGAAAGGCAGCAGACGACGTAGGCAAATATGTAAAACTAAGCAGTCTATGATGAGTCTTCTGTATGGCCGCGCCTACCCTGAAGTGAATACTTCGCTAGCAAGAGCTATGAAGCATGAAACGAGCATAAGGGCAGTGTTGAGTTAAATGCGTCGCTAGCTAAATAACAACAGCATGTACGAGAATGTCAGTTAAAATTTCGGAATACATCGCTAAATATTGTACCAAAGTGTTTCGTTGGTACACGCTGCTCGCTTTTTTAAAGTTAGTGGCTACCATTGCCAAATAAAAATAACGTCAAACATTCAGAAATGTTGGAAGCAAATGAAGACCTGAATGTCCGAGCAGTAAACCAAAACTTGCAGGCTTACGTTGGAATGAAACGTATAAGGAACGCGGGAAAAATAAGCGTACATTGTACACAGTCACCTGTGAAATGAAAAAAGGAATATAGCGCAAAATGTTGGTGACAGGAGGAACTGTACGAAAATGTGTGCTGACTGTTCGAGCAAGCGTATTTTTTAGATGATATATGAGGTTTTACGTCCAGAAGCCAAGATATGATTATGAGAGGCCCGTGGTAGAGGGCTTGGAAAAATTTGGTCAACTGGGATTTTAATATTTTCGAAAAAGAAAGATGCCACTAAGACTTCGAAAACATAGGACAACTAGGGGGACAAAGAAAAATCAGGAATGCCAGCTACTCGCAGAACGACGGGCCAAATTATGGCGCATTAATAGCCGAAAAGTAACGAGACTTAGGTCATAAAATAGCCCGAAACAGCGAAAAACAATAAACCCAGATAAAACTTCTTCAATTATCATAAATAGACAGAAAGCGAGTTCATACACAAAGGAAAGAACTATGCGATGTATTAAAAAAGAGATGACGCATTTTAAACAAGTACCAGGGGGAAAAGTGGTTATATGAAAAACCAGTCGTGTGTCAGGAAAAGAGAAAGTGATTATGCATGTATTACACCTTAACAACAAAATGAACCTAACAAGAATAAAGAAAATAAAGTACAGGCAAAATAAACCTCTCAAAAATGTGTTTACACGTGCAAACTTGTGCAGTGGCAAGAGATCAGTCATGAACAATAAAATGAATTTTACAAATAAATCAAACAAAAACTAAAAGATGTACAAGCGGGCCATTTCGCCTGATTGGGGTGGTGCAAGCCATTCTATAACAGAAAAAGAAAAATATCCGTGCTTCTCCACGAAGTGAACCATGACGAGTGGGCGAAGCACTGGGCATCGTTCGCTGTTACGTACATAACCCGTGACATTGCCCACTCTCGCATGTAAATGAGTGACAACGCGTGTGTATGTTTGCACACACGTTGTCATTCATGCTCCTGGTCTTTATGAGGTTGCTGCGCTCCCACGTTGTGGATCGTGCCGAGTTCCGGAATACTTTTAGTTAACGCGCACGCTGCGAATCTTTATTGTTCAACTACGCACAAGAGAAATTTCCCAAGGGGACTACATTGCAGGTCAAGGTCCAGTGCCTATATATATATGGGGTGGCCGGCGAGCCGCTGCACAGCGCGAGCTTTCCTGCCGGTGGCGCTCATCGTGGCGTTGACGGTGGCGTTGTCGGAAGGAGAATGAGCGGAGCGCGCGCGGGTCATTGTCATCTAGCGGAGCTGCCGTGTCGCCTCTAGCGGTCTCTCCCGGACGCTTGAGCCAGCTGTTGCGCATGCGCAGTGGGGGTGTGAACGGTGCAGGGAGGGAACAGGTTCGACCATAAGCAGCTTCGCGTCTAAAAGTTTGCTTATGACCAAAGCAAACTTCTATTATAAAAGAAGGCTTGAAATTGCGCGTGCCTTTAAACAAAGGGTCGTTCTCCTATCTTTTCTGTACGTCCGAGTGTATTTTGGCCACTTGCCCATAGGGATGCCGGGGAGCGCGTGCTTCTTTGTTTGTCTGAATGATCCGCGCTGTCGGGAGCGATCCCGCCTTGAGTTCGGCCTCAGTCGAAATCGGTACGGTCTGTGCAGTTCGTTGAAACGGTCTCCGATTTTTATACCTTCCTGGCAGGAAGTTACCTCTCCGGGTGGCCACACATGTGCAGGCACTTCTTTAAGTGCTAGGGAAAGAACCGTCGCTTCTGCACTACACAAGTGCTCCAATACGTGTGCATGCCTTAAGTTACGCACGCTTCCGGCTAGAAAGGTAAGCTATGTACGGCGCGGCCATCGAGGTTTGTATGATTACAAGCAAAGGTAGTGTGAATATGAAGGCACTTAAACGTTGTTTCGCTTTTCGACCCACACGTCGAATTGATCTCCCTTCCATCCTCTTCAGGTGGCTACACATGTGGAAACACTTCTAAGCGCAAGCAAAAGAACCGTCGCTTGTGCATGACAGAAATATTCCAAAATGTGTGCATGCCCCTAAGGTATCCACGCTTTCGGCTACGGAGGTGAGCTATGTACGGTGCGGCCATTATCTGCTTTAATCTCTGCTTCTTGTCGAGGGGGGAAGGGGGGGCACGGCTCAGCGACCCTGACACACGACACGACTGCTGAAAGCCGGCACATTCAGTTCCCGCTTCATCCTTTCTGAGAGGGACACGCACGGCTTGAAGAGCGACATAGCGCCAACAACTGTACGACCCCAGCGCTCCCCGCTTTTTATTGCGATAGCAATTACATGGACAGTCTCGGCTGGTTTTTGCCGTCCCCGTCGCCGCCGTCATGAATCGTATATGTATAAGTATGTACATGTATATAAAAGTCCCAAAGAAAAAGAATTCAGATAAATGCTTCCGAAGCGCGGAATCGAACCAGGAAACTCTCGCTCCGCAGCGCGTGGCGCTAACCACTACGCCACAAAGAGCTTACGGAGCTAACGGCGAGCCTTATATAAACACCCTTTACCGCTGGCAGGACTCAGAGATGGCAGGCGCTTATAAGCATTTCTTCATTACCAGCGAGATGGCGCGAGGAGCGCAACGGGCGCATTTAAAAGTCGTCGGCCAGCTCGCTCGCTTTTTCTAATATTTGCGCAGGGAGAACCTTGCCCTTCCGCTGTCTGCTCGCGCGGTTGTCTCGTGGTGAGAGGAAGAGGGATGTTCCGAGCTTTCACCGTGATGTCCGCGCTGATGTTACGGGAGCGTAAGAAAGTCACTCGAGCTCAAGGGACGCCGCTAAACGAACAAACAGCAGATGAGCGCGAACTATCAAGTGTCACAGCTCGACACTTGAAGCACGCTAGTTTCCTTCGCTGCTTCGGCCGCCTTTGCAACAGGAGCGCTGTTCAGACTGAGAGTATCCATTGTGATAGCTTATTCGCGCTCGTTCGGTGTACATCTGTGCGTTCGTTTCGTGCGTGGTTCACTTGATAGTTCGCGCTCATCTTCTGTTTGTTCATTTAGCGGCCTCCCCTAGCTTTGTATGTGTAGCTCTGTGACACACAACGTATAAAGCCCTTCGTACCAGCACGCGCTGCCCACGGGAGGCGCTCACTTAGCAAGTGCATGTTTGCTACAATTAATATTGCTCCTGAAGCTGCGAGCCTCACTTCGTATAGCATTACAGTTTCTTGCTATCGCATTCATTGCTTCGCCCTTGCGGCGAAACGGTGACTTTTTTCTTTTTCTTATTTCGCGCGTTTCTTCCTTGCGAGAAAGAAGGGGCGCGAAATTTCTACTCGTTCGCATTCACAATGATCTTGAAGCTAAAAGTGCCTTAAGGGGAGAAAAGGCAATGAAATATCAATGTCGGAGGCGAAGGCAGGCAATAGCCCAAATATAGCCAGATAGCCAAATATGAAAAATTCCGCCATTTTTTCATTTGTTATTTTAATATTACTGGCGAGTTCTTGAGCGAACTCAACCACCTTGGCTGATAATACGGCTATAAATGCCATTGGAAAAGAGGACATGAGGGCACGCTGAAAAACCGCCAGCGTTCCCATTTAAAGCAGGCCACTTACTTATCCAATTAAGTCGATTAGCATTTCAAGGAAGAGAGATTGGTTGCACTGAACTTGCCGCTCAGAACCGTCAATAAAATGAGCGGCATTGGCCATCTCTAACCGGACCAGATACTCGGTTGGGCTGATATACTCTCCTGCCTCGACAAGGCGGCCTGTTCCTCCCACTCTGTTATTTCATGCTCCTTATTTTTTACGGCTTAACCCATTTACTATCACTTCCTGCTGGGAGTGTTTTGGTAGAGGAATCATCAGTGAAGAGATAGTTTCCTTTCAAAAGAGCAAGGCAGATAAAAGATTGTACCTCAATAGCACTGAAACAATGCAAATCGCATATCGTAAATTTATGATGGCAGCGTCGACGATTTGTGACACGGCGGTTACAAAGGTCAGCTGGTTACCCAAAAAGGTTCTACCATGCGATATCACTGCACTACGCGACATTAGTTCACTGTAACGAACACCAGATGGTCGATATTTCCGGCGCCTCCACTAAGGCGTGCCTCATGATGATGTCCTTTTGTGACATAATGGCCTAGCCGTTACTACGATACTAACATCAGATCAGCAGCCACTGTAGGCGATTCCGCTGCACCACCACACTAAAAGCATCGTTGGCCAGTATGCTCTGTCAGGGGCAACGTGGTGGAACGATACTGATAGGGCATGTGCGACTGCCATGGATTCGCTGGCCCATTGATCCGATAACCTTCGGAAATTTGTATACCGTCCTAGCCTGGGATACAAGAGAACCCGAGTGTCCCAGCCTACTTGGCGTTACGTTAGCAAACTGGCTAATCCAAATTCGCTGTTCGCACGGGGCTTCGCCGGCAAGATTGCCGCGAGAGTGTCTTGCGCAGCACATAGTCACGACTACACTGCCAGCACTGCAATGCAAAATCAGGAAAGGGAACTGTCATTCAGTTAAGAGGAGCTATATGTTCATTGCTCCAGAAGGCTAGAATGCGTGCTGCAGTTCACAGGCTCGTCGTGGACAAGCTATACCGGGTACGTTAAATTCGCCGTACTAGGTATGCGGCAGCTACCCTGGGGTAAGCGGCGAAAATCAGAATGTGTACTTGGAGTACTTTCCGCTACATCTCTACGAAGTGATGTTGGTCAAGTTCTTTAGTTAGAGGCGGGCGCAAGGCAGGGCACCACGATGTTTTTCTAAAATCTTTACAAAGTGTTTCAGTTCCCTAATAATATAACCCCTCTGTCGTGCTACTCACGAACCAGTATTAAATGTAAAGCATCTTTCTTACCAGAAGCTGCTTCGTTGTGTCCAACATTACTCTTCACAGATCCTATCATCAAAGGCTGACTTCGATTGTGCTCGCAGAATACATTGCTTACGGCAGCTAACTCGCTCGGATCACCCACTTTAGTTCCTGTGCCATGAGCTTCAAGGTACAGGACGTGGCTTGGGTCGACGTGTGCTTCGGCGTAGACTTCCCGAAGAAGCCTCTCCTGCAGAATTGCTGCTGGAGTCGATATTCCTAGAACGAAATGCGAATGTGATGAATGGTAAACTGGAGGCAGTAAATTACGTGCTGGTGAGAGAGCATACACAGCCCTGTACGAATGGAAGCTGTCAACTGCGTGTTCTGTTAATGAAATTGTTACGAGTACGTCGCACAGCCAGCATGCGCAAGAGCAAGGTCCGTCATATCCACAAACACAAAGTATTTTTGATCGTTTGGAAAATTGTGAATATAATGTGCAGAACACTGCACTAGCACATGTTGGCTTTATGATGTGCATACGTGTGTAGGAGAGTCTTTCAGAATATAGTTTCGACCTTGCACTTGTCCAGGGTAGTACGTGCGTTGTTCTGTCGAGCATCTAATTCCTCGCCTGCAGTTTACCATAATGAACCAAATAAAATAGCAAAGATATTTTTATAGAATGTCAGTAATGCACATGGTGAGTGTGATTTACGGCAGTGTACATCTAAGATAACGAAGCCATTGTATACGCTGGCGCCTAGTATGGGCCCCCGAGGGAAAATCTCAGCATTTGATCAAGTGAAACCCCAAAGAAATGCGCGATGCCAGCGATGCCACGTCGAGTGCTTGCCCCGAAGGAGAACAAATGGACAAAAGAAGTGTTCACTGCCGCACTGGTGTACTAGGGGAGCTGTTCTCTAGGCATATACATAATAAAGATATCTATTTCTGGATCATGTTGCTATAGGAACATATTGACGCAAGGTTTCGTAGGTTCGGTTGACGGGCGGTGGACTTTAAGCGCATATTACGTACTTCGAATTTCTGTGGAGCCTTCTTCTTCTTCATGATCATCATAATCATAAGCTTGTCTACGCCCACTGCAGGGCAAAGGGCTCCCCATAAATCTCCAATTATTCCGGTACTGTGCTAACTGCAGCAAGTTTATCGCCGCAAACTTCTTGATCTCATCCACCGACCGTTTCTGCCTCCCCTTGCCACGCTTGCCTTCTCTGGCAATCTACTCTGTTACCCTTTACGACCAACGGTTGTCTTGAATTCGCACTACATGCTCCGCGCACGTCCATTCCTTCTTCTTAATTGCTATTATTACGTCCGTAACGCGCATTTGTCCACTAACCCACTGAGCTCTTTTCTTGTCCCTTAAGGACACACCTTCCATTTACCGTTCCATTTCTCGCAGCGTCATCCTCAATTTAAGCTCAACGCTTTTACTGAGCCTCCAAGTTTCTGACCCGTAGGTGAGTAACGGTAAGCTGCAGCTGTTATACACTTTCTCTTCAAGGAAAACATTAAACTACCATTCATTATATGAGAATCCTTGCCTAGTGCACTCTACCCCATCCTTATCGTCCTGAATTATCTCAGCCTCATGGTTCGAAACAGGGGTCACTACCTGACCTAAGCGGACATATTCGCTTACCACTTCCAGCGCCTCACCACCTGTCTAAAATCGCTGATGCTCGCCCAAGGCTATTGAACATTGCATTTCTGCGTATTAATTTTCAGGAGCTCTGGAATTCTCCGATGCCAAAATGACTTCTTAGGTAAACCGCAAGCCATCCAATTCTTTCATCACAGAATGTTCTCAAGTCTAGTAAAACAGCGACGGCCCAGGAAGGCACTTCCCTAGGTGGACAGTTGCGGAACCACTCCCCAGGTGTTGCCTCTACACTACTGCACTTCCTATCTCGATCGCAGAATACCTGTGGAATCTCTGAATTCCTTCTCCATGAAAGCTTTCGCTTGCATACTCACCGCGTCAGTAATCACAAAGAAAAGAATTCGTCACACAAAAAGCAAGAAGTATGGTAACTTCCGCCAAACCTACGGCGCTACGCTCAGAGGCGGAATATCATGCTACTACATTATTACTAGATACAAGGCTTGGGCCCTCTGGTTCGTGACAACTTGCTGCTATACCATGGATATTCTTACATAGGCTGCTTTGTTCATGACGAGTTAGCAATGTAAATTGCCGTCGAAGTAACGTGCTGTGATAACGTCATCCCGCAGAGCACATAGGTCTGCTGGTTACGAGATTGTGGTTCGGTCAGGAAAGTACGCTGATTGTGGCAGCCCATTTTGGGAGCACGGCTTAGCGTCCGTGGGGGTAGGGGAAAGGGAATGAAGGAGATAGGAAGGAGAGAAAAGCCGTAGTGGAGGGCACCGGAAAATTTCGACCACCTGGGGTTCTTTAACGTGCACTGACAACGCACTGTACGCGGGCCTCTGGCATTTTCACCTCCATCGAAAATGCGACCGCCGCGGCCAGGATCGAACCCGCGTATTTTGTGTGGCGACCGGGCACCGTAACCACTACACCAACGCGGCGGACATAACTACGAGGCGCTGCGCAGAGTCCGTGTATGTCTCACTCCCCCTCCCCCCATTCCCCAATGTCTCAATGGGGAATGAACATACGTGCCGCGCGTTTCTGCCGGCTCTGATGACGGTTGTTACTCAAATGGTTATTTATAGAGCCGCATGTGAGTGGCCATCCTCGAAGCGCATTACTATCAACGCCGCTCTAGCGTTCAAGTAGTACAAATGCATTCGCCGTCAAACTGTTATATGATTAGAACATGCAGGATAGTTCTCTTCCTTTAGTTATGTGTTTTTTGTGTAAAGCGGTAGGAGCCATAGAGTTTCCTACTAAAATAGTACAAGGAAATGTGGCGCTAGTGTCTGTGGGAGTTTCAAAAGAGGAGGATCCGCCAGCATGGGCATGCTGGGTACAACATCAATTTGCCGTAGTCTTCGGTCTCCTGGCTTTAGTGGCTTTGCGACTTCCAAAAAATAGGTCGTTTGCGACAAAATATTGCACTAAAACGGAATATTTTAGAATAACTATGCGTATGCGCAGGTATTTCTTGCTTTTGTGCGTTAGGAAAATAACACTCGCTGAAAAATATAGCGGTATTGTGCAATATGGCGGTGTGGCCTCCTCTACGTGCGCCCAGATTTAGCATCGTCCATGAAGGTTTAAGCTCCAGATATAGCTTTGTTCTAAATAAAATGAAGATGTATGCTCTTGTAACTGATGTGCTAACGTTTTCGAGCATGTAAAAGGTAGGCGCGTCTTGTAAATATAAAGAACTGGCTTTCGCTGGCATCTTTAAGCGCAGGGCGAGTGCTCCACTGTACTTTTACAAAGTACAGCGGTAAAGCTGCTTCGCGGAGCCATAACGGGAGCGCTCATCGTTTGATGGTCGGTTTTGTGCAGAAACATGATGTTAGATAAACAGCCGCGCCATTAATCTCCCCGTCGGTAATCTCCCCGTCTTTTGGGTGAAATGAAGTTTTCATCATCATCATCATCCCCGTCGGAAAGTGCTGAGCCTCGGTCTGAGCTGACGTTTCCAGCGGCGTCTGCAGGCGCGTCTGCCTGTCATCCAGTCGGCGTGTACTAGGTACGATAACTGTGCGCCTGTTTGGCGCGTTCGGTTGGTGCTGAATTAATCAGGAAGAGGAATTGAAATGATGTAGTACAAGGCATATGAACGGCTTTCTCGCAAGGATTATAGGTCAGCCGTGGAAGCGGCGCCGCGCTTTAAGATTCCTTTCGTCACTACCGAAACAGATATGATGCAGTAAGGTATGCATGCAAGAACAAGAAAGAAAGACACTCAGAAAAACTTCTGTTGATGCGCTGTCCGCCGCGGTGGTGTAGTCGTTACGGTACTCGGCTGCCACCACAAAAACGCGGGTTCAATCCCGGCCGCGGCGGTCGCATTTTCGATGCTGGCGAAAATGCCAGAGGCGCGTGTTCTGTGCGTTGTCAGTGCACGTTAAAGAAGCCCAGCTGCTTAAAATTGCCGAAGCCCTCCACTACGGCTTTTCTCTCCTTTCTCTCTCTTTTGCTCCTTTTCCGCTACACCCATACACGCTTAGCCGTGCTCCCTACATGGGCCGCTTGGGTCGCATTTTCGATGGAGGCGAAAATGCCAGAGGGTCGTGTACTGTGCGTTATCAGTGCACGTTAAAGAACCCCAGGTGGTCTAAATTTCCGGAGCCCTCCACTACGGCCTTTTAAAGACGTTAGTCTTTCTTAGGATACCTCAACGCAGAAATTTTGGTCTGTCTGTGTGTGTGTCTGTCCTGCTTTTCGATTCAGTAGAATGGCGAGTTTAACCCCTTCCTCAACGACCACCCATCTTGAACTCGGTAGCTGCGTTCATACTTGTGAACACAGTCGACCAAAAAGCAAATATTACGCATATCTGAGGCGCAACATCAATACGTAAGTATTAGATGGTGTGTTCCTTTAGTAAAAAATACATAGATGCGTAATTCTAAAGAACCTAGTGCTTGTTAGGATGCGCTGAAAATGCGACGCAATGAACCAAAAAGCGGACGTTTCCTACGCTTCGGTAAAACGACACGGTGCTGCCACCTACCAGTAACTCTGCGTACTACGCAAGCTTCTTGCGTTTCCCGATATCATTGCCAGATGGCGTCCATATCTCATGCAGCGCTGCCTCCATTTCATAAATGCCAGCCACATGCGGCCGATTCAAAATAGACAGGGCGCTGTCTGAGGCAAGGCAAAACATAAATGGCCGTTCGATGTTATAGAACACGCTCTACAAGACATGCCCAGAGAACGCAGGGAAAAGACCGACGAGCAGATTGCAGCGGAGAAGCGCCGGCGTGCCGATGCCCGTCGTCTCAAGCGTGCCCAGGAAACGTCAGAGCAACGAGCCCAGCGGCTAGCGAAAGATCGTGAATCGAGGCGCGCCCGGAGGCAACAGGAAGCAGACGAGGTGCGCGATGCGCGAATTGTCACTGACCGAGAGGCTAAGCGAGCGTACCCGGCGGCTGAACAGACGCCCGAAGCTCGTGCCGAACCGCAGATGAACCGGGACTCATGTAGTACGGCCGGTAGAAGACTATCGTCTTTCGACGACATTTGCAGCGAAGCACGGAGATACGCGGCCAATTTTTTCACCTCTCTATCTCTTTCACTCCCTTTCCCCTACCCCGCCCTCCGGACGTCCTACATCGGGTACGGAAATTAGCGTCCTCTCCTAACCGAACCACAATCATCATCATCATCACCATCTGTCATATCTGATACAAAAGAAACGAAATAAAACCAGCAAAACCGCATCGATGAAGTTCGCGAGACGCAGCGCAGATATTGCTAAATTTGTGTAAATACCACTGCAAATAATATGTGTAGCCATCGATCAACAAACACAACAACGAAACAGACTGCATAGCGCCTCTTCACTGCAAACGACTTTAGTACATGCGACAGTCTGATGATCCCTAGCAGTAGAACGTACATTATAGCCGCTTCCTTCGTCGCGTAATGAGTAAAGTGTAGTAATGTCACTCGTGTCAGTGAAGCTAAAAACAGGAATAAGCAAATCTACCAGAATGTTCTGAAGCCGCAGGCACGAAGACATGGAAAAATCCATGTCATACCCATCATTCCCACGGAAGCTTCGCGATCGCAGTGCCAGATTTGCCTCTAATATTTTAGTTGGAAACTCTATGGTAGGAGCAGCTTAGCAGCGTTTTCTTCGGTGTTCATTGAAGCGGTCTGCACTGAATGCATGAAAGAAGACGATATGGAGTAGGGGAGAAGCGAAGAAGAAGTAGGAATAAAGTGGCGGACGACACCAATCAAATTGAGACAATGTGTTTTGTGTCTCAGTTCCGGTGTAGGAACGCTACATTTTGGCGCAGCCGACAGCTTTTGAAGAGCAAGCATGTGGGTTACCTGATGCATAGACGAAGCGTCATCGGAGTGCCTTGCCTTCACCCGGTACCAAGTGCACGGAGAGCCAGCGATGGACATTTCTCGTGAAGTTAGCTCTACCGACTTTGTGCTGCAAGAAGCTTTGATAAGCCGTCAAGCTCTAGTGCAAACAGGATCTGTAAACGTGAATCTGTGGCTCCAGACACTGAGCGAACTCGTTCTGGAACCCATTCACCGCGGTTCCCTCAAACAGGAAACGCCTTCCGAGAAGGTGAGCTTGGTTTTAGCAAACCTTCAGCAACAACAGCCACGCATGCTGCAACAAACAGAGGTAATGCGAGGGTTGGCCAAGTCGATTAGTCAAGAAAGAACAGCACGAAATATTATACAGCCGGATGTTTTTGAAGGCGACTCGCAGAGTGCGGACTATTGGATGTGGCTTTTTGAGTATGCATGCGACAAGAACATGTGGGACAATCACGATACAAAGATTTTGCATATGCGCCGTTATTTAGGTCCCACTGCGAGAAAATGGTGCGATGTTCAAATTATGGATAAAACACCAACGTGTTGGGGACTGTGGAAAAGAAGCTTTCTGGCGACTCTCCAAGGCAACGCTGTAGAAATATGGGACAAGGCACTATGCTTTACATGTACGGAGTACTGTACGGAGTACTTTGCTGGAGTACTGTCTTGAGAAGCGACGCCTTCTGCATTATGCAGAACCAAAGCTCCCGTCATCTGCAGTGGTAGCTTTGGTAACGCAAGGCCTCTGCGTAGATATTCGCAGTCAAATACAACTCAATGATCCAGGAATATTTGATGACATTCTGCGGTGTGTGCAAACCTTAGTACCAGCATGTATTTCGCGAGCACCGCAGCCTCTTATAGAACATGGTCGCCACAAGGATATGGAGCATCTAGAGTCAATGCCATCATCGAAATGTAAGGACGAGTCTCTACGAACTGTTCAACAGTGGAATTATGAGGCGGGACCTACTGCCGCCTCGAACGACGGAGCGCATCCCCAAAACCTCACTGCCTTCAACGATAAGCCCCAAACAAACAGCTACACCGAGACAGTTTATCTGATATCAACTCTACTTTATGCCCCTATGTCACGTACGCGGATCTCGGAGGGTTAATACCGAGCGTTGGAGAGGGAGAGAGAGACGTTTGGCAACGATAGCGTTTTGAGCACGGCAAACCAAATTTATGAACACACGGCAAGCTAAAAAATGAACAAAATATCTACAAACAAACTAACACAGGGAATCGCCTATTAATTGAAACTGACTGGTTACTCAACCATACTTTTTAAACTGTCAATTCGGCGCAGCACTTAGTCGTAAGTCTGGCCACGTTGGCTTCGCCGACGCTGTCGCGAATAGCACATGGAACGCTCTTACTTGGTCGGAGCTGCTTTCTTCACGGCGAAGTTCGTTGCCGGTCTGGAACCTAGTGTGGCGACTCCAAGTTGTCGCCGGCCTCCCTTACGTCGGCGGGAACGTACCGCCTGCTGCAGTAGCCGACGCCCGGTCTCAAGTGGTGACGTGGAAAGTCTCCCTGAGTTAGGCCTAGCCGGAGGCCTAAGTACAAGTACGGTCCTCCACTCGACGTATCGACGTGACGGCATGGTGATTTGCTGCTGGCCTACCCTTGAAGGGGGATTGTTGGCGATGCGTCCGGAACCGGCGGCTGGAGAACCTCCAAGGAGCCTCGCCCGAACGTAATCGAGGTCCACGGCCACGCCAAGGAGTGGCCGTGGACCTCGAACCGAACACCTCGTCCCGTCGACAGAGCGTAGCTGCCGATGAGTCCTTCCTCAGCGGTCGCCACTCAGACAATTGCCAGCTCAGCGCTTTTCCACTTCCGATAGCGGCGCGGGTCGCGTGCCACGAGCCCGCCGTCAACCAACCACGAACACCAACGTGTCACCGGCGCGTGCATTCTGGCGCCTCTCCGTCACTTCGCACGCCATGTTTCGTTCTTCGCCCTGTGGCGCATGCTGTGGGCCCCTTTACTCATGACACCCTATTAAGGTAGATGGCACTGAAGTGAAAGCCCTTGTAGACAGTGGGGCTACTGTCCCGATCATCAATAAGACTATAGTGGATGCCAGTCGTCTGCATGCTGTTAGAGCATTGCACGTGCAAGCCTACGATGGGTCTGTAAGCATGCATAGCGACTGGATAAACCTAAGCATCGAATTTCAAGACACTCAATTACCAGTGACATTGGTGCTTTCTGGTGTCAAATATGATTTTCTTCTTTCACGTCCAGACATGAAGAGGCTCAAAATAAATATCTGCTGGGATGACAAACAAGCGGTTGGCGGCAACGTAGAGCCACAGGACCTTCCTAATACACCTAGCGCAACAAGGATGATTTCCGACCAGGAGGACATTAAAATCAAGTACCCGGAACTTACGTGTATGGGCAGCTACCCTCCGGCTATGAAATCTCACGTGGTTCCTTTCGAGCTCGCTGACAAAACTGTGGTTCGCAGATCTCCTTACAGCATGTCCAGGGATAAAAAGGTGTGGTTGAAAAAGGAGTTGCAAGAAATGTTGGATGCAGATATTATCCGCCCTTCTGTATCTCCATTTGCTTTTCCCATAACTATTGCTCCAAAAGAAGACGGAACACTTCGACTTTGTACAGATTATCGAGCTCTTAATAGTCAAACAGAATTGATACCCTACCCAATGCCGAGGATCGACGATATTATTGACGAAACTGGTGGCTGCCATAGTTTTTCAAGGATAGACATCTGCAAAAGATTTTCGCAGATTCCACTGAGTGATGAAACGAAAAAGTACACAGCCTTTATAACACCTCTTGACTTGTTTGAGTACAATCGCTTACCATTTGGCTGGAAGAATTCTCCGGCGTGGTTCCAGAAAATTATGACTGACATTCTGAAACCTTACTTGGGCATATTCTGCAGCGTGTACATCGATGACATCATTGTATACTCGAAGACAAAAGAGGAACACCATTGTCACCTATCAAAAGTGCTTCACGCCCTGAGCCTTTCTCAACTCAAGGTAAATTTCAAGAAAAGCGCTTTCTTTCAAGACAAGGTTGTATTTCTAGGAAGGGTGTTCGACGGACATACTAGGAGCACAAAGCAAGAATCGGTAGAACGAATATCCAAGCTAACAAATTCTTAGGATGTGCACTCTCTGCGTGTTTTTCTTGGACTAGCAGGACACTTCCATCGTTTATCAAGGACTGTGCGCTGAAAACAAGGTGCCTTCCGCGCTTAAATCAAAAGGACACACCTTTCGAATGGAACCAGGAGTGCGAATCTGCATATTGTGAGCTCGTCAAGCTAATTTCGTCTAATCCCATCCTGCGAACACCAGATTCTTCTCTGCCATTCGTACTGAACACGGACGCGTCACACTATGCAACTCGAGCTGTTCTATACCAAAAAACTTCCAAGCAAGCTGATCAGACGAAACATTACGTTGTGGGATACTACAGCTATACGCTGAAACAAGCTGAAATAAATTATTCAACTACAGAAAAGGAAGTGCTGGTCCTTTATAAAAGCCGTTCAATATTTTCGAACATACCTTGAAGGCGCGAAATTGACGCTTTTCCCGGATTACCAAGCTTTGACTCACCTTTTAAATATGGCACAACCAAGAGGACGCATTGCAAGATGGGTGAACTACCTCCAGATTCGATTTCCTAGTTTCATACCGTCCTGGCCCCCTTCTCACGGATGCCGACGCCCTATCCAGGTTGCTTGTTCAGGAGCAGCTGATAACTCAGAAAGAATCAATCATGTCAAGCTATGGGAAGGTACACAAGATCTCAAGTTTATTGATGGAAAGTACCATGTCCCACCCACTCTTGTTCAAAAGATGCTTCACCTGTATCATGACACTCCTGGATCAGGCGGACATGATGACTCCTGGCGCACGTATAAGAAACTGCTCATGAGGTTCACATGGCCAGGCATGAAAAACGACATCAGCAATTATATACGGACATGCCATCTTTGCCAAGTGAACAAAGTAAAGTTCAAGCAATCGACTGACGTTACGACAAACCCTCATTACTCACGAGTGCCTTTCGAAGTTATTCATTTGGACTTTGCAGTGGTCAAAAAGAAGGGGGAGGGAGTCAGACGTACGCAAGCTTTTCTGCTCTCCATTGACGAATGTACAAGGACGATTACCGCTAAAGCAGAAAAGGAGGATGCAAACAGCGTTAATCATCTACTTAAAGATGAATGTTTCAAGCGCACCAAGACGCTAGTTTATGACAGCGGTCCTGCGTTCCGGAGTTCCAAGCTAGCAAAATGGGCTAAAGACCGAGACATAGTTATTAAATATTCTTATCCTTATCACCCTGCAGGAAACGGATTAGCAGAACGGGCTATACGGGACATTAAGCAGTTCCTAAAGATGTATCCGGACTTTGCAGTCGGCTGGAAGTGCTGCCTTGAAGCCGCTGTAAAGCACCATAACCGGTCGCACACCACTGGTTAGGCTGCAGTCCTCACTTCTTTACGTCCGGGACAGCGCCCATACTTCCTGCAGTCCGTGAACTAGGCCTGCTAGGAAATCTTAAACTTACAGAAGGGAAGAAAACAGTCGAAGAACAACAAGTCTACCGACGCCGGATGAAAAGAAATTTTGATAAGCAGCACAACAGCAAGATACCATATATTCAACCTGGGGAATACGTCCTTGTCAGGAAAGGAGTTGCTCCTTCAAATACTAAATACTATGGACCATTCCAAGTTGTAAGGACAGCATGACAGCATGGAACATTGAAGAACGTTCGGTATGCCGGTGCCCGGGGTCAAATCGAGAGTGCCTCCATCGGAAACGTATTCAAATACTAGAGAGTTTTAGTTTGTCCGTAAACTTCTTTACGTTTGCGGATACCGGTTTATCGTGTGTGTTTACGGTGGAAGTAGAACTGCTAGCGCCATCTATTCGCGGTTTGCTTAACTACAATGCATTCGATTTTTTTTAGTAGCGTGAGCGTTTTCTTCGAAAGAGGTAACGAAAGTACTCAGAGTAAATTATTATCTCACGTCCAATGCCTTACACTAGGAGTCAAGCAAAACGGGCAAGCCACAATAACATTAGCTTTTTGTGTGCCTGGTTAGGTTCCGCATCATCAGGTGTCGCCAGCAGCGCTGCTGGTCACGTACACTTTCCCGTTAAACCGGTATCCGTAAACTTGAAGAAGTTTACGGACAAACTAAAACTCTCTATTACACCAGGAAGTGTAATCAAATTAGTCGGAAAAAGTGAAGCGGTCTGCACTGAATGCATGAAAGAAGACGAAGTGGAGTAGGGGAGAAGCGAAGAAGAAGAAGTAGGAATAAAGGGGCGGACGACACCCGTCTAATTGAGACAATGTGTTTTATGTCTCAGGTTCCTTGTAGGAACGCTACATTCATTATTCCATTTGAGGTGATTACGATGTACTGTATACTGAATCACTAGAACAACAAGCGCTTTTTCTAATACCTACATCGAAGCTGCGCCTAAATACGGCGAGATAGACCGCATGTCTATTAGCGGCGGCACCTGTCTATGAATCAAGTAGAAAATAATTAGCTCGCATTTATTGCAGCAAGGTCAAACATTTCAGACAGATGGAAGGCAAATTTAGTTTCGCGCGCTAGCTCTAGTAGGCCGCACAGGAGCCTGCACGTTGCTTTGCGAATGCTGTTGATTGCCCCTACTAAGTATACACGTGAGTCAAGTATCTCTGAGTGCATTCCTGATCTTAACACTACAATGTACTGTGATGTTCATGTAAAAGCCGGCGCGTGTCGTCGCAGATCAGGTTCATCAGTGACCGATGATTGTACTCACAGCTGTGGAACAGCTGTTGTACAGCGTGTGTGCGCACATGTTCGTCAGATAAGAGTTCAGTTCAGAACGGTTTCTGTTCCGCGGCAATCATCGTCGCGATCACGCAGCAATATCCTGACTTTTGGAGTGACTTATCCCAGACGCGGTAAAAAAAAGACACTCAGTGGCAGAGAGCGAAAGGCGATGAACGAACCTGTTCTACTTCCTGTCTCAGTTGCGCTTTCAGGATGTCATTATTCTCTGGCAAACCTCTACAAAGCATTTGCCAAATGTATCGCATCATGTCACTAAGGGTTGGCATTATACGTTATTAGGCAGCGTAAACAACAAGTAAACTGCGTATTTCCGAAAACCACGAAAGAACCAGGAGCATTGGCCATTCCCTTATATAGCGGTAGCTGCGCAACTGTAATAAAGACTTGTACGCAACTCGTTAGGAGTAATGAATTACTTATGATCGATTATCTCTTATTGTAATCGTCTAACCTTTTAGTTATATCGATTGTGCGGTATTTTTGTAATAGAATTAACTTTTTTCCCTGTGATTCATTACATAATTACAAAGAACAACCTTATCGACGTGCAGCATGATCACGAGCTGGCAGGCAAAGTGTTTGCACAGGACAGCATCGCAGTTCATTCTAGTGAGCCAGTGGAGATGCTCTCCGGTGTTCGGGCGGACGCCTTCTCTTCGGAACGGGGGAAATGATCGACAGGCAACTGCTGTTGAGGCTGACATCGTGCACATTAAAAAAGAAAGAAAGATGAAATGTGGAAATGTTGAACACTTGCTTAAAATACAGCTCAGCATACACAGCGAGGCCGCCGGTACAATCAAGCCGAAAAAAATATTGGCCTGCGTATCTGCGTGCTTCGCTGCAAATGTCGTCGAAAGACGATAGTCTTCTGCCAGGCCGTACTACGCTGCGTGAGATGTGGAACCCATCTGGCAGCCATCTGGAGCTTGTGCAGAGTCTCTGGGCAACTACCAGGAGGCAGCACCAAACCGTCGGCAGAGGCCTCTTTCGTGCATAGCGTCGCATTTTTAGTGCAGCATTTCCTAGTAAAGGAACACACCACCTAATACGCGCGTATTGATGTTGCGTCTCAGATATGCGTAATATTTGCTTTTTGATCGGCAATGTTCACAAGTATGAATGCAGCCACCAGTTCAAGATGGCTGGATGTTAGGCAAGTGCTTAAACTTTGGCCGGGTGGCCGAATAGTGTGACAGACAGACAAACAGACAGACAAAAATTTCTGCGTTCAAGAATCCAAATACGATCGTCTTTAAAAATCGCTACCCGGACGTGTAGCCGTCAGTACGGTTAACTCGAACGCTCTGGCCTCGATCACTTAGACTGAGGCCATCGCCACGTTATGGTGGGCGGTGCTGCCGAAGTGTTATTTGCTGATTCAATAAATAAATATTCATATAAACATAATTTCTGCAGGCGAAATAATATTACTTTGATAATATTTTGTCTGCCGAAACATCATTTATTTAAACATTACTCATCTCAGTAAAAAAATAAAAAAAGTATCATTTCAGCAGCAGCGCCCACCTTTACCGCGGCGCTGGCCTCACCCCAAGTGTTCCAGGCAACGGTATAAAACACTGCATAGGGAAATTTTAAGTTGAGCACTGAAATTTCACACGGTAGTGCGCGGCGATAAAAAAAGGAGTTCTTATCCTAATTGTTGGCTTAGGTATCTGTCAGTGGCGCCGGCACATGAGTGGTGTTGCGAACATGTACGCCACTTTACGCACACTATCTGATATACCAGATCCCGGTATAGGGAACGCGTAATTTTTTTCTTGCCTGCCTTCTTGTGTTCTTAAAACCGATTCACACTCCCATATCTCTAGCTGACATCCGCATATCGAATGCGGGCATAAGCCACAGGTGATTTGAAAGCTTGAGAAATAATTTCCATAACTATTCTGGCTAAAGAATGCCCGTTTCTATAAGGCACTGATAAGCTCTGATATCTGTTCATAAAGTCATTTGTAGCCATTTATTTCTGAGAAGTTTCCTCCTGAGATTTAACGACTACAAGTCGATGTCTGTCGTGAACCGGATGTTCTGTGCCCCCCCCCCCCCCATTAAAAAAACAACAATATTGTCGCTTGGTTCTCGTGGAAATTTAAAGTTCGAACTGAGTTTTAGCTACGCACGTGCAGCTCCAGTTTCTTCCCAATTGATTTTCTGGCGGCCTCTATATTTATGCTACGTCATAGGCGTATGTGTATGCTAATGTAATAAGTAATTGGTACCAAAACTACTCTAGCCAAGTAACAGATTGCTTTAGAGAAATTTTTCGAATACATTTTCGAATGAATGAATGAATGAAATAAATATTTATTTTCGAGACAGTGTTCTGAGCGTGCAAGCTCAGAGTCACTCTTGGTGGGAGGATTCCTTATTCCAGGAACCCTCTACAAATGTATTGCCACAGTTTCAAATGCTACAAAAGCTACAAATGTATTGCCACAGTTCTAGCGTGATATTTAAAGTAACTGTAATCGGTCACTTTTCGTTACCAAAATGCGCCACAAAATTTACAGGACGAAAGAACACAGCAACAACGGCGCTTAATCTTCTTCGCTAACGCGTACAAGTCTGCCGCAGTCTCACCTTCATTTTTGTGGCCATCGGCATTGGTCTTTATGTGGAGAACCTTGCAGTAGGTTCGACGAGCATGGCGGGCTTGTTGAACGAAGAAGGCGCCCACCGCTTCGCTTCGGACGTAGCCATCGGCTGCATTTGTAAAACTTGGATGTACACCCCCAATGTGCCAGCTTTAATGCCATGTTTCTGCCAACACGGGATCATAAAAATGGAGTCCGTGTTTACAAAAAGCGACTCACGCTTTAAATATTCCCAGCATGATATTTCTGGCTATCCCGATGCTGAACATACCGCTGTCGGAATTTGGACACAATACAGCTTAGTAATTATATGCTGGTGCTTTTTTCTATGCTATGGATGACTATATGCTGCGTATTTAGGGGGCGGTGTGAAAGCACATTAGTGGCGATTGTCGCATTCCTTCTCTTAACATGTAAATAGTCTTTTTCCTACCGATTTGGGCAGATTGTTATCCTTATGTTTATTTACGCAATGATTATTCTATGCGTACTTGAGGGAGATTATTCGCGATGGCAATGTTCTTTAAAGAACGCCAGGTGGTTGAAATTAACGAAGTCGTGCACTCCGGCATTTCTCCTTATGGTATCGTGGTTTGGGGACGTAATAGCGCCCTTCGGATGAATCTCGTTGCGTGCTGAACGGGGCGGATCACACTTGGAAAGCGCGTCATGCCAATAGGTGGATACATACCAATGTTACAACTTAGGAACCCTTAGTTTAACTTGCGCACGTACTCTTCTGCAGTTTATTTTGTGAATCTCCATACACTCATGAGGGTTGCATTAGCACAAACACTACAGAGACGAATTTTGAAAATTGTGTTATAGGAAGAACGTGCGTGACATTCCACGTTCACGATTATTGTCATTCCATCTTAAGCTGTTTATTGTTTAATATTATTTATGCTCATGCTTTTGGCTAGTCGGCCGTTAAAGAATGGGTAAAAAGCAGCACTTTTATAATTGATATGATAAAACAATTTGAAAATTCAAAATAAAAGTGCTGTAAAATTACTTGGAAGGAGAGAATACGAAGAAAGCAAGCTTTCTACTAAATATAGCGCTTAAACATATATGGACATACTGGACTAACTTACTAAAAGTGATATTCGTTGATGAGCGTTCATATATACATGCAAAAATCAAAATAAAAATTATCGTAGATTAAATGTACAACAACCCAGCTTGTGGCTACTCCCAAAAGCGATGATTGCGTCTAACTGCGTGTATTCTTTAGTGGCGTGTTAAGCGGGTTTCAAATTCTTCTAGGCTAGTACTGCCTCGCACAAATGCCGGCAATTCATTCCGTTCTCGCATGGTTCTTGGAAAGAAAGAGAATGCGTAAGCGTTATTGTGCACCTGAGGTTCTTGAAATGTACCAGCTTTGCATTTTATAGTCGCACTACCTTGCTGCGCTATCAAATAATGCTTAGAAATTCAGCCTGGCGATGCGCTTCCGTTCCGCGAGCGCAGGCAGGTTCAGCAAACCGAGCTTTTCAGAGACAGGTGGCATTCGGCAATTCCGTTCTAGAATAAACGTTCCTGCTCTCCGTTCTACTTTTTCCAGAATGTGAATTAAGCGTGACTGACAAGGGTTGCAAAATATGCTGGCATATTCTGGCGTCAGTCGAACGTATGTTAAGAGGATGTCAGGACATATAATTCGAGTCAGGCTATAACAATTTCTCTTGAGAACACGGACATTACGTCGGCGCTTAATTACCCAGCGTGGCGTCCCGCTAATCGACGAAAAGCTTTCGGCTACTGCAGAAGTGCCAACATGGAGTAAGAAGCAGGACATGTTTCATAGCGCTAGCACCTAAACCTCAAAAGAATTTTTTAGAGGATCCATTAAAAACCTTAGGTAAGCGCTCACAGTTCTACTGCACATCCATTATCTGTGTGGCAAATGGGCTCTGCGAAAACGAAGAAGGTGGACTGACGTTTATGATGGGCAAATTAGCACCCACTCGTTTGTGGAACAAAACTACTCGGAATTCCGTATGGATTTCCTTGTTATACTTTGTGCCATCAAACGAGTGGGTGCTAATTGGTCCGTCATAAAATTTACTCCACCTTACGGGTATCAGCAGAACTCATTTGGGATATGCAGGTAAAATACATTTATTACTAAGTATTCATTTTGACTCCTAGCAGTCGCGTTGTGGTAGGCGGAAGTATATTTCCAATCTCACCTCGTTTCTCGCATCAGCACTGGCGAGCTGAGGGCGTATACCTTTCCTGCAGTGACTTATGACAGCCCTTCCCGCAGTAAGGACCTTTAAAGCTGAAGGTGTTTAAGCCGGAGGTCGCCCGTTATCTTTAGGAACACAACCGTCATCACCATGAAATATGTGCGCCTGCACTTCTATAAAATGCCCAATGTACATCATTTGCCTGTGCACTTCATTCATCTGTTGAGTTCCTGGCTTCAGCCCATTACTACATGAATGCCTACGTATTCTTTGAGACCCTGCCGCAGCTCCGCTCTGCTTCGCCGAGCTGCTGCGCCGATATGTGCCTTGCGGAATCTCGCCATGGCTGTCCGAAATGGATGGCTCGCAGTGGAAAAATAAAACATTGTGCATACTGTAATGTCTGAGTGCTGTTTGCGGTTGGTTGTGATGCTGCGCCGAGACCTCGCGGAAACTTAGGCAACCGAGAAAAAGCTAGGTGGGAGCGGTCAGCTTCGCTGTTTGCATGGTCTTCGCACCTCAGAGCGAAGCTGCCCCTAATTTCTGCTTACGGATCGTCCCCGTTGTTCCTTTCACACTTCAGGCACAGAATGAGTCACTGAGGAACAAAATCAAGAGGGGTTGTGATTTTAATGAGAGCGACTGAGAAAGGCAGCCCACGTATATGCGCGCAATTCGCAACATGCGTACTGGGCTTCCAGCTATACCAACGTCACAGTGTAGTGAGAGCCACACGCCTGTGAAGTGCACATAGCAAGGACTCCAGTGTTCGTAAGAAAATCGGTTGGCGTGAGAAACGGGGGCAACTGACTAATACGATAAGCTTCTGTCGCTGTGACAGTTGCGATGAGTTCAGGCACGTCTTTAGGACACCACATCCCCTTAAGAGCGTTGCAGACTCAACCAACTTACAGCACTCAATAATAAAAAAAAAGTGGGTCGAGAAGTAGTGCTATAGTTGTGACGCTGCATGACACGGTAGCTGAGAAAGCCATGACCGCCCACCATAGTACCACGTGCCGTCGCGACCACTGTGGCCAGCGTGCTGTTTCGCTGAAAAGGTGTTTTAAGAAAGCCTTTATATTAACTTATGCATTAATCTCGTGCCTCTGCTTAAGAACGCACACTTCTAAGTGCGAAGAATTTCTTGGCTAACTTGAGCAACATTGACAGTATCTATCTATCTATCTATCTATCTATCTATCTATCTATCTATCTATCTATCTATCTATCTATCTATCTATCTATCTATCTATCTATGTCTCGGTGCTCTCCCAGTCGTCTCGTTTACATGGTATACACCATAATCTGCATGTTAGGGCACCAACACATGACGAACATTAATGATTGACCTTCACATGTATAACATGATGTAGTCATCAAGTACGTCACAATTAACTTGTGGCTCATAACCGTAGTGCTCGGCTCGTGGCATTCGGGTATTCGCCACAGGTGTTTGAATTTTATGCACCTGATGTCAATCTCGAAGCAAATAAAAAAAGGCATTTAACATATAAGAAGACACTTAAAAACAACAAAGGCATTGCGAGTGTTGTAGCAGGAGAATGTAGTATAGACGTTACAAACACTTAGACATACGCGTGCGCGCTGTGATATCCGAAGGCAAGGTAGCAAGCTGTACGCTGTTCTCGAAACCGAGCCACCGAAGTGCTAAGCGGGCATGCTACCAGTAGGCCACGGTGGCTCCTCCCACGTGGTATATATAATAAACTTACGTAATGCACCAGCAGTTGTGGTGATGGTGCTCGTGTAACGTCACTTGGAATTTTAGAAATGTACGTAATAGAAGAAACATATCTTTTAGTTACACTGGGCATGCTCTTTTCCAACTTTGCTTGATCCCATAGCAAGAGTTCAACGAACAACGCTCTGAAACGAACATCACTGCGCCGCACCGTACATTTCTCTTGGAGAAAACGGGCGTCTGTGCTGTGCACTAGCGTCAGTGCCAAGGTTGCGCCGCACCAGTTTCTTGGTTAGCCCATGGATGTTAAGCTTACACTCACCCATGCACTTTGTACAAAGACGTTTCTCCTATTACTTGGCTGAATGGTACTCTATCCTCCACAGGCAATTTCCTCGCTGACTGCTTCCCATGACGCCGATTCCCACAGTACGTGGGATCCGCAGGAGTATTTTATACGACCGTTTCTTCTTGCTTATCAAGCAATAGGATAATACAATTAACGAATTAACAATTTTCGTCGATTCCTCTCCATAGTGTACATTCCTTCAACGGGATTTCCTCGTGTGTGGTCCCTTCTCGCGATGCGTGTTAACTGGCGGTATGGAAACTTAAGTTAGTTAAAAGGAAGTTGTTGCAGTGTGAAACCAAGTGCACGAACATCGCAGACGACTGCGAAGCATTACGACATGTTTTAAGGCGGCGCCATTTTCTTGTCCAATTTTGTACATACTTGTGGACTCCTATTTCTACGCTAACGCAGCGTAGGCTATCGCCTACACTATATTATGTCATGACTTCATGCTACTTTTTGGGTCCCAAATACCCGATATCATTATGAGAGACGCCGTAGTGGAGGGACAGAGAAATTTCGACCAAGTGATGGTTCATAAACCTCCACTAACATCGCAGAACACAGGGGTTTGAACATCTCTCCTCCGTGGAAATGCAGTACTCCGCGGCCGTGATTCGATTCCGCGATTTTCGGATCAGCAGCCGAGTGGCATCGATGCTAGCTCACCGTGGCGGGGCATGAAATCGTCACGCTGATTGTAGAAATTATTTAGAGTATGAACCTTCTTTGTTGGCTATATTTTATGCTGTAGCACTTGCGATGTAATGCAGTTGTTATAACAGCTTATCGCTCTGTCTACGCGAGGTACAATCATTCTGATTTACTTAAGAGAGCATGCGCTTTCGATGCTGATCTCTCTGAATAAGTACTATCGCGCTTTCTGCATGGTGCTGATTTGCGACATTTTGCTAAAGTAAACTCCGTGAGCTCAGCAATAAATTGAGCGTTCTACTCTACTTAGAGTGGTTTATACCGCTCCTTACATGGATCATTGTATAGCTTTAGATATACAATGATCCATGTAGTGATCCATGTAGTGATCCATGTAGTGATCAATGATCCATGCAATGACCCATGTAACTTCTCGATATGCGCAGGGTTATCGAGAAATTAGGCAATGCCAGTAGCTCCTCATCGGTTTCTTGCGATATACAGAAGGGAGCGAACTATTTAAACATGTCATGTATATTTAGCCAACGGACGGTAAAATAATATATTACTGCTCCATTCCGATGGTGTGTTGAAAACGTGAAAACATACCTTGCGCATCGAAGGACTTGCACTTCCCGTCTGGCGACAGCATACCGAGACGTAAGAAACCCAGCGCTGTAGCAGGCTTTAGGGCGACCATACATCCACCTACAATGGCTGCCTCGCACTGACCAGAACGCATGGCCAACACAGCCTGATTTAGTGCTGTCAGTGTTGATGAGCACGCTGTGTCCACCGTGACGCTAGGACCTAGAGATGCGCAAAAATGTTCTGGAATCAGCCACTGCTTCACCATTTTAGAGTTCACCTAATATCGCTTTCTGAAGCGAATATGATGGACTGGCTGTGCGCACTTAAAATCTCCGAAATGTACTTACTTATTTATCACAGTAACCTCACGTCATAGGGAATTACAGACGGGGGGGAAAGGGGTTACACAGCACATGAATGGTAATGACATAAAAGTACAGTAATAAAAAGGAATATACAAAAGAAAAAGCATCATAATATGGAGTAGAAGGCAGCGTTAGAGTTCATGGTGGCAACGTCTTTGGTTAGGCGATTTCATTCCGAAATTTTGCGTGGAAAGAAATGCATTCCTGAAAGACACAGTTGTGAACTTGTATCCTCTAACCTTTTCAGTATGGTCGGTTCGTGGTGAGATGTAGTGCGGTTGAAGTACGTACTTATCCTTATCTATACCTGTTGTATGAAATATGGTATGAAACATTCTTAATCTTAACTTTTTCCTCCGTATTTCCAGCGTTTCGCACCCTAAACTTTCCTTTGCAAGGGGTATATTAAATTGCCACCTATACTTATTGAGGACAAACCTTACAGCTAAGTTTTGTACCTTTTCTAGTAACTTAATGTCCTTTTTCAACCACGGGTCCCACACTGTGCAAGCATGCAAGCATGCCAGCACGCAAGCACTGTGCTTAAGTGGCACTAGACATTATGTACCAAGATAAAAAAAAAACAGATCCTACGTGCACTGGGAATCAAGGAAATGCGAAGCACACTTCAGGAACGTAAAATGGATGTGCAATGTTGTCTCGCTATACCGATTTTGGTACGCATGAAGTTAACGAAACAGCCGAAAGAGCACCAAGACTATGTAATGTAAACCATGCCCCTCATTACACGCATGACATGATTCTAATGTTATGACCTGTCATTTATCTTCGTCATACAGTCCTGTTGTGCCATAACAATTTTTGGTATACATCCGATTAACGAAACGTGTGGCATGTAAAGCATGCCGCTCATGACATGTATTTAACGTGTCACCCGTGGTCGTCATTGCATTGTTGTCTCGCCATACCAATTTTGGTATATATCAAATTAACGAAACGGCTGCAAGAGCACCAAGACTGTGACAAGTAAATCGTGCCTACATGACATGTATGTCATGATTTTGTGTTAGAACGTTCATTTATTTTCGTCATGGAGTCATGTTGTGTCACACCGATTTTAGCATACATCGCATTAACGAAAAGGCCAGGAGAGCACCAAGACCGTGGCACGTAAACCGTGCCGCTCATGACATGCACGTCATCATTTTCATGTTATGACGTGTCATTTATGTTTGCCATGCAGTCATGTTGTGGCATACCGATTTCCGTATACATCCCATTGACGAAACGGCCAGGAGAGCACAAAGTAATAGATTGCTAGAAACATAGACATGCGCAAAGTCGCCGAATTTCGCTACGAAATGCCTCGCATTTAAATTTTGCGGTAGCTGCGGGCTACTGGTGTGAAGACTGAGGAATCAGCGGAGCTGGTAACGTTCCCCTCCATCACTCCCTCCTCGTTAGCCTCAAAAGCGAATGCCATCCGGAATCCCGCCATTGTCGAGCTCGCCATGGTCGAGCTCACTGCCGGAACTGGAGATCTCCAGCAGTACCCGTAACACGCCGCCCTTGGTACCTTGAGTTTGATGGTAGCGCACGCTGAACACGGACAACGGTAACGGCAGCAAATCAAACTCAAGATGCTCTACCATCAAACTCAAGATGCTTTACCAACAAGCCCACATTGCCACCCTCACCGGCCCTTGGTACGTCCACCGCTTCCTGCGTCGCATAGATCTTCGCAATGTCAACGGGCGCGACCATTTCCCGCTTCCGAACAAAAGGAAACAGCGTACCGCACACCCTGCATTCGGGAGTTTTCTGCGCCCCGCTGCGAAGGCACAGATAATCGCAGTTCGCAGATCCAACCGGCGCTTCCTCCACCTCTGCCTCCTCCATTCCAACGGAAGGCTGGCGAGAAATTAGTGTAGCCAGAGAGGCACTCAAAAGTGACTTTTGGATGACGGTGTGGCATCGGTCCTTAGCAATGGAAACAGGTGAAGCCGACGCAGCACATACATGGCGATCGCCAGCTGGTGCGGGTTGTGCGTTTGTGCTTGCGCGAGCTGTGATTCGTTCACATTGGCATGCAAGTTGGCATGTAGCTCGGGAATTATCCATGTGGTGGAATTCACACAGACCTCGTGTGTACTTCTTGTGCTGCTGTTGAATGCCGCAAGTGAGGTAAGGCGATAGGCATTCTTTCCAAGACTATGAGGTGCGTTTCGTAGAGTTGCTGCAATTTTCTGTTGTGCTGTGCCATTGTGCCGCTTCTACAGACTGCTTTTTTTAGAGGGCACAACGTTCTGGAAGCGTGGGGGAGTGTGGCGAGTGGCGCCGCCAAAAACGCATCCGACTTGGAAGGAGAGAAAGAAGTGTGCGTTGTTTGCGGTGGCGCCGCTCGTGGAAGGCGCTAGGCCCGTGAAGCGCGAGACACAGAGGCAAGCCAGCCATCTTGCAGCCAAGCAAAATATAAGTATATCGTGGTTTATACTCCGGTGCAGACATAAATGTAGCACGGTATCGTACGACACCTGTGAATGAAAATCAATTTTTAAATAGAAGCGAGAGCGGAAGTTCTCCCTGGTACCGTCATTTCTTCTGACAAGAGGTCGTGTTTTCACTAGACAAACACGAAAAAATTATATATAGGGCTTAATGAAATTTTTGTGATTCCTCTGTCTGATTTCACGGAACCTTAATTATTGCTTTAACGTGAAGCATACATAATGTGGCTGTGCCACAGAGTCAAGTGCCCAATATGTCAATTTAAAATTGTGTTTTGCCGCACGCAAGACAGCAAACTAAATCATGCGGTCAGGCTCACTAAATGATACATGATTCTGCGCAGAGCTCACTCGTACAAAACTCTCAAGAACTCTAGACAGCATGGTTCATTCATGCCCGGATTCATTCATATTCACCTAGGCTGAGTCATTCGAGCTCGTACATCTTAATCGAATATCTTGCCTCACTATCTTGCCTCATCTATGCTCGAACCTGTGAAAATTTTAATATTCTTAATCACTCGGAGAAAAAGTTACCATCATTCAGCACTACTCACCAGGACTGACACGAGTATCCCGCTCAACGAGGCTCATCCAGACCGAAAATAAGAAAAAAGATTTCTCAGCCGAACTCATCTGAGCACTAACTGACGAAAATTTTGCCGAGCTGTACTAACTCAAACTCACACTAACAGGAGCGTGTGAGCCTGAGTGAGGTCGAGTGAGTGAACTCATGAGTGTTCGCGAAGCTGTGCTCGCCGGACGGCACGCTGGGCCGAGATTCTGGTAGGCAAAGCTCCAATCTACCATAGTGCCTTGCGCCCCACCCCCATCGTGCGCTACAATTTCTGGAAATGTCTACTGCCTATTCTGTTGTTGTGGAAGGAAATTCTGGGCAGGACTCAAAGAATGAATTGTGGCAATGTACGCTAAGTAACGCCAGCACTCTTCTAACTGCCGCCTTTTAATAAGTGTCAGATGCTTGAAATGTTGCCTCGTAAGCTCACATCAGTGCTAAGATCACCTTTAGTGATTAGATTCGTAACAGGACATGACATGAGGTGGTTTATCTGGAATAATTGCGTGTAGATTTGCTAAAATATGAGCTTGAGCTCCATGTTTTGATGAGAACATACAGCTTTATATGATTACAAGGAATAGTCAGCAGCTAATGCTGTCTCAAATATTTCAGCAAAGGGAAAGGTACATCGTTTACAGTGGCTCTTGCATCCTATATTAAATCAATACGGGACATTTTTCGAGCTACGACATTGGCCGACAAAAAGAATACGAACCCGTGAAATCCAAGGCGTAGGAAATGCGGTTAGAGAACATTGTTCTGTGTGTGCCGGCCAGACCGTATCCGTCTATCTTGTCCGTGTTCACGCTGAATGCTTCGTCGGATTCGGACCCTGAACAGCCGATGAAAACGCCCACGTTGCGACCTCGCAATGTTGCGGGATCGTAGCCTCCGTCCACAATGGCCTCGTACGAGCTCTCCAAAAGGAGGCGTATTTCAGGGGCCATGAGGTGCGCCTGTCTGGGGTTGACGCCGAATAGCTGAGCGTCGAACCGAGACAAATCACGAATGGTTCCCATTCTTTCTGGCAATCCCAGATATCCTGTAATTAAAAAAGTGAATACAAAGAGCAATTGCGTGTAGTGCTTTGGTGTGTTGTACACATTATAGTAACTAAAATTCTACATGCATTTAACAGCAGCCGCGTTCACTTAGTGAGCCTGGAGAGAGCAGATAAATTATAATCCGCCATCATGAATATTTTGTGATCAGACATATCAGTCCGATGTCGTGATATTCGTTGCCAGAAGAAATGAGACACATGGTTTTCTTCACTGAACAGCGGCGCTTGGCTTTCTGGTACAATATCATTTTTAGATCAGGCAAGCAGTTTTCAAGCAGTAGCAGTGGCGTTTCGTTAAGTTTCAGCGCATTGTGTAATATTATACAGCTCGTTTTAAAAACTCTGACTTCGTTATTACGTGTACACCAAACCACGTGGTCAATGTATATTTGCGGCCTCCCATATATTTCCAGACTTCCTCCTAGAGGCTTCGAACATTGCGATTGTGAATTGGCACTCAGGGTAGCAGGAAGTCTTTTGACTAAATGTATCAAGACATCTAGTGTACCGCGCATTTCGAAAATTATTAATATAATACTAATCCACAAGAAGGTGACATAAAGGAGTTACAGACCCATTAGCCTATACCCAGTAATATACAAGCTATTTCCGAAAGTAATTTCTGATAGGATAGGAGAAACACTCGACTTTAACCGACCAAGAGAACAAGCTGCTTTTAGGAAAGGTTACTCAACAATGGACCACACACATGCTATCAACCTAGTAATTGAGAAGCAGGATGAATATAGCAAACCTCTTTATGTGGTGTTTATAGACAACGAGAAAGCATCAGATTCCATAGAAATACAAGCAGTTCTAAAACCTTTAACTGACGTATATGGGCAAACCGTAATAAATACCATATACAAAGATTGCACAGCCACACTACTCCTACGTGAGCGAAGAAGAAAAATTCCAATCAAGAGAGGTGTCAGAGAAGGAGATACGATCTCCCCGATGTTATTGACAGCATGTATAGGAGGACGTGTTTAGACCTCTAGACTGGGACGAAAAGGTAATTCCAATAGACGGAGAATATCTAAGCAATTTAAGGTTTGCAGACGACGTTGTGCTCTTTAGCAATGATGGTGGAGAACTGCAAAACATGCTTGATGACCTAAACCGGGAAAGTATTAAAATTGCACTAAAGATGAATAGGCAAAAGACCAAAATTACGCTCAAAAATAGTCTAGCTAACAAACAGGAAATTAAAATTAGCAGTGAACTATTAGAAAGTGTGGACGAATACGTATACCTGCGACAGTTAATAACAGGAACTCCTAACCATGAAAAAGAAATTCTCCGTAGAATAAGGACGGGCTGGAGTGCATTTGGAGGGCATTATGAAATCATGACTGGAAACTTGCCGCTCTCACTAAAGCGAAAAGTATTCAATCACTGCATCCTCCCAGTGATAACGTACAGTGGAGAAACGTGGAGCATAACGAAAAAACGAGAAATGAAACTAAGGAGCACGCAACGTGCAATGGAAAGAAAAATGTTGGGGGTAACGCTAAGAGATGAAAGACGAGCGTAATGTATCGGGCAACAGACAGAAGGAGCTGATATTATTATATCAATTAAACGAATGAAGTGGGCCTGAGTAGAATATGTCATGAGGAGGAAAGATAACAGATGGACAGTAAGAACGACGCAATGGGTACCAAGAGAGGGAAGGAAACGGAGGCGGGCAATAGGTTAGATGGAGCGATGAAATTAAAAACAGTTTGCTGGGATAAAGTGCAACCAACTCGCTCAGGAAAGGGTGGATTGGAAATCATTGGGAGAGGCCTTCGTCTTGCAGTTGACCTAGAATAGGTTGATGATGATGATTCTCGGGATGGTATTAAGAAATATCGTTAGAGAAAGCTGTCGTTTGACTGCTACAGACAGTGATTGATGGTCTTCCTGTGCAATACCTCCCGCTTTTGAAACTTAATGCGTGCAGCTTCAATAACAGAATGGAAAACTTGAGAAGGGCACGCATTTGGGCTGGTTGGTTCATGATTGCAAGAAGACGAAACAGCGCAGGACAACAGGACAAAGGGAGAGCACAGACACGGGCGCTGACTAACAACCATATGTGTTTATTCCATCAATCGTCGTGCATAAGTACGGCGCTACTATCAATAGGAAATGACCCAACAAAATCAGCATGCGCACAATCTAGCTACATATCTTCAAATTAACAACTCAGGTACGACATCTCCTTCGAAAGCTCGCGGGTTTCCCAGAAATGCTGTTATCTAACATTGCGGAAAGTCTCGTAACGGGATTAAAGAACAGGCAACCGGCAGTGGCACAACACCAGAACGACTCACGGAAAATGGTCGCGGTTATTCCGTATGTCCATAAGGTTTCACATAACCTAAACAAATGTTGTCAGCAAAGCAGGCGTTCATTTGGTGTTCACAGCCCGTAACAAGCTAGGTAACATGTGTCGACAGGTCAACCGTGAGGCCAAGGCCACAATAAGTCGCAGGAAGCACAGGCAGCCCTTTCTAAAAAATTGCAGCGGCTCTGTTGTTCACAAGATTCCCGTGTCTTGTGGCCGTTTCTATATTGGGCAAACTGGCCGGTGTGTTAATGTACGCATGGGTGAGCACGCGAACAAAGTTAAAGAGACCGCCACTCATAGCCAACTATCATTACATTGCAATGAATGCGGCTGCGAGCCATCTTTCGAAAATTTGATTTTCTTGTCGAAGTACCGGGATGAACATGCTCGTCGTGTATCAGTGGCCTATCACATCCATAGTAGTGGAGAAGCATGCGTTAGCTTACCCTCCATTTCCCTTCCTTCGAAGGAGCTATCGTACCTGAGTTGTTAATTTGAAGATATGTAGCTGGATTCTGCGCATGCTGATTTTGTTGGGTCATTTCCTATTGATAGTGGGGCCGTACTTATGCACGACGATTGACGCAATAAACACATATGGTTGTTAGTCAGCGCCCGTGTCTGTGCTCTCCCTTTGTCCTGTTGTCCTGCGCTGTTTCGTCTTCTTGGAAAACTTGAACTGGCTTATTGAATGCAATTTTCCAACGGTTATCTGCATGACTGAGACTTGGCTCAACGAGTCCATTCTTGATCATGAATTCTTCCCTCCTCGTTACACAGTTCTAAGCAAAGACAGGCGTTGCGGCGGTGGCGGCGGAGTGGCACTTTTCGGCAGAAGTGGTGTTGAAATCTCTTTACTGCACTAACTTCCAAATGTTGAATCAATATGGCGTAAATTAAAGCATGATGACCTCCTTATTGTTATCGGTGCTATCTACCGCCCACCTAAGTCCGCCTCTGACTTTTTCTCAGCTATCAGTGATTACATTCTCGCACAAAAACTGAACTGCTCTAAACTGGTACTAATTTGTGACTTTAATGAACCAGCTATAGATTGGCATTCGTTGATATTAACTGGTTGAAATAACACAATTTGTGGTTCGTTAATTTACATGTCTGTAGCACTCGAGAAATCACAGCTTCTTGACGATGCTACATGTGCAGATACTGTCTTAGAACTTGCTTTTGTCAATGACGAATTGGTAAAGAACGGATATGAGCGCAACCTTGCTGATGTAATTTGAGACCGTAAGGCCATTGTTCACTTAAATGTTGCTTGTGCGCCAGTACGAGCTGCATTTACTACTGTCCTCTATTTTGAGCGTGCTGATGACACTTCTGTTTTTCCTAAGCTTTCATCATGTTTTGACGATTTCATGTCGTGTTGGGATCGCTATAGTGTTGATACATTGAATAACCAATATTACACTGTAGTTAATTGATTGATTTGTGGGGTTTAACGTCCCAAAAGCAGCTCTGATTATGAGAGACGCCGTAGTGGAGGTCTCCGGAAATTTTGACCACCTGGGGACACTGTAGTTAAAGAATACGTAGCGCAGGTTGTTTCTGTGAAAAATTTAAAGCGGCATGCTACACACCCATGGTATACGAGGACCATCATACAGCTTGACCATGGCATTAAGCGCCTGCGGAAACGGAGGAGCGCACACTACATTGAAGCGTGGTCCCCAATCAACTCACTGAAATATCAACTAAAAGCTAAAATTAGTGAAGCTAGAAAGTTTCATTTTATACCACATTTAGCAGTTTTATGAAACATTGTACGCTTAATTTTTGGAAAACCATCAATCCTACTGCTTCCTGCCCGTCATCATTCGGGATAAATGATATGTCCAGTTCCGACGCTTGACAATCTCGGAGGCCTTCAATAGCCATTTCAAATATGTATTGGAAATGAGAATGGTACTACCCCTGACATTCGTAATCACCAAGAAATGGCTCTCTTTCTAGGAATCTAAATAAGTTCGACAGGCATTTATAAGCTTCTCTCCAACATCAACACTACTAAAGCAGTGGGACCGGACGGCATACCAAATATGTTTCTGAAGCGTTGTATGCTGAAAGGAACACTCATTATTTAACGATAATTTTTTGTAAGTCGTTAAAAAATTAGCAGTGGCTGTGCTCGGCTATGAAAGTATAAGGTAGCGTGAGCAAAGGTTCAGCTCATTTTTTCGTCGAGCATTATATACACGCTGTTCTTCTGGTATCTTTGCTTTCCGTGGTCTACCCATGAAAGCTTGCAATGAACTGAATCAGTTTCCCTGCTCTAGCAACCGGCCGAACCACAGCTAGAGTATTGAAGGGCGAGTTCGGCGCGAGCGCCGGGAAAACGCGATCCGTGCTGGCAGCAGATGTACAGTGGTCAACACTATATAACGACGGAGCGTCGTGCTCGGAACTGCACGAGGGACATCTACAGTTGGAAACGGCCCACATCCGAACATGCGCATCGCCACTGACGCACTTGCCTTGCAGTTTCCGTCCTCGTTTATCTACGCGGTCGCGACATCTACTTTGGCCGGCGGAAGCGCTGTCAGCCATATAGCGCCGGATAACAAAAGTGCAATCACCCAGATCGGCGCGTTTTATACTGCGTATTTATTCTCGGTTTGCGGTATCATATCATACCGGCAATGCGCCGCATAATGTGTATTGCGCATCGCTCTGTGAATTTTTCATAGCGCATTGCGTTTATCGCCGTGTGCTGCCATTTAATTTCGTAAACCTACTATTTATTGTAACTCGCCAACGATGCGTTGACTCCGACTAAATGTAGTTTGGATTGCCCATACATACGACGATCAGTCGGTCCTTCATTGGTTGTAGCCCTCTCTGGCCGACTACGGGGAGCATCAGGAAGCCGACCTTCCTTACAAAAATGCTTCGAGCACTCCATTCACAGTCGGAAGTGCAAAAATCTATACCGGCCGAAAGACAGCTTCCGAGCAGCCTGACGCAAAAAAAAAAAAAAACACACAGACCATAAGTGGGCGTAAATCTGTTGTTGGGACAATGTGACCACGAACGGAGAATTAGAACGCAGCACAGCCTGAATCGGGCGCTACAAACAATACGCTTCGTTTCTTTTCCTTTTTTCTTTCTTCTGTTATTGCGCTAAATCGTTGACAGCGCTACTGACGGCCAAATCGGTTGTTGCATCCGCGGTGATAACCAAGGGTCGAGAATGCAAGGCAGGTGCGTCAGTGGCGCTGCGCATGCTCAGATGTGGCCCGTTTCCAACTTTAGATGTCGCTCGTGCAGTTCCGAGCACGACGCTTCGTCATTATAGAAATGAGAGTTGACCACTGTAGGCGTCGTACCTAGCCGCCGCTGTTCTGCGCGATACTATTTCGTTTGATCAGTACAGGCGGGGAATGACTCAACACTACTTGCGCACATGCGCCGTGCTCCCTTCACATTGCGCCTCTCCTCCTCTCCATCTCTCTATACTGGCTTTCCTCTAGAATGCGCAGACCGGCGGCGGCTGCGCTGCGCCTGCTGTGCACAGTTTGAGGTCACTGCTCCTCGCGCATACGCAGCGCGGCTCTCCAATCAGCCGCGCGAAACTGCTCAACTTCGTACAGTGTAGCTCACGCTACTAAACATGTACTGGTCCGACATTAGGAAATCGCCAGTCTAATTCTTATGTTTAACTCGGATAATAAGCAACTCATTTCCAACCACAGGCCGTGTACGTGTTGCATACTCCTAGAGCACATAATTCATAAACACCTTAGTCAGTACGTAAATGGCAACAACACACTGTCGCGGAATCAGCATGGATTTCCGCTCTGGCTTTTCTGCAACTACTCAACTCATTGAATTCACCCACGACATCACTTCGGCTCTGAATAATCGACGTGAGGTTGATGCCAAATTCATAGATTACAGCTAAGCATTTTATATGGTGTGCTACACAAACCTTCCTGAAAGGCTCAGCACAATTATCGGTGAGGACAAAATACTTGGTTGGATCGCTGATTGGTTACGCTTAAGGTCTCAATTAGTTACTTTCAATCATGCTCAGTCATCGTCGGCTATGGTCACTTCCGGTGTACCGCATGGCTCAGTGCTCAAACCCCTGTTGTTCACTGTTTATATTAATGATATCACACAGGTCATTAAGGAGGCATCAGTGAAAATGCGATTATAGTCTGGTGACAGCGTGCTTTATGGCACTGTAACAAACAAGCGTCATCAGGAGGGCCTTAACAATGTATTTCGTCCATTCATGTTTGGAGCGCCACGTGGAAACTGAATACTAACTACCAAGAGATTGTACAAATGACATTTACTAATAAAAATCAGCTGCTAGTTTTCGGTTAGAGTTATAATGGGCACTATCTTTCTTCTGTGAACCGCCTTCAAATATATTGCAATCACTATCACTGAAAACCGAAAGTCGAATTTTCATATTGAGACCATCTGTGCAAGGACCGTCAGCAAACTGTGATACTTAACATAAACCGTCAAGCACTCTATCAACGACTGTAAATCGACTGCTTATAAATCCCTCGTCAAGCCATTACGAAACTATGCTTCGGTACTATGGTCGCCTTACACTGCACTTGCCAGAGATAAGCTTGACGCGATACAAAAGAAAGCAAATGCAGTTCATTTCCCACGAATATGACAGCATTTTTTCTCCTGCTTCTCACGCATGCGGTTTAGTGTTTCAAACTCTGTCTCATCGACGCAAACTAGAGCGTCCCACTTCGCTGCATAAGATTGATTGATTTGTGGGGTTTAACGTCCCAAAACCAGCTCTGATTATGAAAGACGCCATAGTAAAGGTCTCCGGAAATTTCGACCACCTGGGGTTCTTTAATGTGCACTGACATCGCACAGCACACGGGCCTCAACATTTCGCCCATCGAAATGCAGCCGCCGCGGCCGGGATTCGACCCCGCGACCTTCGGATCTGCAGCCGAGTGCCATAACTACTAGACCATCGTGGCGGGGCTCGCTGTATAAGATTGTACACGGACAAAGTTGCATTCAAGCGCCGATTCTGGGAGTGCCACACGCCGATCCTATATATACCCACTTAATACTGTTCCTTTTCAGTCATTGTAAACTGTTTCAACTCTTTCGAGCGTTGTCGACATTAGGAGCGGCCTAGAATATTGCTTGCAGAAAAAACGAAATGATTAGTTTTGTGGAAGAATTGCCTAACCCCACTTCATGATACTTGCAAAATGCATTATACGTTGCTTTGTCTACTAACCGATGTACCCACTCTTGCTATGTCTCGCCTATCGAGAGAGCAGTATTTGTAAATAAATAATAAATAAATAAATAAGAAGAACGGCTTCTGAGTGGGGATAGTTGGTATGATACTATGACTTCATCGGTGAACACATCGCTAAAGAAGATGTAGAATAGTTTGTGTCGCTATAGCCAACGTTTCGACAGGCGGACTTGTCTTCGTCGACAGCAGCTTCCCGTCCTGACCAACACAAGTCCACTTGTCGAATCGTTGGCCCTAACGATATTCCCTGTTCTACATCTTTTTTAGAGACCTGTTCTTCGATTGAAGCTTCCAAATTCCCCTGAGCTTCTCTCCTAAATATTACTTTATAAAACATGTGATAGAATTGGTTATTTGCTAAAGAACTCCAAGCGGTAAAAATTTTTCCGGAGCCCTCCAATACAGGGCGTGTCTCATAATGATAGCTTGTTTTGGCGCGCAAAACTCAACAAATCAATCAATCAATCAGTCAATGAATCAATCAATCAATGATTAAGCATCCAAAGCACACAGACTAAACCATCCAGGTTCCCATGTCCCGCTTTTTATCAATTAGTGGATGAAAAAGCGACAAATCTTAACAATACAAAATGCACTGCGCTCGTCAGACAGCACAGTTTAAAATATCAAATTCAGCCCTGTATAAATATCAGGGTGATTTGCTTATGCACGCATCAGATTTCTTTTTATCTAAATAATGATCAAGGAAATACTTGCAATGCATGGCTTGGCACCCAGATTAATGACTGAGAATTTATCTAAATGAATCATTTCAAGTACGAATGTAACAATGACGAAAGTAAAACAAATGGGACTCCGTGTTGTGGTCTATGTTTCTTTTTTTGTCGTCCCTGTGTTTGCGCTGTTCCTTTTCCAACGAGGGATTAGACGGCAAGGGAAAGAACCAAGTTTACGTTAGCAGGATTCAGGTATGTTTTCTAATGAATGCGCCACTTTTTGCGCGAGCTTGTAGTCGTTGTGCGAAAATTCCTGAACGCATATGCTAGATAAACTCGGGTTTCTGTATGTAGGGTGTCCCAGCTAACGTTAGGCACGTTGCTTAAATAAGGAAAGCATTTAGAAAGCACTGTACAACGTACCATCAAAGAACCTGTACTATCCGGTTTTCACGCGGGTGGGTACTGAACAAGATAGGTTTCATATTCTTATCTTGCACCGGCCTTTATGATATTCTTGTTTCATTGGAAGGCTCGGCTGGTTTTACCTGATATAATGCATTATGTAATACGTTCATGTTATGCTCTAGCGGGGTTTCGAAATTTAGCCTGCCACACGAATGTAGCAACCTTTAATGACGTTTAAGCAACATGCCCCTATGAGCCTCTATAACTTATAAGCAAGAAAGTAATGGCGTTATTCACCTATTCTTTCACAGGAAACTTGACAAACACATTCTAGAGACCACATTTATTTCTATTCAGAACCAATATGCACCACAGTAACTACACAGAAATTTCGAGAAGGAGAACGCTGATCTATATGCGAGGCTTCGGCGGCTGAAGTACACGAATCGAAAAGGAAGAGATTCAGGCAGAAATAATTGAAGCTTCGTGAGAGCTGTTATCTCGGCCAGGTGTCACTCCGGAACGCCGATGAACTGTCCGGTCAGATATCTAGCAAAATCGTCAATTCCTTGGCAGTACGGAAACTAGCTTGTCACCTTACAAGCAAGGTTGATAGGCGCTCTCGTTTCCGAATACCGAGGTCAATCGACCGTCACCTGTCGGGCTTCTTTTAAATGCGAACCATTTCTTAGCGAACTTCGGCGCCTTATCTATCTATCTATCTATCTATCTATCTATCTATCTATCTATCTATCTATCTATCTATCTATCTATCTATCTATCTAGCCGCCTACGACTTTGTGCTCTCCTGGCCGTTTGGTTAATGGGATGTATACCAAAATTGCTATAGGACAACACGACATCGCTAATACCCGAGGCAAAGGGTAGACGTAGAAAATGCCAAATGGGTAGAATAGGTACGAAGGCATATCAAATTCCGACCAAAGCCCTTAAAGGGACCCTGAGACAATTTTGACGATCTTGTGCAAACATGGTGATCCGGTAGAGCGAGTAATTAGGATCATTAGAGGACAGATTTCAGCGCTCTGCGTAAAGTGTGTAATTTACCATAAGGTTTTGAACACGCGCATCGCAAAAGATCGCAGCGGCTAGCCAGAAGGCGTTTTCAAACGCCCCCGCCTTCGAACGAAAGAGCACGCCATCAAACGAGGGAGCAGGGGAAGGCGCTGATTGGCCCCCAACCAGTGACGTGCACATAATTTTCGCAACCTAACTGCGAACAACGTGCTCCTACAACGTGCTCCTTCGTTTCAGCCAATGGCATCGTCGCGGAATCTGGCGGCGTACACACGAGTCGACGGCTCTCTATTACAGAGGCTAGCACTGCCGAGGCCGGCGACCTCAGTAAAGAAGTCGCGGCGCTATGTCGCTACGGAGGGCTCGGCCCAGCGGCTGACGCGGGAGGCGTAGTCGTCGCTAGCGCGCACTCCGCAGCTGATCTAGTTGAGGAGGAACAGCAGCGGTAAGGAGGAAGGCGGCAGAAGTAAACCTATAGCTGCCTTAGCTCATGGTGCTTCGCTTTATTTATGGTTGAATGATTTCACAATTGTGTTGCCTAATCAGTGATGCAATGTAAAAAAAAAACGTTTCAGGGACCCTCTAAAGGACAACTCCGACGATTTTTTATTGTGCATTGATCTCAACGAAATTTTCAGTATATGCACTCCTCGGTACTGCAATAATTTATGCGAAGCCACGCGGTTGCAAGTCATTTAGTTGCCCTGATAAAGAATTAAAAATTTGTAGCGGTTTCCCTCGCGAACCACCCTGTGCTCTTAACGTTACTACGTACAACGCTGCCTGTCCGAGCAGGCGGGCCACATAAACAAAGACGTTGATATTCCTGCGCTAAAATCGTTGCTATAAAATTCAGCATAGCTGAATAATTCGTTGAATGACGTCGCCACTTTCATTTTTGTGGCATCTGCCTCTTTCGGTTTCGGTTTGAACACACCATTCATTCAGTCATTTAATATTATTGGGGAGTTTATGAGCAAATGGACTGACCCTGGATGATTGAGAGCTATCAGTTGTATCGGAAAACAGCGATATGAGAATATGGTGGAAAACCACTGAAGTTCTTTTTTAACGTTCTCTCACTCGAATACACCCAGATTATAACCTGGGCACCAGGGCATAAGGGTATCACCAGGAACCTATTTGCGAACAAAGCGGCTCGAGGCTTCACGAATGACCAAGCCTCCACTGACAACGCAGTAGAGGACCCGACTTCCTTACGGCCTCCGTTTGCGTCAATTCTTCAATATTACAGGGATAAGAAAGAAAGCATCCAGCACCACATAAGAGACTCGCAGTAATGGAACCTACTGTGGTACGCAGACTCCACATAAGCACATACATCGACTTAGACAGGCTGCATGCGTTCTTCCCCACAGCCAGAGGCATATGTACGCGTCAGGACCACACCGGCCTTGGTTCATGTTACGTTGGAGTGTACGGTACACACTGAAGAAAACCACAACATGTGAACTACGAATGAGCAATGGGAGGCGATGCCGACCCGTTCGGCCTTAGAGGATCTACTTTGGCTGGTCAAAAGGGCAGAGATGATGCCAAGTGGCAGCGGAGCCATAAAATAGGGTTTCGATGCCCTGATAGCGGAAAATGTGGTTATAAAGTTTGTTCTGTCCCTGTCAGATCAGGATGAAATTTGGGTCTCCCTCTCGAGTTTAGTCACGCATGCATCTCTGACTGTGTCTTGTTCCACGTGAACCGTTTTATGGTCACATCGCTGCACTACATTGAGAAGCGTAAGTAGGACCTCAGAGTGCTTCGCAAGGCGTTTCTTGAAGCTCCAGACCAGACGAAAATACATTTGCGTTGAACGTGCCGCGAATCACTGCTGACATGCAAGGTGCCACACACTACCACGACCAGCTGTTTCGAGTGCCCCGCCAAGCCAGCAGCTCTTGCCATACCGGCGCAATATTCAGCGAAAACATACAATAAGCCAGTGCAGCTGGGTGCCGACGAGCTCCGCTGTGTCTATCCTTGTTCCATTAGCCCAAGCTACGCCCAGTTTGTCTATCTCAAGGACAGAGGTGTTGAAGCAATGGCAGAGGAAGTATGCACTGTGCCGCTGCTTGCTTCCTGCCTGCACGTCTCTTCACTTCATTTGACTTTATTTTCCTTAAAGACCTCACACTGGAGGTATTACATAAGGGGTGGGGTTTACACAATTTCATATCAAATAATGGCTACATACATTTATTGAATCATGGCAGATTTTAGTTTATCAGAAAATGATAATGAGCAGGTGGTTTCGACGATATGGCGGGGGAGGCTGTTCCAGTCCGCTGATGAACGACAAAAGAAAGATGCAGAAAAAGTGGTAGCGCGGCTGCGCGGACGAGTAACTTGCAAGTGGTGGCCTGTGCGCAATGATGTGCCTGGAGGAGGGACGAATATATCTCGCCTCAATAACGCCTTTACTAGTTTGGCTAAGCTTATAAACAGGTTTATGTTTCTTGCCCTCTTTTATGGGTATCCCCTGTACACCCAATAGTGGTGCTTTGACCGTCAACGAGTTTATTGATTGATTTTTGGGGTTTAATATTAGAAAAGAATGATCTGATTATGAGAGACGCTGCATTGGAGGGGTCCGGAAATTTCGACCATGTGGGGTTCTTTAACGTGCTCTGATATCGTACAGCACAGAGGCCTCAACATTTCGCCTCGACTTTCAAGTAAATTCTTTGGCTGGCTAAATATAATGCCTAGCCATCAAATGGAACGAAATTAGGCCAGCTGCTTGCAACTCAACACCTGCGTACGTAGGTAGACGACATTCAATACCTCTTCAGCATTAGTATTTTACACAGTTAGATGAAATGAGACAAGCGAATTATCGCTAACCATCCAACAGCGAAAACTGACAAAGCCAGCCTACATGAGCGAAACTTTTGAGATATCACGACTTACGATTTTAAGCTTCGCGACACGAAGTGTTGCTTGGTGTACGCTAAACTTGTAGCCCTAAGATGGGCCACAGAGTTCTGCCGATTTGTTTATTCGACGTTTCTGATACCCTCGTAAATATTCTTGTACGATAATCCGCAGCATCTGCTAGAATAATGGACCACTCTAACGCCGAACAAACGCCAATAATTTCAGAAATATTGGGTTAGTAATTTCATGCAGCGCACGCTAAAATAATATCTGCCATGGAGTCCCTGTTTCGCGTGATGCCACGCATGTTGTGCACGTTACGTGAGTACGACGGTGAGCCGACTATTTTGTTTTGCTGCGCAAGTTCATCCAGCATGCAAAAGGCTGGAGATGGTGGTATACATTTGGCACCACGCAGCACAAAAGGCGGGTGTGTCCACCGGACAATGCGCGATCAGGCTTGCACGATGAGGTTAGCCGGAGCTGACGGTCCAAGAGGACGGATTGGCTTGGTCAGTGAGCCGCGGCCTTCTATGCCAGACCAACCATCTACGAATACCCGTGACTCTCTGTGGCTAGTGTTTATTCTACAAGGGCAACGCACAATGGTTGATTGCTATCAGTATAGGTTCATTGATTGAACACATCCTCAACCGCTTAGAAATTAAACAAGTATTGGCGGTCTCGCTCGTTCAGGAGTCCGCTGGTTGTCGTGTGCCGCTTTGGCTCACTCCACCAGCCATTTCTGATAATCAGGATCACGGCTGATATGAAAGGCCTCCTCTTACTGTTCTTCAAAAAGTGTTGTGCGCTCAAACTATTGAGACTACACAATGTGCATGCTGCTTCGATTGGCGTTGTTCCTTCGCCCAGCAATGAGGAATTTCACTTTATGTAGCGTTTCAGAGGCGATATAATGTAGAAGACGGCGCGGCTTTGCTAGTAGCCTTCGCCATTTTTTTCGTTGTTACAGGAAAGTGTTGAAATCAGCTTAGTAATTGCAGTAATTCGGGAGTACGTTTTTAGTTTCCGAAAAAGAGCACGCTCAGTTTGGACCCTAGTTTATGCTCCATTCGATGAACACTTTTTTCTCTTTTCTATTATGTCTCCCCGCAGGCGAGAACACCATCTTACGAAATACTGAATGTGATAGAGATGATGGCTTAATGGCGTGAAAAAGGTCTCGTTACAAATTTATATGCCTCCTGCAACTGCCTGTAGAATAACCTTGCTATATTTTTTTTTCCAGATGCATAATTGCAGTTGAACGGCATAAGCTCGTATGCATGCATACCTCGGGGCCAACGGTCTTCGTTGCTTGTCACGAAGTCGACGTTGGAATAGAGTTTGTCCTTGAACTCGACGACATCATCAGCTTGAGGGAAGCGCCCGGAGAAGCCGGTTATGACAAGGTCGTCGTCTTTTAAGCCTGACTGAAAATTAAAAAATAACATCACAGTAATATCTAACATGCATAACTTATCAATATCATTTTAACCAGCGTCTCCACAGCTACGGCATGGCAAAGGGCTGTTACTTATTTCATCAATTAAGCATGTGCTCTGTAAATTGCAGCGACGTCTTGGGCTTATCCATCCAGCGGGCTCTCTGCCGCCACCTCGCTCGTTTGATTCCACTTGAAATCCGTTATGCTGCCCCTACTAACCATTATTAGTCCTTATTAGAAATCCAATCAGTGACCATTTCTTAAATTATGACTTCCGCTAATGTCATTACCCCGCATTTACGCTGACACTGACAAAAAAGGTTCGCCTTGAAATGTTAAGAAGATGCCGAACTTTGGAAAGAAAAGCGACTGCTGTTACGGAGCGAAGTGAACCTGGAAACAATATCGTTCTAGCGCGAAAGAGGTGTGCAGTGCGTCTTCCTTAAACATCACGTATCGTTTGCAACAATATCCAGAGCATAATCATATCAGCTCTGAAATGAGTTCCTATTTAAATGCAGCTCACACAATGCTACAGTTGGAAAGTACATTCGGGAAATAAAAGTACATACGTCGAATTGTGCTGTAGCATCCCCCATCTTGAAAGTGCAGCTGTGTCGTACACCGCTGCAAAACCAGCTTTCGCAGCGCGAGCAGTCGCAGCAACACTCATTACCTGCGTGTGCGTGAGCTCAATCGCAGTACGACACTTATACACATGACCGCGGGAGCCGTTACACGGCTGACAGGGATACAAGGCTGACGCTTGACAGGAGGTCCACTCGTTAAAATGTGAGAGCCGGGAGGAAGCGTTTCAAAAGCGAAAGTGTTTTTAAGGTCGCACAGGTGCGGAAGCCTCTGCCAACTGTATTAACGATCAGTCACGTGCAAAGCTCTGATATACCACCGGCTGAATAAACGGGCAAAAGGACATCACAGTGTATTTCCTTCATGAGCTGAATCTGGAGCCACGCGCAGAACGGCGCCATGGGCGACTCTCTTTAAATAATGTTTTAACAATATTTCGCTGTGTAATGGCAACATTAGGTTCCTCAAACAAAAATAAAAGGACATCATACAAGGTCTTATCCCTAAGGATAAAGTTTATTTTTATTTCATTCGTTAGACTTTCTAGTGCATTTGTACAAGACTGTCATATGTAAATACCGGGGAAGCGCTCCAGCACGTAACACAGCACCGCGAAACAAGAAGAGCTCGGTCCAGCGTTCGATTCTGGCGGACGGCAGTTTCGGGCTCCTGGACGAACGAGAAGGTACTGCCGTGCTATGTCGAGGACATTCGAAGTCCCTACGCTTCAGGTGCCAGTGTACAAGAGACTGGCTGAAAGAAGGGCCGCTGTTTTCTCAGCTACGCGCCTCTTGGCTGTGGCGAGCGCTGATCCCGGCTGGGACGTAGGCCGCTGTTTTCTGGGTTTCTCCAAAGCACTGTCGGGAGGTGTTCGTGGCAGTGACGAGGACCACTGCTTCTTGTGGTGCCTCACCGGAGCTGTGCTAGGTAGCGTTCCAGCATGTAACACATGTTGCCGCGCTAGACTTGGTCCTCGCGAGCAACCGTGTCGCGTGGATGGAGAATGTCGTGCGAGACGGGAGCCGAGGTTGCGCTGGTCGAGGCATCTCCGGGCAACGCTACAGCCGCTCAAGAAGCCATTGAACCGTGACTCGCTCACCACGGGACTGCTGTAACCGTTTTTTCTCGCGCGCTCTGACGGCCGTCAAGCCACCGGACTCCTTTTTCCATCTTTCCAGATTTTTGTATAAATACTCAAATACTCCTCCTTGTCTTTCTCCAGTAGGGTTTCCACTTGGGCTTGTCGGTGAAGCATAGATAATAGCAGTGTTGCGCGTAAGACGCGAACAAGAAAGAAAGAACACGGTTCTTTCTTGTCCGCGTCTTTGAAAAGGCAAAATTAGCATCCACGCGTTTTGTAGCATAAGGCTACTAGGAAATACATACGGATTACTCAGAAATCCGTATGGTTAGCTTGCCCCCTGGTTAGCGCAATTGGTAGAGTGAGCGCCCCGGACAGGCGTTGGTCCCGGGTTTCGAACCCCGGACCAGGACGAATTTTCCGGCAACTCGGAAGCTTTCATTTCTGAGAAATCCGCATGGATTTCCTTGTAGCCTTGTGCTACAAAACGGGTGGATGCTAATTTTCCCTTTCATAAACGTTACTCCACCTTGCGGGTTTCCGCAGAACTCACTTGCCATGTATTGTGCGCGTCTTACGCGCAACACTACTGTTATTATTTGTCTTTCTCCTGCGCCACTGAACACTAGCAGAAGAGTTTGATGGTAGCGCACGCAGAACACGGACAAAAGGAAGGCACACCTGACATACCACAGCGCTATGGTGTGTCAGGTGTGCCTTCCTTTTGTCCGTGTTCTGCGTGCGCTACCATCAAACTCAAGATGCTCTACCGACAAGCCCACATTGCCACCCTCATTGACTAGCAGAAGTGCCGAACCATACCAAACGTCACCATTTTGTGGAGTCCGCGACGTATGACCAAGATCTAAATCAAACATTTAGTGGCGCACTTCTCTTTTGTGCACTGGGCGGAAATGTACTGGGAGAAGTTGATTCAGGTCGGCAAGGAACTTGGCCCGCGCGGTAATTAACTGAAATAGTGGATTTATCTGCAGCAGAGGAGGGAGCTCGATAAAAGATCTGAGGACAGAGAAGCGCCAGAAGTCCATGAACAGGAAGGAGATCGTTCAAAAGAACGGAGACTTGAGCTAGTTGGTATCGCTTCACCTTAAAGTGGGTGCAGCGCTACAAGAACGCAGACAAAGAAGGAGACGCACAGGGACAAGGACTGACTCTCAACTAAATTTTTACAAGGAAACACAGATGAATATGTAAGCGGTGCACACAGTTCGCAAAAAGTACAAGGAAGTTAAGACATGAGACTCATATCGGCATTCATATGAAATCTTGCATTATCTATATAAGTACCAATATTCTGGGTCACTTAGAACGACAGATGGCTGGCTGACACACCTATTGCCCATTATTCTAATACAAAAAGCTTCAATTATTTTGAATTATTTTTCTTTCTGTTCTTCATGGCATGACCATTGCCAGTAATGCGGTTGCTCCTCTTTCTTTCGTGACACGATCATACTCTCACGGCATAAACAACAGTTAGGAAGAAAAAAAGTCATTGGTTTTTCATATTAGAAGAAAGGGCAATATACTGGTGTGTCAGTGAGCCGTCTGTAGTTGTAAGTAACGCAGAAAATTTGTACTTATATAGCAAATGCAAGATTTGATATCACTGGCCATGTCATTCTCATGTCCTATCTTTCTAGTACTTTTTGGCAAATGTGTGCCCCGCTTATATATTCATGTGTGTTTCGTAATAAAAATTCAGCTGCGAGTCAGCTCTTCCCTGTGTATCTTCTTTGCTGTGTTCGTGTAGCACTGCAGCCACTTTATGAAGGAGATTGCTCGGCGGGCAGCGGAACAAAGTCTGCTGGAGGCTAAGTGTCGTCTTGTAGAGCGCATGGTAGGGACGGTTGAAACCAGTGGATATTGCGTCGAAGCCAGCAGTGACAGCTAAGCCAGAACTCGTTACCCAAACTCTACAGCTCCGACAAGTAAAGGGACATGTGGTCATCTCGCGGCAGCAGCATGACAGGGGCGCCGCCATGACAACCTTAGAGCCACAGAACTCTCAAGTCTCATATGGGCACCGAGGCTCGAATCAGGAGCCTAAAATCCGTTTCCCATCGAGTCTTCTTCGCTGCTGCTCTGCTGCTCTCCCGTCGCTGCAGTTTGTTTCGTCCTTTCTGATCCCCACGTAGGTATATTGCCGGTCTTCACCACCCGCTATCTGTCATCTACGGTTTCTCCTGTCGTTGACCTCTCTGATTGACCTTCCTTTTCTTTGTGATGATGATGGTGATGTTCCTTGAAATTTGGCATCTACCCACTTGTGACAATTAGCCACGACTTAGGCAGATTTAACGTTAATTTAAAAATTATATTACTTGAATGTTTTATTGTTTTTCATGTTAGTTTGAATATTACGACTATATTTTTGGACACGACATAACAACAAGGGAAATAATAAGCAGTGAAACAATCTCATAGGCGATAATGAAATAAGCAACTAGGACCATTAACAGGACAATCAAATCGAATCAGTAATTCAATTCGATCCAGTAGTTTGGTTCAATGCGAATCAGTAAGTGTAACACGGCGTGAAAATTGTGAAGAAATCTGTTGCTCACTAGCTGCCGGTCCTTATGCGTATAAGTGAAAATTCAAGTTTTTTGCTTCTTTACTAATTGTACTTCTGGTAAAACCACGTATATGTACTAAATGGGGCACAACTTGAAGGAACAATCGCGATCGACCTATAATATCAAACTATTAATTACGTCTACTTCTCTCCTAAACAAAATATTATCTCGTTCTAGCTTTTCCTTCCGCCGGAGTCTTCAAAGGGTAGTGATACGAACTAATAATACTTCTTCAAAGAGATCAAGTGGTAAACCACTTGATTTCTTTGAAGACCATACCACTGTAGACCATACCAATGTATTGTACAGAGTAGTATAGCAGGGAGCGTGAAAGGAAAGGGCTGGGTGACGGAGGGGTGGGAAATGCAAGTGAGGCCGATGAAGAATGATGTGAAAGTGAGGGGGAAAGATGGAGGGGAGAAGGTAGAGCACAGCATAGTATTGTGAAGCATGGTGTAGGAAGGAGTAAAAAGTCAGGTGAGGGTGAGGAGAAATTGGAAAACATAGCGTAGTTTTGACACTATAGTACAGCAAGGAGCGCGAAAGGGAGGTGAGCGTGATTAACAATGATGTGGGTGTTAGGAAGAAGGAAAGGACGAGAAGAGAGGGTAGAGCATGGCATAGTCTTGTACGGTAGTGTATAGTAAGCAGCGTGAAAGAAAAGTGCTTGGAGGGGGGAAACATGGAGGGAAGCGCCATTACTTACGCCATATCCTTAAACTTCTCAAACGTTAAGTCTACCACCTTTACTAAGGTTCAACACTTGCGCGACGTAGAGCAAACGTCGCCATTTTTTTACCATGGACGTTAACGATTCAATGCTCTCTATTTCTTCATCTATGGATTTGTGTGGTGACGACTGCTCAGTTATTATGAATTAACTCAATGCAATAACGTCGTCCTTTTTCCCTCACCTTAATTCTGTCCTTGCATAATGCAATCCATAGGTTATGGAATTTCCTGCGCATTTTCTCGCAGGAAATTGCCTATGACGAATTGCTTTGCATTCATCCAAGTGTCACGAGTTAGTTCAAATTGTTCAAAGCGCATGGGCAACCACGCATGAATCCTGTAACGTAACAGTTATGACAACGTTTGTTACGCGTCGAAGTTGCGGTGAAACGATACCACCCAAGGGGCAAGTTACACACCATACAATAACCCACAATCGATGATGATGAATTGAATCATAACGGCCCGCACTTTAGAATAACCATGAAGGTTATCAAACTGATGTTATATTCATGGACCTCTCCAAGGCATTCGATACGGTTGTTCATTACAAACTCATATGTAAACTCGACTCTTTATTCAACAACCACTCTCTTGTGTAACTGGATGGCCAGTTTTCTGAGAGGTGGTTCGCAAAGCCTTTCCATAATACGTACTAACTCTCGCACTGTTGATGTTACATCCGGAGTGCCGCAGAGTTTAGTCCTGAGGCCTTTGCTCTTTTTACTGCAGGTCAATGACCTACCTTCCAGCATGCGCGGCAATACACATTCATACGCACACGGCTGTGTTCTCTACCATACTCTTTTTTCAGCTCGAGACCGCGTGCTTCCCAATGATTTGTTTCATAATTTCTGGCAGTCGTGTAAAACCTGGCTAATTACTATAAATTAAAAAAAAACTGTGTGCATGACCTTTGCTTGGCGTCTGTCTCTGTCCACGTTTCCTAATTCATTCACCAACTGTGCTCTGGAAAAACTACCCGAATGCAATACTTGGGTCTAATAAGATGGCATGGTATCATCATTACATTTATATTTACAAGAAAACGCTAAAAAGTAGGCACTTACGACGTACTTTGCACGCAACTCCGTCAAATACTAAACAAATTGCCTACAAAGCGGTTGTCCAACAAATACTGGAGCATGTCTGTGTGGTATGGAAACTGTATAAGAAATTATACACCATGAACTTGGAAATGGTTCATAAGAAAGCGATCACATTCATCTATCGTTCTTACGACGGTGCTTTCTCTCCGTCATCAAAACTCTCGGATTTAGACCTGGTGACTCTTCGCAGCCATTCGCAACTTTAAGTGCCCGAAGTCCATCCACTCAATCATTAACTTATCTAGCTTTTCCACCCTTAGTTCATACATAAAATTTCTTGAATCTTCCTCACCTCGGAGGTTTCGCGATCTTAACGTTTTCCTCATTATGTCATGAACCGATGCTCTTAAACGGAGTTCTTCCTTTTCACTATCGAACATTGGAACTCATTGCCTTGTATATTCGCCGCCTTCATTTGGACGCTTTCCTTGAAGAAACTTGAGAACTACTGAATCATTTGTGTTTGTGTACGTTTGGCTTGTTGATTTATACATGCTTTCCTTATTTTTTCATACTGTGTTTTTGTGATTCCCCGCTCTGGCCTTAGCCTTGAACCGAGCTGTAGTTTGTCTTAATAAACGAATAAATAAATAGAACAGAGTTGGGCCTTGAGTATTAATATGGTTCAGGATGTGAAATCGAAACGGAACACCACCCAGATATGCGTGCGTCGTGGAAAGGACTAATGCAAGCAAACAAGGTAGTTGTGTAGAAAAACACCCCAGTAAATCTTTCTTTCTCTCCATCCTTCATGTTTCTTTAACACCGACCATCTGCGCACTTGCTTTTACGAGGAATGTAAACAGAATGGCTGAAGAAACAAAACACTGGCTCATTAGCCCCACGGTCAACCGTCAGTATATCGGTCAACTGTCAACCGTTGCAAGTGTTTCCTTGCGGCGCACCAATGAAGTTTTCAAATTACTCTCGTACGTCGCACCGACATATGTGACAACATCAAGCGGTACAGCATGCGGAATTTCTTTAGCCGTATACTATGGCAAGCGGCAACCGAGTCACAGAACAGCCCTCAGGACAGGATGTGTGTAGCGTGATTTCTTGAGGGCTGATAATGCTACGCAGGGGGGAGTAGAATAAAATTAAGAAAAAAAACATAGGGCCAAACACCACGGGAACAGCACACACCATCTGGGTCCGAATCACATACACTCTCTTTCGTAAGTGCCTTTTGTGATTGGTCGGATGGCTTCGCTAATGAAATTTCCAGTATCAGGACTGGCTGAAACATTTTCTTACAAACATTTCTGTTGTAAGATGTTTCTTCAATACAGGCCCTATCCCTTGGGATATTAGAATACCCGAATGAGATGGTACTAAATGCGCATATGCATACAGCTTCATCAATTCAGATAGATGTAACAAAGGCAACTGCACGTCGCGTTTACTCACACCAGCGGAAGTATCAACGACAAATGGACACGGACGTCCTCTAAATTTCTTTCTAGGCACGTAGTTTGCTCTCTTCCGGCAGGGATAAGTTCGCGAAACCGTGCTTTACGCTGGCAAGTCATGGAATGTGAGTGTAGATGAGCATTTTATTTGTTATCATCAATAACTTCTAATCTCATTCGACTTTCTCCAAGCTGCTTTCGAAGCCAGGGACGCATCTTGGCAGCAATATCATCTTAATTTTTATTAACATGCCATGAATATGCGTATAAATGAACGAGGCGCATCTTGGGTTTTCTCTGAATCGGCTCTGCTATTCAGGCCACGTCACCTTCATGAGAAGGAATTTCTGACATGAAAGGAATAATAATAATTACGATCGTAATAGTCAGGAGAACAAGTTATACTGCACGCTTCTTATTAATCAAGAAAAAAAGGGAATAACCTAAAAATCCACTGCTTCCTTAAATTGATCCAAATGAAGCTTGAAATATTTATAACAGCTCTTGTCGGGGACTTTCAAATGGTCTTGAGGTAAGAGCCAGCGCCATCCGAGCACTTGTGTGATAACGTCGAACAGTCAGTCAATAACTGCGTCCTCTGTGCAGCACACTCACATTGCGCTGCAAATTGTGACGCAGCACAGTAGCAGTGTAAGCTAGATTTTGCTGCGTGTTCTCTAATTGTTCTCCTTCAGTTTCATTGTCTACGTCTTCTTCTCTCTCCCCTTTTCGACTTCGTCTTCGTATTCGTGAACGTCGCGCACCTTCTGTATATATTTGCCGTCTTCGCCTTCCTCCTTCTTCATCGACGTCTTTGCAACAATCGATGTGTTCGCCGGCGTCGTATTGTGAGATTTCTCGTTCATCCGCGTAGTCCGCGTATCCTTCCTGTTTTACGAAGTCGTCGCCTTCTTTCTCTTCTTGTTCATCACCGACATCTTTATTCCCGTCCTCGTTGATGAAAGCGCCGCCGGTGGCGGGACAGATTGACGCCCTGAACAATTAGCCATACGTACCAGAGTCGTGGCTGATTGTACGAAGCACCTGGCGATGGGGGCACAGTCAGGGTATGGGCGGCACTACGCCTCGCATTTCATCAGAGTTGTGGCTCGCTATGTTCACATGACAGACAAAGCTTGGATCCGATAATTTTTTTTTCAGAGAAATTATTTCTGACGTGTCACCTTTGAAACGATTCGAAATGTCACCTTTGAAACCATTTAAACTTCGTTTTTCGAACATTAGCGCGCTTTATGCTAAAAAATTCATTCTTCACTACAGGCAAGAAAAAGCACTTTGTCAACCTACAGATATGGTGTCGTCTTGCTTTCTGCTGATATGGTGCTTTTTTCGATTGTTTCGCACAGCACTTTGTTCTCTTGCAGAAACCAGAAGGTACATCTTGACAACGGCTCATGAGTGGCGTATGGCGGCGTATGGCGGAAAAGGGGACACCCCGTGGGCCTGACACTCGAGCAAGTACACTACTCCTGCAGCCTCTTAGACCACTTCATGAAAGCCGGGAGAGCACACGGCCGCTGTGGTCCGGTGTGGCAAAGCAAGACGGAGTATGAAAACAGAAGTAGCCACTTGCAGTACAAGATGTCAAATATTTGTCAGCGTGTTAGCACCAGATGAGTTACGAATTAAATTCATCATGCACAGAAACAATAGACAGTTGGTTAGATTACAAATTTAATAGAAAGAAAAATTTTTAATGGTATGCGACGTCTGTTGATCTGCCGGCCTTAGCCGTGTCGTTATTCACAAGGAGTTATTATCATGGAACATCTCTTCTGGAGAATCATATTGTGTACATGAAATGAACGTGGTGACCTCTAGAGCGGTTTCCTGTATACCAAAACAGGCGCGAAAATGTGTTATGCATGCGTAACCAATACGAAATGCGGCCATTTGTGCTGAATATGCAAGATACTCAGCTCTAACTACCGTGTAGTCTATAGTAAGTCTTCCTTTGCGATGCGTTGCTAATCAAACCAATGTGAAAACTTCTTTTCCTGACTAATTTTTCTTAATGCCGAAGGAAAAGCGTCATCTGCCATGGGATTCCTACGCACGCACACTGAACAGAGAAACACATATTCAGACAATGTTTTGAGCACGTGCTGGAAGTTATTGAAAATCAGCGGCCGAATAATGCAGAAAGTGTGCAAAAGGAAGAAAACCTGAAAAGAACGCGCGCAAGCGGTTTTCTGTTCACTTCCCGGCTAGAAAGTTCACATCTAGTGCATAGGAGGCGAGAAGCGAGACGACATTCTTTCCTCGCCCGTCGAAAAAACCGTTGCCGTTGCAGCATCACTAATTTCGTTTTTGTTTGAGGCTTGGAATTTTGGCCCACGAGGCTCCAAGGGGCAAATTGGCATTAGGGACGCAATCCGCGATTACCTAGGGGCCATACTAGCACCGGAGCCGTTGTTTAGGTAAAGCTATGGAGTTGAAATGATGTCCCTGGGGTCTCAAAAAAGTGATTTACAAGCAAAAAAATTACACCATCTCCCGCTAAAGGGAAACATTTGTGGATGCGAAGCAGCGGGAAGATGGTTAGCTTGAGCGGGAGATGATGTAATTTTACATGAGAGGACGACGAGTTAGAATGTATGAGAAGAGAGAGAACGCGATGGTTACGTGATGGCCCGAGCGCTCATCGCGGCGCTGCATAGGAGAGAGAATGAGGCGCGCGCGCTCCGTCATTTTCATACCGCGGAACTACCGTGGCGCCCCCAGCGGAGTATGCAGCTGTCGCACCACCTGTCGTGCGCGCAGCTCCGAAGAGTAGAGGATTCCTAGAGTAGAGAAACGGGGTACCGTAGGAAAGGAGAGAGAGGGGAAGGGACGCGCATGCGCTCTGGGGGTGTGGGACGCGAGCACCGCTCCGTATTGAGGATTCCTAGAGGAGAGAGAGGGGGAACGTAGGAGAGGAGAAAGAGAGGGGACGCGCATGCACCGTGGGGTGTGGACGCCGCGGGAGGGACAGAGCCCCCGCCATAAGCTGCTTCGTATCTAATAAAATACTTTCGGATTATATTTTCACTACGTCATGAAATTCCGGATCTGCAAGAACCTGCGGTGAAAACGAAAATGGAAAGATGCCGAAGCCTCAAAAATAATTATCGCTGACTTGATAAAAAATATATTACGAAAACGTGCCTCATAAATTTAATGCCCGAAATACGTTGCTTTGGTTCTGGGTCTACCACACACAGAACCACATCTTTGGTTCTGTGTGTGGTTGCCCTTGCGGTGCCCTATGTTCACATAATAAAACAAGCGTCTATCGCACATTTAAACGCTACCGTACTACTTTTCATGTAGCAAGGACGACTGACTCGGGGTGACCCTTCCATTTCATTATGACTCATGAGGCAATTGACCTTTAATTAACAAAGCACCGGCCATAGGTTGAAGCAGCAGGCACACAAGAGCGTGTAGAGCGTATTTTCTTTTATCTTTTCGTATTAGACTGGTTGGCGGAACCAATTTCTGGCAAGAATGCTCATTTAGACCTGCCATCTGGAGTGCCGCTTTGGGCAAACATGGAGTTCGAGCATAGAGCCTAGGGGGAAAACGCGACAACGCCACTTAAGTGAATGAACCGGCTGGATATGTCAGACGACGGTAGCCGCAAAAGTGGTCCCACATATTTTTTATTTTCACCTAAATCACCTTATTATTCATTAAAATTCCTCTACTCAGCGAAACAGAATAGGTTTCAAAAATGTCTGTTTTTACACATACGAATATTAACTGTAGCGAGTTGAATATATAGTTGGGTCGCGCAGCGGCATGTAATATGAAAAGGCCTCCCCGGCGCGCAGAATACGGCTTGTTGGGCCTGCTATTCGTGGAAGCCAAGTAATGCCGCACCCTAATCCTGCGGTGTTGGGTTGGGGATTGGAAGATGAAGGATATTTCACGTCCGTAGTGTCCAAGACACCACACTACAGAGAGAGCAGCTACCGCTAAAGGAGGGCTTAGAATACCTCCGGGCACAGAAATGTATTCGTTAGAGGACGACGCGATAAAAGCCCCGTCCTCTGGTGGTGTGTGTTCAACATAGGCGGCTCAACCATCAAAGCCTCACCGCGCGGTGGTGTGCAACAGAGTAGGATAGAATCGGTTGAAGCTACTTGGCTTCAAGTGGTTTTAGTTTTATGAGTACGTAAGGTGTCTCGATGCACTCGTTCGCCTCAGCTCCGTTTATGGTGGCGATAACTACGCAGCCTGCTGCAACAATTGCAATTATTGTGTCCACTCTCGAGGCAACAAAGTTGCAGGACGCGGATTGCAGCCAATGTGCTTCTTGAGAAAAGGCGTCTCCTGCTGGGCTCACCCGGCACTAGACGTCTTTACTCGTGATTTATGCAAACACTCTGCTGAGGTTAAACCGGATATTGAGGTACTTGTTTTTTGTACCTTGAAATTCAAATGTTTGCATAAAAAAAAGAGCCAGGCCTGCGCGGAACTGCAGGGCAGTGACAGCGTAAGCTAGAGGAGGCGACCTTCTTAGAGGCAATTTTAAACGCTTGAGGAAACTAGTGCAAGTAGAGGTGGTAGGTATCCCCTGCGACATAACTCTTATCATTTCGCCAAGTAGGGAGGTAGGCCACTACGCCATAATACTGCGGCATTGTAGCGTGCAAATCTGTACAACTGCACATATTAGAGAGTCTCTTGGCGTCGTTTTCTCGAGAACGAACCGAACTCCTGGTCCGGCGTCGACGGCGAGCTGTGGTTTGGGCTTCTCTCCGCACAGCTGTCTGTTGTGCCCGATGTCGTCTTGCTGCAGCCGCGCGCGTAGCTCTGCGATTCGCTTCTGCAGCAGCGGTCCGCACCTTGTGAGAAGGCGCCATCAGGAATATCGAAGAGTCAAGTCAGGTTGCTGGCGTGGCTACGCACGTTGCATGCCGCGTGATGCATGGTACGATACGACAAAACTGCTTCAAAAGGTAGCGCTTCGTACAATGATGACAGAAATGTTGAAGAAGATTGTTTCATAATGATGATGTTGATGATGATGCCTCTGTAATGGGTTCAGAGATACAAACGATGCAGCCCTGTGTTCTTTCAAATGATTTCTCGAACTCGTTCTGCAATTCACTTTCGCCGATGTGTACTGGCATATTATTATCCTGCCACGTAACATTATATTTGTAAATGCGATTCCTCGGCAGACGTTATAGCTGTTTATCTTTTACAGAGGATTTTTCAAGCACACGCGTGGTCCCAGTGGTAGAATGCTCGACTGCCACGCAGAGGGTGCGGGCTAGAATCCACGCAGAGGACGTGGCTTGAATCCTCCTCGATCCTGGTTATTTTTTATCTAAAATTTGCGCTATAGCGGTTACGGACACCGGCGGAGGCGGCGGCGGTGGACAACTACGGCGCAGTAACGGCCCTTGTTGTGATCTCGTAACAGCTTACGGTGTAAAAGACTCTCTTTGACGTAACTCAGTTATTCCAGGGTGTGCGTAGCGAGAGCTGCGGATAATCTTATTGTTTATTTATTTATTTGTTTATTAAAAATTCCTTACTGGCCCATTCAAAGGCATTGAGTAAGGGGGGCATCCGTAGGAACTAAACAAATAAAAAAGGAAAGGGAGAACAAGACAAATATTACGAACAGTAAAATGCAGCAACTTTATACAGTACTAAACAACGCGCAACGAAATCAGGTTATCACGGAAAGTTTCACGATTAGCAACGGATACAATGTGCCCTGGAATACCGTTCCAATGTGCAATGGCTCCAGGTAGTGGTGATGAGTTAAATGCCTCTGTGTGACCATGAATGCGCACGAAACCACGTGCGCGTGAATGCGTCGAGATGTGCGGAATGGAGTATGAAGCGGCAAACAGTGAAATTTGTTATTATATAAGCACCTATGAAGTAACCATAACAGAGCAATGGCCGGCGTTCTGGTGACTGAAATGCAAGAGCTTGGTTCTCTGTACGGTTGCATGTTCATTGTTTAGCTTCGTACGTGTTAGTATCCAGGGTTGGTTGTTTCCTCTCGTTAAGTTATGGTTATGTTAATAAATAGACATTTTTAATTAAAGTGTAACGCATTTATTTTGAAACTCTTAATCTCGTTGTTTCTCAATGGCCATAAGGACGTCGCCATGGTCCGTGAAGTAGCAAGTGCCTATATACCGGGTGTTCAAAGTTAAGCTTTATGATTTTTTTTTAAAATTAGGCGCTCGAAGGCACGTGAGAACCACTTGTGCAAATAAGTTAAGCGGCCAGGGGGACAGAAAGTTAGATGATAATTATCGCTGTCACCAGCCCAATTAACTAAAATTTAATAATTAACTTTTTACTGGCTGCGGTAAGTTGGCATGTTTATATTGAAAAAATGTAGGCAGTGGTGTTTGTACACAGTTTCAGTTGGAAGATTTTTTCTAGCACGCCTGTGCTCCGAGATATCCGGCTCCAAAGTTTAATTGTCTTTCGCATGATTACGCATGCAAGAGGGTGAGGGTCCGCGAAAAGCTCCTCCCTAAAGTGACGCATCTGTTGTGTGCGCTGTTTAGTGTGTGAAAAGGGTGGAAGCGTAGGCATAGGTGATAACAGTTACCCTTGCCCTCTCGGCCGTCGAAATCAAAATGTGACAGCGCGGTGCGCCATGAGCCTTACGCGTGATCCTGATGAACGCGATAACAGGAGACCATTTTTCGCGACGTTTTTTCGTGACTTCAGATCACACGGAGACATCTTCTTGTGAACGCGTTAGCTTGACCGTCCTGTACTAGGGTGCCTCCGGTAGCACAGCGTCTCTGCATTGAAGGTCTACCAAGGAAATCCACGTACAGTCCTTTCGAGCTAATATGGCTGCTTCTGGCGTGAGGTATTCTACCAAAGAAAAAGTAGACGTGGTGCTTGCAATGGCTGAAAGGTATGGCAACGCTTCGTTAGCAATGGAGCTTTACGCGTCGCGCCACCCACACCGTCCCCCTTCCAAGAAGACTTGCGTTAATATGAAACAATTCGTCGTCGGCAGTTTCATCCCCGACTGCTTCGCGTGATGCCGCCTCCCACAATACGTGAGATCTGTAGGATTGTTTTTATTTGCGCAGTACATTCAGAAAATGTTAGGCGGTGCTGACAGTAGCCTCAAGTTGGTTCCATTCTGCTATTGCAAGCGGGAAGGATGAATATTTAACCGTATCCTTTGTACGTACTTTTTCTTTAATTGTACCTAATCAAGTCACTTTGTTGTGCTTTTTAGGTGAATGTACCATACTCTTGTGCATCACTTTTTTAGACTGGTTAGCTGCAAATCCCAACTGCGTGTGGCAATGTGGCATTCTTTGAATGAGTGATGGTTGTTGACCTTTGCACATACCGTGCTCGAATAGGCTGCTTTTCTACGTGTAGCAAAGAAGTCGACACGCCTTGTCTCGTATGGCTTCGTGCGGGCATAACTACACGTCAGCTCTGCATGACAGGCCGATTAACACTAGTATTGTTTTGCCTTGCACGCTTGCTACTTTGTTCTGGGCACATCGAAACAAACCCGGGTCCGGATAAGATTGACCAACTCCTCACAGCAGTTAAGGAATTAGTGGCTTCAAGTTAAAAATTTCACAAAGATGTGACAGCGAAAGTAAAGGACATTCAATTGAGTGTCACTGAAATAAAGCGGCGTCCCTTCAAACTTGAAGAAAGGTCGGATACCATGGTCGACCTTCGTAAATCAATTGACGATATGGGACTACTACTAAAGAATTCTCAAGATAAGTTACAGAGTATAGAATCCAAACGAACACAGCAGTGTAACATGGCTGTTGATGATCTTAACAACCGTATGCGCCGCAATAATTTGATTTTCAAAGGTATCCCTGAAGCCTCTTCGGAAACATGGAAAGACACTGAAGTGCTCGTCAAAGAATTTGTAATCAAGAATCAGGGCTTACCAGCAGGTGAAATTGAGCGTGCGCACAGGTTGGGTGAATGTAAAGAGGACCGCGTTCGTCCTATCATTGTAAAGTTCTTGAACTTTAAAGATAAAACCAACATCCTCACAAATGCCTTCAAGCTTAAACACCGAGATCAGCGTGTATGGACAGAGAAAGATTTTTCGCCCAGGGTGCAGCAAATCAGAAAGAAACTCAGGGATTTCGCACGACAAAATAAGAAACCACAAGACAGGTATAAACTGCTATTCGATAAGCTTGTTCTAAACAAAACCATGTACTGCGTTGATTCATTGAGCAATCAGGCTCGTGCTCTACCAAAGTCTGATAGCCGCGATACAATGCACTGACTTAGGCAACAAAGCTCGCGCAGACCTTTATCAATCTTAGCACCCAACTTCAGGAGTCTATTCCATAAACAGGACCATGTATGTGCTTTCCTCGAGACGTGTTCTGCTGATATCGTTCTGGGAACGGAAACATGGTTGTCTGGTGGTGTGTCAGATAGTGAGCTGTCTATGTCTAAAAACTTCACAATATTTAGGAAAGATAGATCGGCCTCGCGTGGTGGTGGAGTGTTAATCGCTACAAGGAAAAATATGGACGCACGTGTCATCGTAACTGACACGTGCCTTGAAATTTTGTGGGTCGCACTCCGCTCCTCTGCAGCTGTAACTTGTGCTATCGGAGCCTGCTACCGTGCGCCAGATTCAACAGACGATTTCCCAGAGTGCCTAAACGAGTCCCTTAATACAGTTAATACAGTACAGAACCAATTCCCACTGTCACCATTTGTATTGGCTGGTGATTTTAATTATCCCAGTATTGACTGGCGGGCATGCGTGGCTCTCGGTGGCACAAGAAAACGTGAGTGTCAGGATTTCCTTGATGTACTTTCCTAGTTAAGTCAAATGGTTTATGCGCCCACACGCGGCGAATCGATTTTAGATCTCGTGCTCACTACTGATACAAGCAGCACGTGCGTTAATGTGTTAGAAGGCGTCAGCGATCACAAAATCTTGCACTGTGAATTTGAAATATTCAGAGAAAAAACACGTGATAAAAAGAAAACTATCTTCGACTACGGACGAGCAAATATTGACGCGATATCAAGCCAACTCTCTTCTTTTTCTATTGATTTTTAATTACTATTAGTGACCGTGATGCAAAAAAAAAACTGGACACTTATCCGGGACAAACTTATCTCACTAAGAGGAAAATACATTTCCAAAGTCACTATAGCCGCATCAACACAAAGCACATGGTTTACGACTCACGTGAAACGCTGCATTAACAAAAATAAACGATTGTACTCGCGAGCAAAATTGACAGCATCTGAGGACGTCTGGAAGCATTACCGTCAACACGCGCAGATATGTAGAACGGAAATCGAAACAGCAAAAGACAAATTTTATAACTATGATATCTCAAACATGTTAAGAAGCAATAGTGAAAAATTTCGGAAAGTTGTGAGTCCAAGTTACGACTCCAAGGCCCTAATATCAATAGCGAAAGACGGAAACCTCCTTTCTACGTCAGATGCCGCGACAGAATTCGGTAATTTCTTTAGCTCTGTGTTTACGGATGAAAGTCCAATGCCACCTAACCTACCTGGTATTTCTTTAACTTCTCACATGCAAGATGTTCTCATCACTCCGCGAGGCATCGCTGCAGCCATTGATCGCCTTTCTGCAAATTCTGCGCCAGGTCCAGATGAGATATGCCCGAAAATGCTTAAAAATAGTAAAGCTAGAATTATGTCCTATGTTAAGTGCCGTTTTCCAACAGTCCCTCGATACAAGCTGTGTACCCGACGACTGGAGGCTAGCCCGCGTAATACCTATATTTAAATCCGGAGACCATTTTAGCCCAACTAACTACAGGCCAATCTCTCTAACTAGTATCGGCAGCAAACTGCTTGAGCACATTATTTAATCGGCAGTCATGAATTACTTAGCGGAAAACAATTTCTTTTTTGCCTATCAACATGGGTTCCTTCGCGGTAGATCTTGCGAGACACAATTATTTGAGTTAACTACTGACATTCATATTGCTTTGCATGACAGATGCCAGATCGATGCCGTTTTTGTAAATTTTAAAAAAGCGTTCGATAAAGTCCCTCACGCCAGACTAATGAAAAGGCTTACCATCCTTAACTAAACACTCACGTTGTTAATTGGATATCGGAATTCCTAACTAACCGGTACCAATCCGTTGTAGTCAACGACAAACACTCCCCTTTAGCGCACGTCAAATCGGGAGTGCCTCAGGGATCTGTGCTGGGGCCGACTCTATTTATAATTTACATTAATGGTAAAGCTACTTCTATGACATCCACGGTAAGGTTATTCGCCGACGACTGCGTGATATATAGAAAGGTGACTAACAGTGAAGATGCTAATAATTTGCAGAATGATCTTAATATATTAAGTAAATGGAGCCAGGACTGGCAGATGGAAGTCAACGTGAGCAAAACAAAGGTCGTTTCATTTACTACAAAACAAACACCAATAACTAATCACTACACATTGAATGAGAAATAAGTTGAAGATGTATCCAATTTTAAGTATTTGGGAGTTCACTTAACAAGTGACTTATCATGGAACCTACACATTTACACTGTCATTAGCAACGCTTATAAGACACTCGGATTCATCAGACGTAACTTACATTTCGCCAATTCTGATACTAAACTTTTAGCTTGCAATACACTAGTCCGCTCTAAGCTTGACTATGCTTCCCAAATATGGAACCTTCACCAGGCTTACCTCATAAATAAGATAGAGTCTCTACAAAACAAAAGTGCCCGGTTCATAACAAAGATATACTCTCGAACTTCTAGCATAAATGAAATTTTAAAAAATGGGGGCCCTTAAGCTTCGCCTTTAAGAGTTGAACGCGATAGCGAAATCCGGCCCCTAGTGTGCACTTCAACCACTCAGTGCATACTTATTAATGTGTGTTGTCACACACATACACATACGCACAGACACAGACACACACGCGCGCGCGCGCGACGTATCTATAGTAATGGTAGAGGTTTTCGATCTATTTAATAGCGCTTTTTTTATCAACTTCATGAAAATTTTGTACAGTGATGCAGTCACATGGTCCTGTATTATGAACTGCTCGTAGGCGTGACACTTTCATTCGTAAATAGTCACGTTCTGTCGTCCTTCTTGCGTTAACTATCTGGCATCTGTTCGATTTGTTCTTCTGGAGACATCTTCCGGCCAACCGCAACAAGCATCGCCTTATGCTCAGTGAAATGGCAAACAGCATATTATGTAATGTTTGGTGTTTGCTTGATATGATATTGTCACGCAGTATTGTGACTAGAAGAGCCAGACGTAGAGAGCGTCTTGGGGCAGCCACTTTATTGGAGACCTTGTCCTAATTCGGCGGTCGTAGCGACGACAGGCGCAGCTGTCTTTCGGCGGGTCACAAGAGAAAGAGCACCGCAGCTAGGCGACGCACGCCGTTTTATACCCCGCAGAGTTTGAGCTGGAGGCTCCATAAGAACGCGTCGACACTAAGGATGAAAGTCGAACACCACAGCATCATTGACGCGCGTTCATACCAGACGCCTGGTGTTACGCATGCATAGAGGCAAGCCGAAGATAGAAATGCTAAGAGCGCGCGTCTGTCGCTTTAAATGAAAAGACGCCATGTGGCAATATGTTCCCTGTCGTACAACCGCGGAACCATATAGGTTCTGCTCCCGCCGTCTCGGAGGCCATGGTAGTCGAGACATGTTTTTCACAATGTCTCACAGATGGCAGCACATTATCTAACGTTTGCTGTTTGCTTGATATGCTCAATAAACTTTATTCCTCCTACAAATCGCCGAATGGGCTCATTTTCGTCGGGACACCTGCCGAACGAAATGCGTTAAGGAGACTCCTTCCACTACCTGACATTTATGTGGTGTTTTTTTCCGAGGAAGTTCCAAGTGACATCGTGGCTTTGCGCGTCCAAAGCCACGATGTCACTTGGAACAGTTGTCACATATGACAACTGGCAGGTGACAAGTGGAAATATGACAAGTGGAAAATATGCAGTTCAATTTTCTGAAAAGAAATCGTCCAGAAATAGTCGTGCCTTTGTAGAAAAGCCTATAGGATGCATATGAAGCCGTTGTTGCGACACAGTGCGCGCGCTCATAAAAATATGTTTCCGCGAGGAATGGAGTTACGCCACATTTGCACACAACACAGAAATTCTAGCATTCCAATTTTAGGTTCGCACGAACTACTACTCTCACGCGTTGACTTGAGAGTCGCAAATTTTGTTGCAGTAATTGAAGCCTAGGTCACACAGCCGTCCGGGACAGAGGGCTTATCCGACTTCCCTTTTGAGTTCTTGACACGTCCGTGCATAATCGACCACTACGCATGGCCTACGTATGACTCATTAATACGAGAATGACATGCAGAACACTGCTCCTATTCCTCCGGGCAAGCTGCTGTCAAATTTCGAAATAGCACTGTGCAACATTCTAATACCTGTGGTGCTTGTTGCACAAGTCTTACGAAGCTAATTAGGGGAGAAAAGGCGCGCGTATGACATTTCTGGTCAATGTCGCTCCAATTATCTAACAGTTTGGGTGCACATGCCATGGTCAAATTTGTCGTTTTAAATGCGGTGCATTTCTTAGTCGCACGATGTCGCGCTTCGGCGTCGGCGCCGTCCACACCCCCACTGCGCATGCTCGGCTCGTCTCGTGCCGGCCCACAGGGCGTTCAGCAAGCCGAGCATGCGCAGTGGGGGTGCGGACCTCTCCCCCGTACTCCTCGCCCTCGAACGCGGGCGGTGTGTATATAAGCAACGCCACCTAGACAGTCTAGGTGGCGTTGATATAAGCGGCGGAGCGCGCGTTCGGAATTCAGTCAAGGGCGTCTTTGCGGAACTCTCCCCCGTACTCCTCTCCCTCGAACGCACGAGAAGCAGCGGCGATACGTGAGCAGCGAGCTTTAAGACCCCAGGTACGTGAGCGAGAAGCGGCGTGCAAACGTCGTCAACGAGACGCGGCTCCGGACGCTGCTCGTGGACGCAAGCGCCTTCATTCAATAAATAAGAATAATAAAGACGAAATAACAATGAAGCATTCCCAAACCATACCCAATCACGCAACATTCACGCGATATCCCCACTATCCCCACCACGCTGCGACGCATTTACTCGAGTTCCCCCCGTGGGAAGATGCGGGCAGCTTTCTTTATTTGAGCAGCCTCTCGGCCTAGACATTTATATCAGCATCTTACTACGTGTTTCCTGTGCGCAGAGTTTGTGCATTCTGTGCATATGTGGGCACGATAGACTCTCATGCCGAGTGTACAGGTTGCCGAGCAACTCGATGTCATAGTGACGTTGTCAAGTACATTTCTACAACTCCTCTTTGGTATATTTTGCAATAGGGTGCATGAACGCGTAAACAGCTGCTTATTGCTTCATCGCGAATGCCGCCAGCTGAAGTAGTTGTTATTGAAATTAGAATTCTCCTACATATAGTCACGACATGCCGTACTTTGCCTTTCCTTTGGCATTCTGTTTAACTGCCCTAAATTATGCCCTACACGTGTGTGTGTGTGTGTGTCTGTCTGTGTATATGCATGCGCGTGTTATATCTGATAGTTGTAACATAGTTCACTCCCGCATATTGTATTCTGTAACCCACAGGCATTGAAAGACAACAGTGCGCCTTGCGCTAGACTGTACGTTACCTTTTTTGTCGCCTTACACTCGCCGTACTTTTCTTTCATTCTTGAAACAAGTCTTTGCCATTTTGTATATGGTTCTTCAAAGTTGATAAGACACGTGACACTCCATCAATTAAAAGGAGTACGACGTTCATAGGCAGAAAGCCCCATTAATATGTGCGTGCTCACCCGTTGTAAACCGGTGAGGAATGTCCCAGCACCCTCGGCCGTTCCTCGGCGATGTGACGATGCATTTTTCTATTCTTGAAGGACACTACTTAGCGCAGATTCTGGGGTTAGGAGTTGTTCTCCAGGTCCTCAATACGGCTCTACAAACGTGCATTTATTAAACACTCCTGCGTGACGACTGCCTTAGGAAAGCGTGCTTCCTGTTGTTGCCGCGAGGCTCGCTTAAGCTTTGGGCGATTGACGAACAACAAAATACTGGATGAAGAAGGCGGTTTGGCTGTCGCCGTCATGAAAACATTCAAACTTTTGCCACCAGACGACAGCTGCAGTCAGTTAGGGCGGCTAAAGGGCAGGGGAGAACTGAGAAAACGAAACTCCGGGCCGGCTTAGGGAGAGGAGGAGACGCGCGAGTGCGCGAAGAACACGACACGAGAATAGTGTGGATAAACTACGATGTTGTGGCCTCTCCCCTGGCTTCTTGTATTGTCCTTTGTGCCCACTGTGTGTCACACTCTCATAGTGGTGCGTGTTGCGGCTGGTGCAACTGTCCGCGAAAATTCTCTTTCATTGAGCTGATGTGCCTGCACGTGCTTAGTCCTTTCTGATTTTTTTCTCTACGGTTCTTGAAGTGTATCCTTATAAATTCAGGTCTGAGGGTCACCTCTGCGACAGTCCCTGCCTATGAGCGCTGAGGTAAGCTCGCCTAGGGACCTACACACGCGGCGCCTTTTTTATTACATCTGCAACCACCTCTCTGCAATTTAGCGAGTTGCGTAAGCCTGTAAAGCATTACACTTCACTGCGTGAACAAGAATAATTTTTCGGTCTGAAAACGGTACCGTAACCATGCGAATTACAAAGCGTCTAGGAATGTGCAATCACAGCCCTGTTTTTCTACGCGTGCGTATGGCAACCAGCACTGTTTCTCTCTCACGTCCCTCCTGCTGCCGTCGGCAATTTGCAGAAATGAGGTAGGACTTGAGAAAGGTTGCGTAAATGAGCCAGGCAGCATGAGACGTGACCGTTGGGCAACAGGGCACTAATTGAAAGGAGGGCACTATTTAGGGGCTTCTTCATAGGTTACAAGTGCTCAGCAAAATTCCCTTCTCGAGGTGCTGTCGGTATGAGGCTGGCATATGTGAAATTCAGGGCGCTCAAAAACTGCGCTCAGGCTCTCAATATCAGCAGGCTGACCTTCTCCATGGTGTCAGATCAGCGGCCGACTTCATGGCCGCAACTGTATTCTTGTTCATTGCGACTAAGGTGGCTAGAATAATTGCAAGAGGCTTTCTTCTCGCCCATGCACGCTGTAAACATTAGTTCACGGAGCGGTTTTAGGGGCGAAGCACCTTAGGTTCGAGCCTTGTCCCTCCCTTGCTGTTGTCCGTAGCTCTGGTTTGCATGGAGTCCGCTAGGCGTGCTGCGGTGCCCCTAACGAAATCGAGAGAGAAAGATTTTGCGATACTTCAAAGGGAAGCGCTTTACTGTTTGAAGCCTGAGAACCCGAAGTTAGAGAGCGAAATTCAATAAAGAAGAGGATATATGCATGTGTTGTGGAAAAGGTAGGGAAACGACAGATCCTACTTTGAATGAATGTACAGATCTCCACCCAGGTGCAGCTGTGCACCTCTTAGCCTGCAAGAGGCCATGGGTTTCAGGAATAGCACGGAAAAGCTCAACATGTCGACGATACAGATGAGTAAAGGGTTCTTCGGTATTGGTGGCACAAAGGTATGGAGCAAACAGAAACACAAGGTAGTTCCGGTAAGATTGTTACTTCACAGCGGAATGATAATAGATGAAATAGGTAGGCGAGCTAGGAGAAAGATTAGTTGTGAAATTATGTGCGATTCGCAAAAACAAATGTTTGTACAGGAAAAGAAAAGGAGACGTTGGTGGCCCGTGGGCTAGCGCCCCTATAAAGGGGACGCTCCTAACATCCATCCATCCAACCATCGTGTGCGTGTGGGCTGATCCCGGAGGCAGTGCGCCCAGATATTGTCGTCTGCTGTCGTGACAAAGAGCGAACGGCTCTCGTTGACTATGGATACGCTCTGTCAGCGATGAACGCTTTAACAGCTCGCAAGGAACAAGAACGCGCTCTCCCCGACAAGAGACAACGCTCAAGCAGGCAGCGTCTGCTAGCGAGTTTGTTGATTGAAAAAATTCGTTTTGCTTTAGAAACATCTGGCGTCTTTTCGTTTTGCTTTTAGAAAACATCTGGCGTCTTTCGTTGGTTTATTTCATCAATCAACGGCGCTTTGAACAAAATTTTATTGTTTAATCACGCACAGGAGAGATCTCACCAGGCACTACCTTGGAGGTAAACAATGGCTGCTACTGGGAATGAGAGACAGCAGAAGTCGGCTTTTAACACTTCTACTTCTACTAACGTTTCCTACTGGAACATGCCAATGGCTGCTAATGGGGAATGAGAGACAGAAGAATTCGGCTTTTAGTTAACGCGCACGCTGCGAATTTTTTTTATTGTTCAACAACGCACAGGAGAAATCTCCCACCGGCACCACCTTGGAGGTCAAAGCGTAAGACTGGTTACGCACTACGACTACGACTACGACGACGAGGGACGAACGGGTGCCGCTTTAAGGAGCTTCGCCCCTAAAAAGCGACTGCTCGCGCTGCACAACCATTCAACGGCCACGCGATATACAGGGTGTTTTTTTTAGCTGCAACACACTTTTAAAATTAGAAAAACATAAATCGCGGGAGTGTCTTGTGTACCATTCGAGTATACGGATTGGCGCCCTCTAGATACAGAACAATTTTCGCACTTGTATGGATAATTAGCGAAATTACGCTAATTAACCTTTTAATTATCAGTAATTGGTGGCCACTGCAAATGAGTACTTTGGAGCCCGTCCTCGACATTACCTATCCCAACGATCAAATTTTGAATAGCGGGGTGCATGTCGGAGTTACGCGAACAATTAGTTCCCCGTGGCAGGCTCCTTGAAATCGAAACTCGCCGCAAAAAGAGCGTCTCTGACGTCGATGTCGCCGCCTCCCCGGATTTCGTCACTCGCCCGCGGCGCCCGACGCCGCATATAAAAGGGAGATAACGCGAGCTGCTTGCGCGGCCGAAGCGGCCGGAGCGGCGGTGACCACGGGCGAGTGGCGAGTGGATGCGTGGATGCGTGGACTTTTAGGGGCGAAGCTCCTTATGGCATCACCTGGGCGTTTCTCGGTTGTCGATGCATCCTGCGTAGCCAGTAGCCTCTCCCTTAGCATACAATAGGTGGCGCATACAATAGAAGGTACGAAATTTCTTTTCTAAACGACTGGGCCACTACCAAGCCACCACGGTGGCCGGCAGCCGAGAACATCGCCACGAGCCCTATGCTCGTCCAAAGGCATAGAGCCGTATGAGTGACAGTCTAGGCAGCAATGAATAGCCCGGAAGCTTACCGACGTCATAAAGTGTCCTGAAACCGGCGCATTTACTCCTCGACAATCAGGAGATAACTTCGCAGGCTTCAGGAGCAATGCATAACGGGGAGCCAGAAAACAAGAAGGTCCATTTAGAAGACGACATGGACGATGACAAAACATCGACATACAAGGTAAGCGATGATAAAGACATGGGTGATGACGCACCCTTTACCGTGGTCACGTACAAGAAAAAAATAGCCGAAGGAGAGGGCACTAGCTTTTAGCAAATGAACTCCAACCGTGTGTTGACCGAAATAGTTTCCGCTGCCAAAGAAAAAGTGCTGTGATTCCGAACGACCAGGGATGGCACCTTCAGTGTTAGCGTCGCTTCACTAGCGTCAGCAAAGCGCCTTGTTATGCTTGCAAATGTTGGTGGCCTAGAAGCGAAGTCCATCCGAGTCATACACTCGAAACGTTGGAAAAGTAAGACATGTACCTCTGCAGTACACAGATGAACAACTTTCAGACTATTTGAAAGAATCTGGGGTTATATCGGCACGCAGGCTGGTGAAGTATTACCGTCAAGAAGATAGAGCAGTGACGTCGCATCCACTCCATACGGTAATCTTGACTTTTAGAGATGATTGCCTGATTCCAGGGAGAATTTACTTGGGTTTCACCAGCCATCTTGTTGAAGAATATCTAGGACCAGCACTTCGCTGCTATAATTGTCAGCGATTTCAACATATGGCGAAAAGATGCCGAAACACACGTCGGTGCAAGATCTGCTGAGAGGACCATCACCTCAAAGAGTGTAAGTCAGTCCTTCAGCATAAATGTGCGAACTGCGCTGGCAATCACGCTGCCTCCTACTCAGGCTGCCCCCAGAACAAGGCTGCTGCGCAAATGCGTCGACATGAACCTACCCATGGAAGACAACCGAGACGCAATGAAGCCTCACCAAATCTTCACATCGTTCATCCGGCGCAAGGACAGCAACATCAGAGGACACCGGAATCCCAACGCCCAAGAGAACCATCACGAGACCCACCAAAGCGACCAACAGGAGTACAGCCAAGAGCACAATCAAGAGGATCTCAGTCAGTCACCCGGACTTATGCGTGGAAGCTTCAAATACCCAAGAGACAACAGGCAGAAGAAACGTCACGGCAGCCCCAGCGACCTCACGTGTTCCATCCAGAAGCAGCACCAGTTAATGTCGCCCACACTACTGGACCAGTGACCGACCAGTGACTTGCCAATGCTATTTGCAGCACTTAAAGCAATCCTGTCAGCTCTGCCGGAAGCAAACAACTTACCAGAAGCTCGAGCCCTGTTTCCTCTTGAAGCACTACTGTGTGATCAATCCAGGCCAAGCGCACGACAATGGGTACATGAATAGCCGGTAAAAAAATGTCTCCATTTTTCAATGCAAAGCGAACAGTCTTCGGAACAAGTGTGCTTACTTTGGGAAACTGCTTGTACAGCATCATTTTCCTATACTGTGCATTCAAGAGGCAGGGATCAGTGACGATTTCCGCCTCTCCAATTACCTCATGTACAAGTCTTCCCGCCAGGATGGTCTGAGCAGAGTGCTTCTGTGCATCAGAAAGGACTTACCATCTTATCAATGCCCAGTCAAGTGATTCCCACTTTACGGAATTCATCGCCTGTAATGTATCCTTTGGCAAACTGTGTATAACAGTAATTAATGTCTATTTACAGCCTTCAGGCCGCATATCAGTGGAAGGGCTAGTAGATATTTTCAAAATAGCTGGTTCTAATGCATTTACATATGGAGACTTCAATCGTCATCTGGGGAAGTGATCGCTGTGATGCGCGCGGTAACGTTATTGAGAACGTCATTTTGAGAACGTCGCACCGGAAACATGCAGCGTGGCTGAGGATGAGGATATACCGAGAAAGCTTAAAAAACAGAGACGGAGAGGAAAGGAAAGTTGAAGACGCTCGCTCTTGTAGGGACGGCAACATTTCTCGGTTCGTCCGTTAAATATTGTGGAAACCCTCGATAATACTATAACCATGAACTGACATGATCTCTTCCTTGATGTCACCCATGTGAGATTGCACAGCAATCACTGGTCTCAAACAGGCCACCAGTGCAGGAATCTGAGGGAAATAGAGCAACACGAGTTTTTTCCTCCCGGCTAGAATAAACTGCAGCTGAGCCAGTATGCTACACATGTTTAACCTGGTCGCCGACTTAACTCGGTGCTACGCGCGCTTTTCCAATCGCGCGTACGGCTCGAACTGTAAGCGCTGTCTAATGTATCAGAGATTAGAAAACAGTATTTCGCGACTGGTCTTCCGGTCGTGCTACAGGAATAGACGGCGGCCTCTAGGCTGGCTGACATGGGAGTACAAGCAATAGATGAAAGCTGTATTTCACCCGAATTAGGCGAACATACAGAATTACCAAATGCTAAAAAGAGAAGTTCAGGGGAAGATGGATGCTTGAATCGATGAAAAGATCGCAAAATACGATTTAGAACAGAGAATGTCGCAGGAGCCAACGTTTCGACAAGCGGACGTGTCTTCGTCAGGGCGGCTACTGCCTTCTCCAGCGTTCGTTTATGTACGCCTTTGCTCACTCTCCTCTCTTTCTGAGGACGGGGGAGAGTGTGCAAAGGCGTACATAAATGAACGCTGGAGAAGGCAGTAGCCGCCCTGACGAAGACACGTCCGCTTGTCGAAACGTTGGCTCCTGCGACATTCTCTGTTCTAAATCGTATTTTGCGATCTTTCCATCGATTCAAATGCTAATAAGGTAGTTTTTTTTTCAATAGAAATGGACTGGACGCTAGACGTTCGGTATACCATTGCGCAAAGTTGCGGATTATGAAAAGCGACTATTAGACTTAATTGCAGCAAAAATGGTTTCTTTCCATTATGCGACTATTAGACCTTTTTTATAATCCCATGTCGCACATTTTGCAGAGAGCAGCGCGACTAAAACATCTGATCCTGTCACCGCTGTTGCTGCCATTCGACTGACGAATAGAACTTTGAGCTTGTAAAAAGATATTTACCAACGAGCGGCAGCTTCACAGCGCGCGCCCAACGGCTGCAAACCAAAGTTGCCTCAATCATCATCGTGTCATTTACGGGGAAACGGATAAAATTCCATCTTTGGCACCTTCTTGATAGTGCTCCAAAGCTGCTATAGAATCCATACACGCGACAGCGCGTAGAAGTAAAATATTCCCGCCGCTTATAGGCAAGTTCGCGTTGCTCTGGCACAATCGGCCGTGAGAACGGAACTCGCATTCTTTTCCGGCCGCCGCCGCCAGTGGCCACAGCGGCGCTGCACGCACGATTCGAAACCAGAGCGCACGAGGCCTATACGAGGCGGCCACAGGTCACCCACGATTTATTTTCCCTATACGCCGCTGTATGTAGCCATCTACTTTTAATTTTGATTCATTGCCACGATGGTTAAACTATCCGCTCCCGCACTAAACCTACTCTATATACCACATGTTCCTATAGAGTTCAAGAGTTCATAGTTTTTCTTTATTCTCTTTCCAGAGGTCCGAACTGCGGAGCTGTTCGAAGTTGACCCTTCGCCGTTTGTTAAGCGTGGTGCAGGAGCCAAAAGCGGACCCAGTCGCACTCGACCGACTGCGCACTGTCGATATTCACCAACTCTCGCCCTTAGGCACTGCTACCTGACAGTGATATTGCGAACGCCATTCTGCGATAAACTGCAGAAAAAGCGGCTGCGGCAGCACTTCAGCGAAACGCATAGACAGACAGAAAGATAAGAAAATGAAGACGACAAGAGTGTGCACTGTGAGGGATTAGATATGGTCAGCAGATAATGAGGAAGAGTGTGCCATCGAGGCGCCGCTATTTCATAAATAACATTTTGGTCGCTTACTAACATATGAATAACGTTACTGATATGTCATAAGATCAATATCTTGACACCCTCGACAGCTGCGTTACGATTAACGACGGAATAGCCTCTGCGCTATTCCGAAGGACCTTGCGGCGTGGGACCTGGTTTGATTTTTTTTTCGTAGCAAGACCCCCCCCATCCCCCCGGAGAGGCGCATTGGACGTGCTGACCAAGAACCTTAATGTCGCTAGGGCCAGCGGGACGGAAACCTGAGCCACTCACGCTCTGAAAGTGGATGACGGGTAAAGCTGTGTAGCAAATGACGCATGGGCGACACAAAATGCTGTCGAGATGCACAAACACATTATATTTCATTCAATTGCAGCTAAGGTTATCGTGACGAAAGGCACACACACAGACACACACACACACACGCACACACGAACAAAACTTTTGTTTTACAGAAGCCAGACACACCAGTAGGTTGCTTATTCACGTTGGTTACTAGACAACGAAAGAAAACCAACCTGCGAAAGAACAAAAAAAAATCAGGTGGGACCACATTTGGAAAGTGGTCCAATAAGTTCGTTTTTCTAAACCACACTACGGCAGTCAAGCTTACATAGGGAGAACTCAAATGTATTTTAATATTGATTACGGTGGCTTGCACTAATAACAAATTTAGAAAAGCACGAGTATGTACACTAGGTTGGACATGTGGCGCCTTGCGGACGGCAGCAACTGTTTGGGGGGCGCAAATTTAGTGCTAAAGCAACTAGAGAGGGAGGACATGCGTAGACTTGACGCAATGTCTAATGTTAGGAACAAGCACCGCTCCATAAGTGAGGATCAGATTCACAGACCTAAAACTCTGAATAACGCGACATGGTTTAAGGAATGCTGTTAATATATCCTGAGCACGATCACCCATTGCGAAAAAATGCATTCACTGTTCGTTTGTGCTCACGATTCAGCTTAGCGCGCTCAAATTACCGTGCAGTGTATGGCCAACTAGCCCGTGAAATTCTACGGAGCTGAGAACAAGGACTGCAAGGAACCACGCGTACTCAGCGCTAGCGTACACCTGAAAATGTCTTTTTTTTTCGTATTTGGTCCGAATTCAGCTATCTCTACGGGAACCTTGTGTGTCTGCTAGGGAAAATTTTTCAGAGTAAATTAGCTGTTTATTGCGATTCATTGCTCGTAACGATACTTGCATATGGCGTTCGAACTACAAAACGTGCAGAACAGGTCGCATGAAGAAACTGTGGTCTAAGATGTCGGTCGCAAGAAAAACTGCGCGAAAATCGCGATACGAGCGTTGCTTACTCACTGAATTATTTCGCATACAAGATATAGATCACTGATGCGAATCCTTAATTCATTGAAGTGCATCCTATTTACATGATGCCGCACGTAGGAAGTGTCGTAAAATAGCCTCGATATGTTTACTAATAAAAGCAGCGTCCTCATCAACGACATTCTTCTAGCACAGATACGATAAGGAGAAATTTTAGTCAAGGCGAAGATGGTCGCCGATTCGTGTCTTCGTCCTCGGAATCCGCCTGCACTGTACGGTAGCGGCTGAAAAGATTCCTGGCCAGGTTCACGCTGCTGTTGGTGATACTGTGAAGAACAGAAGAACCGAGCCCTCCCGGCAATGTCCTCTGGGATATGGCGCGGAGAGTCCTTCTAACTGAGCTCTCTCGAGGCTCGTAGATTAGTGCTCGCGCATCTGTGGTGGATTTCCTCCTACCGGCACCACCCAGCTTCCTCTTCGGCTCGTCATCTTTGTCGTCCGATTTCCCCTTATTTCTTGCTCGATCACTACGCTTTGATTTCGGCGCGTCTTCACCGCCACCGTGTTCCGCGTTTGCCGTATGCTCTTTCTGAGCAGGCGACACCTTTTCGTTTCCCCTTTTTTGACCCACCGGATCTTCTTTATCCTCGTCAACGTCCGCAGAGAATCGTCTCTTCCTCTTCGTTTTCGTCTCCTTCCCTTCTTTCCCCACTTTCTTGTCCTGAATGTCCGGACCTGGTTTCTGGGCGCCCTGTTCTTTCCCCGGGGAACCGCCGTCCTCTGCGTCCGTCATTTTCTTCCCGTCAACGCCGGTGGCTCTCTTTCCTCGACCATCGTGTTCGTCCTGCCCTTGTTGCTTCTTTCCGGAACTGCCTTTCTTCTGCTTACGCTCTTCGTCTGTTATCTTCTCTCTGCTTCCGGACTTCTCTGCCTTGTCTTTCTTTCCTACCTTCCCTTCCTTTTTGTCCCGTAGTACACTTATCTTGGGCGCCCGTTTGCTGCCGTCATCATAGGAAATGATGATCTCTTCATCGGTATCCATTTGAGCTTGTCTTTTCCCTCGATCCTTCGCCATTGGTTCCTGGTCATCTTCGAATTTATGTGGCTTCTTGACTCGAATGTAGATATTGAAGTTCTCGTCGTCGAGCACACGGTCATAATAATCGGCGCTGCAAGTGAAAATTGATGACCAATAATTAATACAACTTCCAAACAAAGCATCGTCATCATATGGGAAATGCATTTCCAGCGACACTACGATGAAAGGCACCCGAGTATCGAATGACCACTACTGTTGTTTAGAAGTAACGTCCGTCCTGCCAAATTCCCTGGGGACGAGCGTCCACACCATCATCTTGGCCAATGTAAGAATTGGTCCTCTGTGCAGCAATCATATTTGCAAGCCGTGAGCAATTTTCAGTTCCCGATTACATGGACCTCAAACTTTTGCTGAAGCTGCCATGCAACGGACACATGACGCAGCATATGCAGCCGCTGAGCGCGTACGAGTTGTGCAAGGGGCCTTCGGCGGCACAAGAACGCGCTAGCACGCGCAAAAAGCCGGTGCACTCACGGGAGGCAAGAGCGAGAGCAGAGGGGGAAGCGACCGCAAATCGTACCAGCTGCCGAAACGGCGCTTTTCGGAAGCGCGCCGCAGCGCCCTCTGTCCCAGCTTTCGAGGCCTATACGACAGCGTCACGATAAACTGCGCAGCTACCAGCCATATCTGACCTTGTTCTGCCTAACGGAAAGTCAGTTCATGGTTGATTATTGATTGTAGACTGGGTTAATCATTCTTTTGGGTTCGAATCGCGAATACTATGACTCTAAAGGAAAATCTTCGGGGGCCGAATTCAAAAAAGCTCTCTTTGGTAACTGCATTTTGCCATTAGTCAGTGGGCTCCTGTAATGATGTGCCAAGCATTACTATTGGCTGAAATTTTACGAGCATTTTTGTCATAAGTTCTTTTTGTGAATACGGGCGCAGGACTCAAACCTATAGGTGTCGACGTATAATATGGCATAATATACATTCAGCTGCAGTAAGGTGTATGGATCACTTTAAAATGTGAACACGCCCTAATATGCACTAGATCAAATTTAATAGCGAAGCTGTTCAAGCTGTCAGTGAAACTCGGAAATCCGCACAAAAGTCCGCTCGGCTATTTAATGCTAGCATAAGCATGTCAAGCTATAGTAATGCCAATATAAGGTTCCTAAGGCTAATTAGTAAGGTCTAATTAAGGTATACATATTAGTAGAGCCTAATTAGACCCAAGTGTGCCTAGCTGAGCCATACTACTTAAACCTAAATAACGCGACCTAATTAGGCTATTAAGGATTATGTCAAACCTAACTAAACTAAGAGTAGTTAACTCATGACTAATGAGATCAAGCTAATGAAGTCATCCCCGATTAAGCTGAAACTAAGCAATTCCAGAATATTTACTATAACACTAACGAAAAGTAGAATTAACATAGAACTAAAGAAGCGACGTCTAATTAAGGTGATATATTTATACTAAGTAAGCCTAGACTAATTAGGTGAGGTTAAAGAAAATAAAAATAAAGGAAGACTCGTTCTAATTACGTATAATTAGACCAAAGTCAAATAATTAATGGATTTATAAGTCATACCTAATAAAGCCATGTCTGAGTATTCTAGAGCTAATTAAGGCGAACTTAATTAATCTTATAATAATTAGGACCGGTCTGGAGGAGCACGTCCTTATTAAACTGTGCGTAAGTAGGCCAAACGAAAAGGACCTAATGCATTTCATTCCACACTAACCTTCCTTAGGCAAACTAATCTGCTCTAATCATTCTTAATCCACCCTATAGTCTGCTTTATTCTGATCTAATCGGCCTTAATATGTATTGATCTACCATAATTCGCCTAATATACCATAGCCTACCTTATTGCGCCATAATCTGTGTTAATCCAACCTAATCCTCACAATCCATCCCATTGCTTTAATCCACCTTGTCTAAAAAAGATTTTGGACTCGACTCTGGTCATGGTCTTGAGTTCGAGTTCGAGTCATGATCTTGAGTTCGAGTTCGTGTAGCATAGGTTATGAAGCCATCTACAATCAACCATGAATGATTCATTAAGGTTTGGCAATCATTTTATCATTTGTTACAGACTGCTGGCAGGCATTTGGTGGCTCGTTAGGAAACGATATTTATTGTGAATTTTGCATTGCACTCTTCGTATCGACGCCGATTTAGTTTAAGGATACCTTCGAATGGGGTCTATTAGGCTTGCGCATTAACAAATGCGCTTTTACATATTCCCAGCTGCTATATTGCCCATAGGCGCTTACAACTCAAAGAAAAGCCGGCCCACGGCAGGCACCGCCTGCGAAGGGCCCGCACGCGGGCGCGGCGGGCGCAAGCGATAGCGTCTGCCATCGGCCATTAGGAGTGATGTATGCTCTATGACAAAAAAGAACATATACAAGGAATGACAACAAGTCTCTTTTAGAGAAGAGGGCTCCTGAAGAAACGGAAACTGTGCTCCACTTAAGAACGCTATGCGTCGCGGATGGCTACAGAATTTCGGTGAGGTGTTCGTGACAGCGTACGCTAGCCGTAGCGTGTTCTTGACCAAGCCCGGTGGGTGTTTCAGGACCGCTTTAAAAGTCCTCTTTAAGCTGTGAATTTTCACCTCATAGCTTTGCATTTTCAGAATATGTACCAATTATTTCAATATCTAGTTGTACCAATTATTTCAATATCTACCTTATGTTGCCAGATCTAAACTCTTTAATTATTCTTTTTTTCCCCGCACTATAGAAGAATGGAACCTAATACCTTTTGATCATCTGGACTCGACTGAATCAATACAGAATTACTTCTTCACTATTTCCTAATTATCCTTTTTTATTTAGAGGGTTTTTTTTTTCGTTACTTGACTTGTTTGATACTCAATTGTGCTTTGTACGTCTATTTTATGTTGTACCCTGCCCCTCCTGCATGGGCCACATGGCCTGCAGTATTTTGTAAATAAATAAATAAATAAATAAAAAGCATTAGTTACCGAGCGTCTCCGCTTTCCTTAGAAGGCAATCGCACTGAACTACATTCCAGAATGTAAGAATAAGTGTTAATCATTTATTGACTATCGAAGTGCTTTTTGCTACATATATATATATATATATATATATATATATATATATATATATATATATATATATATATATATATATATATCGATCTATCCATCTATCTACTTTTTGGCTTTGGTACAGCTCGCTAATGTAGGCAAATTGTGGTTACTGTTTTCAAATATCGGCTAGTACTGGGTCTGAAATACATCCTGCTAGTTTTCACGAAGTCCTCACCCGCCACGCAAATGGTTGGGTTTGTGTGTGCTGGCTTTTTGTGGTTCATATTCCCCCGCACTGGCTTTGTGGTTCATATTACCCGGCTCGTTTCGCAGATTCAGACGGGGCTAATGCGTGATAATTTGCAGTATAATTGAGCACAACCCTCTGTGGCTATAAATGAAAGGCAACAGGAGCAGAGATACCGATCTTGTGTCCAGTGCGCAAGCTATCGGGCCTTCTTTCCGGGATCGTGCCAATACTGCACCTCAAACCGAAATTCTTCCGTACACAATTGGATTTAGAATACATAGTGGCATTTAACGCTGCAATAACAAAAAGAACAAGAATCCAGTGGCACATACATGACGTATGTGCACATGTCAACATGCAGTGACCACACAAGGAGGGCCCCGCCACGGTGGTCTAGTGGCTAAGGTACTCGGCTGCTGATCCGAGGGTCGCGGGATCGAATCCCGGCCGCGGCGGCTGCATTTCGATGGAGGCGAAATGTTGAGGCCCGTGTGCTGTGCGATGTCAGTGCACGTTAAAGAACCCCAGGTGGTCGAAATTTCCGGAGCCCTCCACTACGGCGTCTCTCATAATCAGAACTGGTTTTGGGACGTAAAACCCCACAAAACAACAACCACACAAGGAGGCGTGCATAGTACTGGGCTTCGTCCGTTTGCCTGTAGGTACCGACTGTGTTGAAGCTGAGAACCATTACGGCTATGTCATAAAGTCTTGCGCGAGTTCGCTCCTTCAAAAATATGTGCACTCTGCATTCTCAATGCTAATGTAGGCATATATTTCGGAAATCGTGGAAGTCTCTCATTGTGTCACAAAACATCAGTTTGAATTTAGGACTGTATCCAGCGCCGCATGTGCACAAGCGCTCCTGCTGCGTAGCCTTGGCCTTTAGAGCCGCATAGAGTTGTCTGCGAATATACTGGTCGCTGTTTTTCGAAGGAAATTTTCACTAACATAGAGATAGCGTTCATTAAGATTGGATTGGGTTGGCTAAGTTACATTTAGTGTTCGCTATATTGTTGTATAATGTTAGCTAACCTGTTCTTCTGTTCGAGCGCTGTAATAACCGTGCAAGAGGAGGATGCTTTGTACTATCCTGAAATTTATCTTGTCATGTTGACCTCCGGAGCGACGCGCCAGCGCACACTGGTTGCAACATGCACTTCAAAGCACCTTATTCCGGTATTTCTGGGAAAGCAACTGCCGTGTAATCTTGACTTTGATCGGCGAAAATACTTCAGACTTCAGGCTACTGTTGAAGATGTCGTAGTGTAGTCAGCGCGGCTGGTAAACCCACGTTATTCACAAAGCTGCTCAATACACAGAAAGGCGTTCATTCGCCCCGGGAACTCCTGGCTCCAAGCAAGCAATTCTGTAGGGGCACCTCGCTATTGACTTATTCACGTAATGTCGATTCCCTAGCACGTTCCAAGTTGATTCTATGCCGGCATCCCTTTCGTCTTTGATTAATCTCCCACTTCATTCATACACATGAGGAAGTGCCTCCCTAAACTTCTTCAGTTAACGCGCTGGTGCCGTGAAGGACAGTGAGAATCCTTATAGGAAGCGTGCGTTGCGAGTGTATGCACTGGTCTGTATACTGCGCTAAGAATACTCACCCTTTTCTCCATGCCGCTGGCTCAGGCTCTGGCGTGGGTGTATCTGTATAAGCGCAGCTGCCATAGAACAACAAAAGAGAGAAAAAGCGGAAGTTAAATACTAGTGACGATGTCAGGAAGGCTGCGAGAACGAAACATCGCTGCAATTATGCAGTGAACTGACAAGATCCACGTTACGTTTAGTTGAACCCGCCTACAAGACCAGCGACTCCTCTCTTGTATATGCGCTTGGGGAGCGAACACAGCACTACTATGGCGATTTCTTTTGCTAGCACGCATTTAACAGATTCAACTTGAGCGCTGCCAGTACCACTAAGCGTACCTTGATTGCGTATAACTTTCAACTCAATCCCGATAAAGCTGCGCGAAAAGCTCCTATGATCGGCTATCATGACTAGTTTACTGAGTCGCAAAAGAACGAATATGTGTCCTTAACACCCAAAATTCACATGCCTTTAAATAGGTGGTTCAACGCTAAATTGCTCCTTCGATATGTTCGTTAAATGTTACGTGATCGATGGCCGTTAAGTGTGAAATGAAACTTCCGCAGGATGAACTCGGTGCGGTGTTGCTACCGGCTGCTTGACGCTGTCGGCCATTTGCTCTGATAGAGAGGTCGTACGGCGATGCTTTCTATAGTTACAAAAAAGATGCAGGAATTTCGAAAACACTGGCCACACGAAAACAAGCGTAGTCACCGCTGATTTACTTGCAACATGCGCTATAACAAAATCATGTGTGTGGTGTGGCGTGTAACGCGCTCTATCAGCACTTTTATGTCTGGAGTAGCGATGAATGCTGCGACATTGACTGCGCAATATTTTAATGAGTTTGTACTAACACTGAGATCACACAGAAGGTCCAAGCGAATTAAGGCAAGGCCCTAAGTGTGATGTAACAAAGTAACAATATTTTAATCGTACGAGAGGAAAAAAAAGGTACAGGCATGATTGGCAAAGGGTGGTAGTCGATACTATATTCGGCCAGTTCCTTACGTTTTGCTTACGTTTTCGCGCTCCTTATGTTCCCTTACGTTTTCGCGCTCATAATATTTGTTAATCATGCACCAACTAGGGTGTCAACATGTTCGTGCAAGAGCAAGGATTGTCACAACACGCCCGTTTTTGCTAAGGGGTCAGTATTGTTAACGGACCTTTTGCAGACAGTTCTTGGTCATGTTGTTTTGTGGGGCTTAACGTCCCAAAACCAGTTCTTATTATGAGAGACGCCCTAGTGGAGGTTTCCGGAAATTTCGACCACCTGGGGTTCTTTAACGTGCACTGACATCGCACAGCACACGGGCCTCAACATTTCGCCTCCATCGAAATGCAGCCGCCGCGGCCGGGATCCCGCGACCCTCGGATCAGCAGCCGAGTACCGTAGCCACTAGACCACCATGTCTGGGCAGTTCTTGGTCATGAAATACAAGTAGAACAGCCTGATACTCACAGGCGTCTAGCTAATTGGCTTACAAAAAGGAAAGAAAGGTCAAGCGTTCATTCTTTTTAAACTTTACGCACGACTCCTACATGCAGCACAAGAACGATGTTGCCATTGTCATGTACCACGACGGCGCTTTGGCCTCCTGTGTTGCAGTGAAACACTGTAGCACTTAAGGTAAAAAAATCACGTACGACCCCGTGATAAATGCGAAATGCTTGTAAGCTTTTCATTTCTAAAGCATTGCATTGGCTAGGCCTTCGCTAACGAATGAATAGTTTCAAGCCTGAAATCCTGCATGTTCGGTGTGGGTGACTACGCTTTGAGCTAAGATGAGCAAGTAGCGTGCCCACCTGCAGCTTGATGAACTCGAAGATGGTGGCTTCTTTTTCTTCTTCGCACTCTTCACTGCCACGGAAAGCATCGAGGAGCTGTAGCTGCGTTTTGTTGCCGGGAATGTGTCCGGAATCCTGCGTCGAGAGTTCGAAAATTCACATAAGTACTTTGACCGACGCTATCCTTCTGCTTAAGTGTTTGTGATGGCGTTGCCCTCGGAGTTTGGTGAACGTTTCGTTGACTTGAGCAGGCATTAGATGAATTCCACCTAGTGTGGCACACGACCGTGTCTCCAAGACGGGCTTGAAGTACACGCTATTTCCTTCCTTCTTTTATTTCTCTTAGAAGCAGAGCTCAACAGCGTCGAGTCCGTGTATGAAATGCAGAATGGAATAGAGGACGGGTTCTTGCCTCATACCCACAAGCCCTTTCCCAGGTCTACCAAGTCTTGCCCACAGCTCACTGCTACACAATAACTATTACGCCAAGGATCATGTGCCACAATGTGCAGAAAAGGGTTAGGTCAAATTGGCAGGTTAGATTTTGGGAACCGAGGCAACACCAGCGTGACACCCTTGCCAGTTCAGTCACGAATAACGGTGAAACTGTATGCACTTTCTCTATGGGAATATTCTATAGTGTTTCCGTTTTCACTGATTCACTGCTTGATATTCTGAAGGGCGCTACACCGTTTGCTCAAGCAATCTATTTCAAAATTCTCATACAATAATTTTGATGCATTTGCTTGCTTTTATTGGCTACTGCTCTCTGTTTTTTCTTTAATAATGTCCGAGCCCTAGATACCGGAACTAAAAATGTACACCTTAACAAGGTATGTTGATTTGGCTGACACAGACTGGGGAAAGGGCCTAGAAGATACCAGATCTGTCTTCTTGCCCATGTGTTCATTATGCTGTGAAGCTCTAGCAAATGCCAAAACACAATGTGATTAAACTGATCGGACCAATAAGTTGTGAGCACATTTTTATGGAATGTTCCTGTAACTTCCAGTGCAGTTTCTTTTCCCTTTTTCATTCGAAAGAACTATTAGCATTACAAGAATGATGCAGACACCATACATTGTGGGGATTGGTGTCATACGAAGCAGTCAGCGAAGCAGTACCTTTGAGAAACTGTTTAGCACTCTGCCATGTCATATGAATAGGATTGAGGTCTTTGTGTAAAGCCACATGAGTGCCCACTCATCAGAGCACTTAACATGGGAACGAAGAACGCCTACACACCATGGAAACCTAATGGTAGCTCATGGTATGATGCACGTCGGCACTTAATTCAAAACACAGCGCAGACATTTCTTTTGTGGATATAAATTCACGCTGCAGTGCTCTGATGTGCATACTATCGATTGATTTGTGGGGCTCTATGTCCCAAAACCACTGTGATTATGAAAGACTCCAGAGGGCTCCAGAAATTTCGACCACCTGGGGTTCTTCAACGTCCACTGACATCGTTCAGCAACCGGGCCCCAAAATTTCACCCCCATCGGGATGCAGCCGCCACGACCGGGATTCGATCCCGCGTCATTTGGATCAGGAACCGAGTGCCATAACCACTTGACCATCGTGGCAGGGCGATGTGTGTATCATAAGCGTCGATCGTTGGGTTATTCCGACCACATCGGGCAAAGATGGACAAAAGCCTGCCGAGCTATAGTATAAAATATGTATTGATTATTGAGTGGCTATGACACCGCTTAACGCACATTAGAAGAGCAAATCACGTTACACAATCGTTATCACCACAGCTGTCGGTGTAGGACGTTTAATTACTATATATCGTATATACCGTAGGGGTAAAGCCGCCGCCGTAACGTAGTGGTTACGTGCTTGCTCAGCATCTCGGGGTCCTGGGTTCTATGCAACCTACTGCTTTGTAGGTTATGTATTTTTATGTTATATATATGTTACGTTTATAAATCAATCGCAAGCCACGAGAAGCGGTGTGCCCTTCGTGTTTTTAAGCGTGTTCTTATGAAATTTTAAACGTCTACTTTAGTTGGCCCTGGATTGACCTTTGGCTGTGTCAATGCAAACAACTATGGCGGAAACCCGCACACCGCAGGCAGAGCATTATGGGTATGAGCCACACGTGAACGACACCATATATGCGGAACATAACACTACCCACCTCAAAAATCAGAAATCGAGGTGGTCCCGATTTATCATCTATTTAACTGTCTTCCAGGCAATGGCACGAGAGCCATTCTACAAAAAGACACGATCAACTGGCGCTACACATCACACGTGTCAGTGATCTACTCGATTCTGAGGTACCTAATGTTTTGGAATAGATGGCAGCACAATAATGGCGTATTTAATGCGATAGAGCCACGATGGAAGGAGCTGACTGCGCGAAAGAAGTCTGACGCATGTCCCGTATTAATATCCTAGCAAGGTTTAGTAATTGATGAATCGTTTTGATAACGTAGCTAAAGGTTCACTGAACTGTCTTAAACAAGTCGGCTGCTAGTGTGTGCATTTTAAACTTTATGTTCTGTAAGAATTCATATGACGTAAAAGAGAGCTCAAACAGCGGGGAGCTCTCAGCGCTTTTACGATATGTTTTACCGTGAGATGTACGGTCTCCGATACCACCCATAAAAGGCGTTCTGAGTCATTGCTGACTGTGCGCGCTCGTGGGCCAAAGTAGCTATCAAATGAAGGTGGACTTGGGTAGTTCATTATGAAAGACACGTCCATCAATCATAAGAATACGAATGTTGCATGACTAAACTTTCAGGCGACCCTAATCTAAGTGGCACTCGAACCTTGGTTGTGTTGTGAACTTCATGTCGCTTTACATAAACGACCCACACATCAAAGGAGCTACGCCTGATTCGTTTCTTTAAGATTTGTTTGAGTTACACCTGCGGATCACATCCGGCGATTGGACGCAAGATATTTAATTTACTACGTTTTTAAATGTTTATCCGGACTGTTAAATATCGCTTTAGTATATGCAATGTGCGCGGAAATGTGTGTGCCTCTGTTCGGTGCGTGAGAAGGAAAAGACAACGACGGAGCTGTCCCACGCGTAAACATGCGAGAGCCCCAGTGTGGTGTCGCGGAGAAAGGAAGAACATAAGGAGGGGGAGTTTGGTGTTCGGAAGGCTCCGGTGACCGCGCGCAAGTGTCGAACTTTTCGAACGTCAGTATGCCCTATTGCTTCACATCTTCTCCAAAGCTTCGGGGACTTCTACAGCGGTCCACAAGCCGCCGCTGGTTATTACGGCCCTCTCTTCTTCAATCGCCGCCAGGCAAAGTTATCTCGGCTCCCTGCAGATTGCCCTTCTCATCACAGGGTGCGCTTGTGTCACCACAGACTGAGTGTGTTGAGTGGTCTGGGCCAGTAAGCGCTGCTTACATGCTCTGCGCTTGCTTTGTCAGACTTTCAACTAGGCGTTAAAGCGTCTGTGTGTTCATGATGTACCACGACAAGCAAGTGTGTCACTCGATACTCGTGCCGCAAATACTTTGCACATCTAAATGCAGCCGCCAAAACCCTGGTGCACACTCACACTGGAGGGGTGAAGCGCTCTTCCTCACTTGCGAGCTTCGGCTTAGGCTGCCTGGAGTACAGCGTTGACATGAACAGTGCCATGAACATTGCTGGGATGCCGATGGCCAGGTATGTGGCCACGCAGAACCAGAAGCTCGCCTGCCATGAAAGGACCACTCAGCACGACGCAGAGTCCTCAATTACTCAATGAAAAATTGCAGTGAAAATTTCATCGCTCCCGGTGATTGCATCGATGCGCTTAATATCGTCACGCGTGTTTGTGCCTGACTCTTAAAGATATATGGCAAGAAAAACCGGGAAGTTGCTAATTTTTATTTGCGTTTTAAAAGACCATCCTTCGTGGTTCTTTATTTCTTGCGTATCGCAGAATTTCTGTATCGAGAGCCCTAAAGAAGCCCTGCACTGCGCGACGCAATCCCATAGCGTCATATGAACAATCAATAGGGAAGATGAAACGGGTTAATGTTTCCCCCACATGTCTGGGAAATAATGACACACTCAAATGATATCATAAAGAAAAGAAACGATACGTTGAATTCAGATGTCCACTGCCTGAGGTTTGCGTAGAAAGTTGTCCCACAATGTATAACACATGGTGAGTGTCCCATCATCCTTGTGTACTGCTTCTCCCCTGCCCTCCATGATAATACCCTTCACAATCTCCATGTGCGCGAGTCCCTTCATCGTTTGGAAAAATTTTATTTCTAGGTTCCTAAAAATCTCTGAACTTCGATGTTGCCAAAAACGCAAAATTGCTTTGCCACGACTCTGCGGCAATGCATTGCTGGTCAGGACAACAATGCGATTTCCTGGTTTGTGCGAGAAACTCCGGAAAGTTAATTCAGAACAGACCCCCATCTCTTCTCCAATAAGCGGCCAGACGTAGATGTCTCAAAGTTTAATCGCTCTTCCGTCATTTTTCTCTTTTTTTTTGTCGTTGTGAAACGAGCTCACGTTTATCGCTCTCAAACCAAAGCAAAGTTTATAGTGAGTGTTATTGGGAGACTACACAATTTTGAGTTCTACACATTATCGTCATTGTGTGTAGCGCAGTCGAAAACTTGAAGTGGTGTACGACAACACCGCCGTCAATTATAAAATTCGTAGCCTCACAGCCTCTCCCAGTGACAGCGATAGCAGACGATTCCGCGACGGCGCCCCGAAGGACATGGCGGGCACTCCCAGTGTTGCCAGATCACAATGCGTATCCCCTATTCGTGCTGACTATTTATTCATATGTTTAGCAGCGCATTACATATGCCCGACAAAGGCATCAGCTGTTATTTCAGCCAGGAATCGTTCTGCTTGTTCGAGCTTTCTGTAAAATCAAGCATTAGGCGAGAATAAACAGCGACCAATAGAAATGCAACTGAAATTGCGTTAATGCGAACAGCCACCCTCTGTGTGGGAAATGACTGTGTCTGCCATTGTCAGGGGCCTCTTCGCACTCGTTTTAATGCTTTTTCATAATCAGGGCTGCTCGTGGTCCGGTTTAATATTGTTCCAAATTTGTGGGGTAAAAACGAGGCTCGGCTTCTCAGGTGATATTAGCGGAGAAATTGGCATATTTCTTGAACCGTCCGGAAATTCGGTTTGTTTGGGCGTGGTTTGGGGGGGGGGGGGGGTGAGTGAGTTACATTGCGGGGTCCAAATTTACAAATAAAAATCATATAGCTGTACGGTTCCGCCCACAGCTCCTGAAGTGAACGTTGAGCCAATGGAACTCACTTAAGCTCGGTTGTCCGAAGGTGCTGTCTTGTTTGTAGCTATAACGTGTGCTCTTTGGAAATGTGTTAGTGTGGGGTACAGGAGTTCAGGGAGAAATCTGCATTAACCCTATTTTCGTGAAAGACGTTCGAGGTTTATGAATCGCGTGAAGTCGGCTTTTGCCCTGAAACGAAGAACATTATTAAAAAGGCGTATTATTTACCGGAAGCGTGGTGAATGTAAGGCTTCCTCCGGGATACCAATAGTTTCTCCATCTTCTAGCTGGAACGCGAATTTTTTCTGAACAGCCAATGTAAACAAGACGCCTAACCTTCTTTGGTGGCTTCTATTCACTCCGCTGGGTAGTTTTGTCAATCGCAGAAGTGCTCTCAAAAACTTCTAACAAGCCTTGTTACATAAATGCGCTGTTTTAGATTGCGCTGAAGGAAACAATTGCTGGCATTTGTGGCGACTACACCCACAACACGACTGTACCTTTATTTCTTCTCAATGACACGTAATAACAGTGGTATCGATACTGGGGGAACATCTTAATCAGTTAGGCCTTCTTTTTATAAGTAACATTTGATAACCAGCATTCCTCCCTTCTTTCTAATTACCCATTGTTTGCTGTTGTGTACAGTACAAATTTCCAGAGATCAAGTATGAGCGAAATGACATATTGAAGCAGTACGTCCAGTTCAGGTACATCAGACTACGTGCGATAGATAACTGTACGTATGCGCAAGAATTGTTTAACCGGAAATGAAAGTTTTCTTTAGCTCCATGCCAACATTCCGAAGAAGACTGAAACATTGAAGGTGCTATAGTAAGTGTGTTGCAATATTTGAACACTTTATGACGTCATTGTATACAAGGGCGACAAATGGGGCTGGCAAAATAGCTATGCCTTGACCGCCCAAAACCTTAGCGCACAAACACACCACCACGAAGAGCAGAACACACAAGGACGAGCGCTCGTTCTTGTGTCTTCTACTCTTCGTTGTCATGTGTTTGTGCGCTAAAGCTTTTGGGGAAAAAATGGAACTGTTCTAACTAAACCGACTCACAGTTCTACTTCAGTGCCTTAACCGCATATCTGCGTTCTCAAATAGGACATATACGTTATACTTATATCATTAACTCCCGTTTTCTGAAAGAATTCTTCGGTTTATTCTCAGCCTGCACGATAAACAAAATGATTTGATTAAAAGGGTGCGAGAAAACCGGACTAGAATGCATGATGTGCTGCATTGCAGTGATTATTACAGGAATTGGACGTCGCAATTGTGCCTTTGTTTTTGATCCCCAAATTTCGCAGATACTTACAAAAATTGGTTAGTGTTTCACACGGTGTGAAACATCAGAGGGGCAGTTCTCTGGACAATGCAACAAACCCTCGGGATTTATGTGCTACAGTCCACGATCCGGTTATGCCGATAGCGTGACAGTGGCGGTAATAGCAATCAGCATTAACCACCTGGTGTTTTCAAACTGCATGCATACTCTTCTACGCGACGGCTTTACTTTTTTACTTTTGGCAGGTGAAGGCAACATTTGCTGCAAAAATGACAGTTTCCTCCTATGGACCCCCTCCCACACGGACCCACCGCTTGCGGGCAATGAGGCGGCCGACGCCGCGGCTCGAGAACTTACACGCTGAGCCGCGACGACCGCGGACAGTCCTGACGCCCCGCCCAACACGCGGGCGATGCGGGAGTGGATGTGGGGGGATCGCATGACCGCTTTCAGAGACATCACACAACACTACAGATTGAACAGATGTAAGTACCCACCGCCACACGCCAAACTAAACAAGAAACAGGCGGTTGCCTGGAGACTCAACTACAGACACACACGTATCCAAACCCGGTGATCAATCAATCAATCAATCAATCAATCAATCAAAGAACTTTATTTTCACCAAAACAACAAACATTTACGGTGAAAAAAGGTGGCCGGGAAAAAAGCTGTCCAATGACAGCTTGACCAAGCCCCAACCACCCATCGGCGGTGAAACGAGAGGGTACAGCACTTGATCTCAGAGAAGACAAAAAAGAAAAAAGAAAAAGGAAAGAAAGGAAAAAGAAAAATGCAAAGAAAAATGCTAAACACTTCAATTATGCGTTACAATGTACAATGCGCAAATCTATACAAATATGCATGCACATATAATAGACAGATATATATATATAGAGAGAGTATATAAATAATGAATGAGAAAGGAAGACTACTTGCAAAACACGTGTATGCTCCATTATTATAAAAGGCAAGTTTGAATGGTTACGTGAACAGCCCTCTAATTTCTTTTTTTGTGTGGAATAAAACATCTCTTCCTTGCATTTCGAAATAGTTTAGTGTTGTTGGGACGATGTGTCGGATGCGTTGCGTTCCATAGTGTGCGCGTGAGAATGGAACGTGCCAAGGTGGTTGATATCGGACGTGATAAGAGACTTCGTTTTGTTTAAGGTTCGCGGGTTTAAGAAATGTGTCCGATTTCCCGAGTGCTGCCTTTTTGTAGTAGCAGAGTAATTTGAAAGTATAAAGATCCTTTATTTTAACGATTTGATATTGTTTGAAAAGAGGGGCGGTGTGTTCTAGAAAGGGAGCATTTGAAATCATTCGAACCATTTTCTTTTGTAACACGCTCAGTTTTGACATGGTAAGGGCTGTAGTTTTACCCCATACAAGGAAGCAGTAACTTAGGAGGGAATTAAAGAGTGCGTCGTAAAGTAACCTTTTTATTGTAGATGGTAGTATATGTCGATGATGGCTAATTAGTCCTACGCACTTAGCCAAATTCAATGTAACCGCGTTTACTTGGTCATTCCATGACATATGCTCGTGGAAGATGACGCCAAGTATTTTAACGCATTTTTCAATGCGAACAGTGAACGTACCTAAGACAAGCCCCTCAGGTACCACAGCCAGCGTCCCGCGAGCACGATATACAACACACTTAGTTTTGGCTTCATTCAATACAAGGCTGTTCGCCTTGCACCAGTCATTCAGCTTCGAGCAGAACGTGCTTGCTTCAGCTTGAATACTACAGAGTTCTTGGCCTTTAAAAAATACGATGCAGTCATCAGCGTAAATGATGAACTGACAAATGTTGTTTAATTGTATGATATCATTAATGTAAAAGAGGAAAAGTATTGGCCCTAAAATACTACCTTGTGGTACTCCACAAGAGATACGCCTCGAACGTGATTTGTGAGTGCCTAATTCGGTAAATTGAAGTCTATCGTGTAGGTAGGAGCGAAGAAGTTGTGATGCGACTCCCCGAAATCCATAGCATTCCATTTTCTGTAAGAGAATATCATGATTGACACGGTCGAAGGCTTTGCTAAAATCGAGATATAGCCCAATTGTCCATGTTTTCTTTTCTATGTTTTCTAATATGAGCTCTTTTTGAAGCAAGAGTGCGTCCTCTGAGGAGCAATTTTTTCTAAATCCGAACTGATAGGCAGTTAAGAGATTGAATCTTCTAACAAAAGCTCTCGATGCTGATATTAATAACTTTCTCAAGGCCTTTCTAAAACACTGGCAATATTGAGACTGGACGGTAGTTCGAGAAGCTATTTTTGTCACCGCCTTTATGAATTACTGTGACTCATGCTACTTGGAAAAACGCCGCATGAGATAGCTTTGTTAAATATGTGTGCAATGACAGGAGCGATTAAATCTAGTACGCACTTAACAGGTTTAATTACTAGTCCGTCTGCATCAGGGCTACGGCTGTTCCGAAGGCCGGAAAAAAGAGTAATCACCTCAACGAGTAATCACGTTTTCAACGGACCTTGCTACCCAGGACATTTATACGTCTGACACGTGTAAAGTGTGCGGAGCCAGAGCGACGCTGCAGCACATGCTGTGGTAATGCACAGGGAGCGCACAGCAGATCCCCTCACTAGGAACGGAATAGACATGGCAGTCTGTGACCGCGGGGCGCGATGGGAGGCGTGCCTGCTCAGCCAGAACCTCGCCGATCAACTCTGGGCCGTCCGGCACGCCGAGGAAGCCGCCCGTGTCCAAGTGCTCGAGGCTGGGGTGCTTGTGGCCCTACCCCGACACAATCGCTGGACCTATTTGTAGATTAAAGTTTTCTCTCTCTCTCTCTGGCAGGCGAAGAACGCTATCTGCGAGCGAGAACCGGGCCTGCCATATCGCCTTTAATAAGGACGCCAAAAGCCGCTAAGGCCTAGCGTGAATACAGTACGATACCATATTTGGCATGCAAATTTACGTTGAAAGAGATCTCACATAAATATATCAAAACACATAATTGCCTTGTGTACCACTCAATGACGTCCCTTTGATGTGGACACTTGGTGCAAAAAGATTATACATCTTTTTGCTCCAAGTGTACACATCGTTATAAGGTTAAGCTAGGCCGAGACAGTATATCTGACTCAAAAAACAACGGTACACTATACATGAACATTGCCCGAATGTTTTATGAAACATATTATCGAGAACAGTAGAAGGTGGAAATTCGCACTACAGGATGAGTGTTCAAGCCCAAGTTCCTGCACTAATAATCCTCTTTTACTGTACGTCATCGTATTTTCTGTCGCGCGTGTTACTCCCGAAGAGTGGAAGTGGGACGAAGTAAAATCACTTTGAAACACTACTCGCATTCAAGTTAAGGTTCTATATAAATTTAAGAGCTTCATAAATGATATCAAATTTGGAGTTTCAAGGAAGAAAGCAACGAACCAATGGATCCAACACATACACTCATACGGACCCAAGTCCAAGTTTTCCTGTACTCCAGTTTTCGATAAATGGACAGGTATATCAGCGACACGCATGATTCCAAGAAACTACAGGGCATGTAAGGTACCACCGAGAAAATTCGCTGAGTCATCATTCCATAGAGATTTTAAAGTTTTACAAAGCGTAGCTAAGGTCTCATCGGAATTCATGTCGCGTCGGCATCAAGGAAAATGCTGGATAATGACTTCAGACATGCGCAAGGCAAAGATTTATCATTTAGTCTGCGACTACTTAAAGCATTTTTCTGCGTCAACATTTGGCGAGCACATCGCTTGAAAGCGTGAAATTACCGTGCATTCCTCATAAGTAGTAGTAATACCTTCGATGCATGTACTTACGAAAGGGTAGACGATTCCACTGCAGCCAACGATTAGCGATGACGTGTACATGGTGTAAGCCGGAGGGCACTTCACCAGGTTCTCCTTGATCTAAACGATGAGAAGTACAATAAGATAAAGAACACAACCGTCGGAAACCTCTCCAACTTTACCCTTCGCGTCCAACTACATCTGCGTCGTTGAAAGGAGCTTAACTCCGAGAAATTTCTTCGGTTGAGATAGGTCACGGCATATGAGGAGTTACCAAGGTACTAATGGCAACTATAGGACCACACTTAGCTTACACACTTACCTTTTCGAGGCACTCCCTGTATATGAGAGTATCAAAGAAACCCACTTACATTAGTGATGACGAAGTCGGTGTAGCCTTTCACAACTTTCGATAGACTACGCCTGCGTTCATCGAGGGACTTGAAGGTCTTGTTTCGCTCACGCTGCACGTCTGTATCCTCAGAGAGGCCGTTGATGGTTTCGTTCTTGAAATCCTGCATCCCGTTTGCAGGGAAAGAAGGAAAAAATATAAAAGACCCTCGAGCATTACAGTACAGGACGTTTGCAATGCAGAATAATACCTGGGGATTTCCTTGCCACAGGTACTGCAAGGCACGCCGCAGGTGGGGATTCGGGTTCATTTTGGCAGCCCAAACCTTTTATTGCGATAGCAATTATATGGACAGTCTCGGCGGGTCTTTCCCGTCCCCATCACCGCCGTCATGAACCGTGGATGTATATATATATATATATATATATATATATATATATATATATATATATATATATATATATATATATAATAGTCCCAAAGAAAGATAATCCAGATAAATGCTTCCGAAGCGCGGAATCGAACCAGGAACCACTACGTCACAAAGAGCAGATCCTTCACGGAGCTAATGGCGAGCCTTATATACACACGCTTTACCGCTGGCAGGACTCAGAGACGCCAGGCCCTTATAAGCGTTTCTTCATTACCAGCGAGATGGCGCGAGGAGCGCAACGGCCGCATTTAAAAGTCGTCGGCCAGCTTTCACGAGGCTCTTCTGTCAGTTTGGCAGGGTACGCATCGCCGCCAACGGGTAGCTGAGTATGTTTTTCACCGTCCCATAGATGTGCACATTTCGAGTTTGCAAGTAAAAGCGAGACAGACACTCCCCTCGACTGGCCGTTGCCAACAACGCAGTTTTAGGGGCGAAGCTCCTTACGCCGTGGGTCGTTCCATCCCTTGTAGTTGTCCCTTGTGGCCACCTCCTCTAGTTCGTGAAGTGCTCACTAGATGGTGTGATGGCGCTGCGGTGCTCGCTTCATTCAGATGTATGGGAACGCGTAGTATAGGAGCGCATGGCGCACGAGACCGCTAGGCCTCGTGCTCGCTCTTGAATGCGCTCGCTTTTGAATGATCTCAGAATGATCACGAGATGGCGCTGCGGTGCTGCTTAGCTATCGATTACTGCCTCATGACAGAAGGAATGCACGACAAGTTGAGGCAAATGAGCATAGATAAGGAAGGGAGTAGCAACTTGGGAAGTGACCATAAACGCATAACTTTGCAAATGGGCGATGTAGATCGTAAAGAGAGCATTGAATTAAAGTCGGGCAGCTCTTCTCTAAGTGAAAAATAAATTAGTAACGTAGTCGCAACAATCGAGGACATAGTGAGCAGAACAAAAGGCAAAGTATGGGATTATAATGAGCTTCTTAATCTAATAAGGACTGAAATTACGAAAGAGAAACAAAAGAGTTGCTGGGGGGAGAGCGAAAGCCAAAACGATGGTGGAACAGGGAATTCGCGACGCAATTGAAAATCGACGGGAAGCATCTCGAATACATAGGCAGGCAAAAAAGGAGCAGAGCCCACAAGACGAAGTCAAGCAAAAATGGGAAACATGTCACGAGAAAAAACCCCTGGTACAGAGTTTAGTTGAAGCCAACATTAAAGGCCAAAGTGAACGTTGGATATCGGACATTCGCGAAAAGAGGGACTCATCTAGGCTTTTCTGGAACCACCTGAAATCGCTAGGTAAGAAAACTGTAACTATGCAACGGCCTATAGTGGATGAAGAAGGAAATAAATTGGAGGCCGATTCCTTTAAGAAGAATGACGAGCCTCCCTTTACGACGTGTAACAGTAGCAAGGAAAACCAAGTGGAAGAACTAGTTCTAGAGAATTTCAATTGGAAGAAGGCGGAGGAAAAGATTCCCAAACGCACAGCCAGAGGTTTAGATGGGGTTAGCATTAATGTAATAAATGAGCTCGGAAGAAACAGCGAAGAAGCCCTGTTAAAAGCAATTGAAAAAAGCTTACAGGACAGGCGAATACCGGACAGTTGGCGTCAAAGTAGGATCAAGTTCATTTATAAGGGCAAGGGAGAGAAAACTAACATTCGCTCATATAGACCACTGACCATTACATCAGTACTCTACAGGTTGGCGATGCAGGCATTTGAATTAAAAATGCAGATATGGACAGAGCTTAATGGCACTTTTGGCGAACTCCAAAATGGATTTCGAGTCGACAGGAGATTAGATGATAACCTTTTTGCGTTTACGCAGTGTATAGAAATAGCCGGAAAAGAGAACAGACCTTCACATTCGGCATTTTTGGATGTTAAGGGTGCGCATGATAATGTAAATCAGAATATTTTATGGGACATAATGAAAGAGACTGGTATATGGGATCACTGTATAGAGCTCTTAAAGGAAATATATACTGGAAATACAGTATGTGTGGAATGGGAAGGTATGGCGAGTAATGGTAGAATGGAGGTCGTCGATATAGGTAATGGGTTGAGGCAGGGATGCCCGTTGTCCCCACTATTCTTCATGCTTTACATGAGGAGAATGGAGAAAGCATTGGAGATGAGCAATATTGGTTTTAAGCTGTCGCACAGACAAGCAGGTATCGTGGTAGAACAAAAGCTCCCCGGGTTGTATTTTGCAGACGATATTGTGCTATTCGCAGACAGTCGAACAGATTTGCAGGGTCTGGTTAATATATGTGGTCGGGAAAGTGAAGATTTAGGACTAAAATTTAGAGTGACAAAATGCGGTTGGATGATATTGAATGACAGCAACGATCAGACCATATCAATACAGGGCGAGGAGATACCCAGAATACGAGAGTACAAATACCTCGGAATATGGATAAATGATGCGAATAGATACATAAAAGAAGAGCGTAAAAAGCATGGTCAGAGCGGCAGGGAAATCAGATTGGATAGCAATAATGGAGAAGAAGCCGGCATTGAACAACTACAGAATAGGGAAAGATAAAATCAAGAGAAAAATTTTACGATGATTCAAAGGGAAGCGCTTTACTGTTTGAGGCAAGGTCCGGTTGCCTGAGAACCCGAAGTTACAGAGCGAAATTCAATAAAGAAGGGGACACATGTACGTGCTGTGGAAAAGCTAGGAAAACGACAGATCAAATTTGATTGAATGTACAGATGTCCACTCAGGTGTAGCTGTGGACACTACCCTACAGGAGGCCATGGGTTTCAGGTGTAACGCGGGAAAGCTGAACATGTCGGCGATAGAGATAAGGAAAAGGCGCTTAGAGTATTGGTGGCGCAAAAGTATGGAGCAAACAAAAGCGCAGGGTAGTTCGTATAAGATTGTTACATCACAGCGGAATGATAATAGATAAAATAGGTAGACGAGGAGAAAATTGTTTATAAGAATATGTGTGATTCGGGAAATGTTTTTAGAGGAAAACGAAATAAAGCTAGAGCTTGCTGGCCCGGCTGCCACCCAGTTATAAAGGGGATGCTCCTAATATCCATCCATCCATCCATCCAGGTAGTACATGAATTGATCAATAGATGGCGCTGCGGCGCTCGCTGTTTCGTTGCCGCGTCGTCACGCTCGCGCTCGCTCTCGGCGCGTGCCTCCCGGCGCGCGAGCTCTCTCACTCTTCCATCTGCTGTCTTGTGAGAGAGAGAGAGCGAAAGGCGCGCGTTGACTATGAAAAAGCTCTTTCTTCGACGAACGCTCTACCAGCTCGCAAAGAAGGAGAACGTGCCCTCATCCTCGAGAGACAACGTTGACGCAGGCAGCGTCTTGTAGCGAGTTTCTTGATTGAAAGATACCGACTGCTCGCGCTGGAGAACCGTTCACCAGCCACCCATATATATAAAAATAGGCACTGAATCTTGAGTTGCAATGAAGTGCCGGTGGGCGATTTCACTTGTTCATAGTTGAACCATAAGGATTCGGAGCGTGCGCGTTAACTAAATTAATCCGGAACTCGGCACGATCTACGATGAACCTCCAGAGCTTCGCCCACTCGTCATCATTCACTCCGTGGATATGCGTGAATTTTTTTGAAATAGTGGAACGCGTACGCTGTCGTACGCAATGCGCGGCGTTCATTTTCAGGAGATGCACATTCTGAATCATCGTATCAGCGTCAATAAACTACCGAAAATAGCAGCCATGTATACCCAATCAACCAAATGAAATGAGCCATTTATTTATGTACTGTTCCTAATAGCAGCATTGCTTTCAAGTTCGTAGACTCGCTGAAGAAGGGCGGGTCACTGCGGTGTCGAAGTGCTTATCGTTGAGTGGGACAAACTCGCGCTGGTGGCATCGCTTGCACGCCGCACAACTCCTTTCCTCGAGATTGTAACCATACCGCATAATATTTTGCAACACACCACTGTTTTCGCTTCACTTTCTGCGATGAATTCACACCAGCCGACGAAGACTCGCTCATGCTCGCTTACGCGCTGCGACGCGAACCTGCTTGAACCGAACGACGCCATCGTTGTTTTGAGGGTGAGGAAAACGTGGAACTGACAGCAGAATCCAGAAAACCAGAAACAGCAAAAAACGAAATTCGATTATTAGGCAACCTTTCTAAATTAGAAAGCAATAATCTTGAACTTAAAAAGAAAAAAAATTAAGTGACATTTCGTATGTTGCGCTATATATTGTGCAAAAGTCAGCGTTCGTGGACTACATGCAAGAGCGCGGCAAAAATGTGCGCGCTTCGTCTCCGTAGCTTTCACTGTGCTGCCACAGAAAGTTGTCGCCATTGTGGGCGTTTATTAAGCATGTCATCATCATTTGTATTTTACAATCATCACCATGCGTTCTGCGCATCTTCTTCATCGGTGGTGCGTGATCATCACCGTCGGGTTTGTGCCCAGCGCTTTGGCATCATCGGGTGATCTGCCGTTCTACTGAAGAGAATAAACGTCGTCCAAACCGAGGTCTCATACCATGTATAATATTTGCGCAGGAAGAACCTTGCCCTTCCGCTGTCTGCTCGCGCGGTTGTCTTGTGGTGAGAAGAGGAGGGATGTTTCGAGCGTTCAACGTGATGTCTGCGCTGATGTTACGGGACCGTACGAAAGTCACTCGAGCTCAAGGGACGCAGCTAAATGATGAGCGCGAACTATCAAGTGTCACAGCTCGACACTTGAAGCACGCTAGTTTCCTTCGCTGCTTCGGCCGCCTTTGCAACAGGAGCGCTGTTCAAACTAAAAGTATCCATTGTGACAGCTTATACGCGCTCGTTCGGCGTATATCTGTTCGGCGTATATATGTGCGTCCGGCGTATATCTTCACCTGACCTCCCCTAGGTTTGTATGCGTAGCTTTGTGACACACAACGTGTAAAGCCCTTCGTACCAGTACGCGCTGCCCACGGGAGGCGCTCACTTAGCAAGTGCATGCTTGCCACAATTAATATTGCTCCTGAAGCTGCGAGCCTCACTTCGTATAGCATTACAGTTTCTTGCTATCGCATTCATTGCTTCGCCCTTGCGGGCAAAACTGACTTTTTGGGGGCGAAGATCCTAAGGGCGTGGGTCGTTCCCTCCTCCGTACGTAGTATGTAGCCGCCTGTAGTTTCATGAAGTGCTCACTAGATGGCGTGATGGCGCCGCGGTGTTCGCTTCATTCAGATGTATGGGAACGCGTAGCATGGGAGTCTGTCTGTCTGTCTGTCTGTCTGTCTGTCTGTCTGTCCGTCTGTCCGTCCCTCCGTCCGAGCGCTGCGGTGCTGCTTAGCTAGTACGTGAATTGATCAATAGATGGCGCGGAGGCGCTCGCTGCGTGCTCTAGTGGGATAGGAGAGCGCTAAACGGCGACACACAGTGTTTGTCACGTCTTTGATGATGTACTGGCAAGATTCACGGAAGATTCACAGTTTTTACCGATGAACTTTCGGAGCTTCGCCCACCCATCATCAGTCACTCCGTGGATATGCGTGGATTTTTTAATGTTCACTTTTTAATTTAAAAATACTGGTGCTCTTACATTTTGCTTCAGCCAAGTTGTGGCTTCCACGGCCGGGAATCGAGCCTACGCTCTCCAGCTGAGCATCTAGTCTCCTTAGCTCGTAACCTACCACATCAGCTTATTACAGAATTTACCATTTCTGTAAAATTGCTTTATAAATATAGGATTCCAGCTTAACTCTCTACGATGAAGATGTGCATGTTCATTCCTGGAAGTCCACATGTCACTGGAGTGCGAGCAGTCAAGAGTTGATTGTTCCAGCGGTTTTTATAGCAAATTCACACGCGCAGGCACTATTACTAACGATAAGCACTATAATTTCATGATTCTTACCAGTCAGATTCTGCAGGCGTCCTCAGCGTCACCGACGTCTTGAATTGAAACAATTTAAACATCGACCACTATATTTTTTAGTTTTAGTTTGCTTACAAACTAACAATCACTGTAACGAGACCACGCTGACATGTCAAAATAATCCTGCTATCGGCAAAAATGTTAACGGACCATGGCGTATGTGGCTGGAGTAGCTGCGAGGCAAGAATGCCGAGCTACTATCTCGCTCAGCACGATTACGTCTAAAGTGACCTGGCTGACGTGAAATTTCGAATTTCGCGCTGTGCCTTGTCGCGGTCGACAAATTTCTCTGCGGAACCTCAAGCCGTGGCCTGCTAACTTTTTCGGCCAGGAACAGACGTCACGTACGCAAATGCTGCCATGTCAGCCTCCTAGTCTCCACCACGACAACTCTCTGCCATAGAGGAAGCCACCGGGAAGAGAACAAAAGTCGAAGACCAACGCCGTAGAACGCAATATTTTCCCCCAACGAAGCTTCAATAACCGACAGCCCAGCGACTGCCTTCGCCTGCACACCAACCTATACCTTCAACTATCATGCTAACACGCTAACCCTAAACGCAGATAGGTGACCCAGACCTATCTCTGGTGTACCGAACACAATGAGACGCATGCGCCCGAAACCACACTGTACACACTCTCGAGTTTGCGTACGTAACTTAGGCAACCCGAGCAAACGAAACGTTCTCACCCTACGTCACCACCCAAACACTTTCAGCCTGGTCTCTGACAGCACGAATTTTGGAAATGGATGTGGGAAGGCATCTGCAGCCTTATACCAGGCCTTCAAAGAAACTGGGACTCTCTTGGCGGGCACCACCTAATATTACGCCACGTGGAGTTTCCCTTATGCAAAGTTCTTCCTCTCTCTAATGGGCTAGCTACTCTCAGCTGACATACATCTTGCTAGTACAGAAAAAAAAGAAAGACAAGATTAGGACGAAGTACTGTCTGGAAAGATAGGCTCTCTTTTAAACTAACCCTAGATAATGTATTTTTCTGCAGGTACTCCAACTGCAATACTCACGCGGTAGCGGAAGCAGTAAACTTTTGTGTAACGCTCGAGACAGCGCATTGCTTCTGTTCAATATACATTGTTCCACTTACGTTTACTGGTTGTCCATTTATCTCAAGAAGGGCTTCGATCGCTTCCAGGTTCTTGACCACTTTGTTCTGTAGGGAGAAAATACAGCATTGGCGCCAACACTATCAGAACCAAAGTAATCTTTCGCCCTCTCTTTTATTCGAAAGCAACAGTTCGTGCTAAAAGTGCTTAATTTAGTATCCGCTGACGCTATGAGAATCCTCATACTGCTAACAAAGGAAAATGAAAACACCGGCAGCTGATTTGATTGATTTGTGGGTTTTAACGTCCCAAAACCAGCTCTGATTATGAGAGACGCCGTAGTGGAGGTCTCCGGAAATTTAGACCACCTGGGGTTCTTTAACGTGCATTGACATCGCACAGCACACGGGCTTCAACATTTCACCTCCATCGAAATGCAGCCGCTGCGGCCGGGCTCCGATCGCGCGACCCTCGGATCAGCAGCCGAGTACCGTAGCCACTAGACCACCGTGGCGGGGCAAAAAACACTGGCAGTGAGAAAAAAAGGGCAACGTGCTTTCCCTTGGTCTTTTAGGGGCGAAGCTCCTCTTAGTCTAACCTTGTCACGCGTCAGTTGTCAGCGTAACCGGCTTGCGAATCCACCAGCAGCAAGAGTACGATGCACAACGCTATAATGTCCGTCACAGACCTGTAGCTTACGAAGTAGGTGACAAGGTATGGGTGTGGACGCCTGTACGACGACGAGGACTGTCCGAGAAGCTACTCAGGCGATACTTCGGGCCCTATCGAGTCCTGCGACGACTAAGTGACCTCACCTACGAGGTTGTCCCAGATAGCCCCCCCTGCACGAGGCGACGCCAGCTCAGTTCTGAATTGGCGCACGTACTGCGTATGAAGCCGTATGTCCCCGAGTGACTGTGCTAGCGACCAGCTAACGGACATTGACGATATAGCATCGAGCCGATGCTCTTTTAGGGAGAGGTTAATGACGCATGTGCTGTGGCATAGACGACGATGACGATAAGAAACACTACGGGATTCTATGTAGTGGGACTGCTGGAAGGATTAGAAGAAGACGACGACGTCCATTATTCTTGTTCAACAAGCTCTTGTGCTGTGTAGTCAGAGGTCGTGTTTTATTCTGTTCGCGTTGCACCGCGACAATATATATATATATATATATATATATATATATATATAGGCACTGGACTTTGACTTGCAATGAAGTGCCGGTGGGAGATTTCACTTGCGCATAGTTCAACCATGAGGATTCGTAGCGTGCGCGTTAACTAAATTAATGCGGAACTCGGCACGATCTACGATGCACATCCCGAGCTTCGCCCACTCATCATCATTCACTCCGTGGATATGCTGTAATTTTTTTCCGTTTATCTCTGAGCATTGATCTGTTTGGGTATTTTGTTCAATTAGGGCAAATTCTTAATACTTGTTATGATCATTTTAGTTTGTTTATTTTGTTCCTGAATGGGATCGCACATATTTTCAGGAGGCAGAAACCTCGGCCGATTTCGGCTGCACTCAGGGACGGCGCGGTGAACCTAAATTAAGATATATTCTCGTATCTGCACACGCCTGTCTTAAATATTCTTTCAAATTCTTTTCTTGTTTGCCGTAGCGGCGCAGCTTCATTCACTTCAGTAAACAGCCTTCAGTCCATGTACTTACCTGCAGATAGTTCTGCTATTTTTACATTATGAAAGCAAAACTGGCTCTTCTTATTTGCTGCACAATTTGCATACGAGGGCTCGTACAAATACATCCGAAATGCGAATTTTAAATGTACATTTACGTTCTGATGCTTAGTACTTTGGCAGCTATTTCAGGTATCCTTTCATCCAAGTTGGACCTCATGAGCGTTTTGGGGAAGGCCTAATTTTCGGAAGAGAGTAGCGGGATATATTTCACACTATTCTAAGCTCACACTTGTGGTCCTATGGTTCTTCTGGTCCTAAGCTCACACCTGTGGTCATATGTGGTCCTATGAGAACTGCTTCTATGGGTGTGCTGATTGACGACACTGTTCTCTCTAGTAAAACACCGTAGATTGATGAACGGTACAAGAATATTCTCAGAGCGAAATTGACGTTTCAAAAAGCACACCTTATTCTGCAGACCGTGTAATTTTTTTTTTATTTTGAAGTACCGCTTTGCTCAGACCCTCATTGATCATGTTTCAAGAACTACGCTATCTCAGAAAACGTACACTTTTCGTTTCTCTGCTCTTGTGGACAGCGTCATAGCGCAGTATCGAAACAGGGGAAGCATGAATGGATAACGCGCTAAGTCTGTGCGCATCCAGCTGCCTGGACTGGCAGTCGCGTCAGCGATGTTGTTGCATTCACATTTATCGGAAGAATAAGTGAAATTCCAGGAGTGTATGCACTGTACAGTTCCTCAGGATGAATAGTTGCCTTATTTATCTTTTGCCTTTCTTGGGGGCCAACATACTGCACCATGGAATACGAAACCCTATGAACTTTTGGTCCCTTCACCCTATTGATAATCTAACTGTCGCCCATCACCGCAGTCCATCATAGCCGACAACCCAATTGTGGTTCTTAAGTGGACATGGTGGATACATGGTTCGTTATATTTCGTGGTTAAGTAAAGTGACATCTAATTGGCAGAACAGAAACATGCAGGATAAATGTATCTTCAATATATCAATATATTATTGATCATTATACCTTCATTGATCTGCCCGTTGCTGAATCAAGGTGCACATCAATGAAGATATATTTTATCTAAGTCCCAAGCACATTTAATTAAAAGACGATGCTCAAGTGCAATGCAAAATGACAAGTTAGGCTACAACAGAAGTGTTTTATCGCTGAGAAATTTTGAAAATATGTCGACGACAGATGCCACAGCTGGCAAATAGTGATAAAAAGACTATGCTGTCACTTGCGTTTGTTCTGATGTTGTGGTGTTGCTTCTGTTCTCATATTGTTTCAAAAAGGTGGAATTAGCCAATTGGAGCCAACTGGAGGCGAAGGAATATTCTAGTACATATTTCGGAATATTGTTCAGCGGCTTATAGTCTTCCTTCTGCCGCTTCTTAGCCTTTCTCTCCAGGAAAAGCGAACTGAATCACTGTAGCTTCACTTCGCCTCTCCTGGATGATGGGACTTTTCCACCCATGTTCGAAAGCCACGGCCTGACTGAAGACCCGCGCACGCTGTATAGGAGAGGTGCCCGCACCTTCTTGCGCTTGTCTCCAGTCAGACCGTGACGAAGTGCCCGTGCTTCACTTCGCCTGTCCTGGATGGCGGCACAGTTCCAGACACGTTCTAAAGTGCGTCTCGATGCGCGCCCGCGGAGCCGCACGAGCGCATCGGCAACGAAGCTGACGTGTCGATGTGGCGCAAGTAAACAACATGGATACCTTTGTCGTGTGGCATTTTCTATCGACTGTGTCCAGTTACTATGTAAACTACTTCAGTTACCCCAAGGGGTTGGTCAAGGATGTTATGGAGGCGACGCGTGCACTTGGGTTCATCCACGTCAAACGTGTTGTACCAGCGAAACACCAAAAGAAATGGGCAAGTTCGCCTCAGTGTACAACAAACATTCAATTGCTTTGTGAAGACACACTTCACTTTCATGTTATATCGGTTACTTCGACAAAGAAATCAGCCGCACTATTTTCATTGTTTTTGTGCTCCAGAGTACAGTAGGAGAAGTTCTGGCTCTAGTGGATAATGTGTTGTTGTAGCCTCATTTTTCGATCACTATATGCTTTATCCCGCGTGGCTTGGCTCCTTATCGAATAATATTTCAGTAGACATTCCGTTTTAGAAATGATGACGCAATACCTTGGCTTAGAATAATTTTCCCCTGAAATAATGGCAAAGAAAACGGCCAGCGGTGGCCAGAAAACTGCAGTTGCTATGCTCAAAATCTGTGTACTTCTATTATTACACCATAGTGATAGCAATATTAACGACAGTGAATGATAAACTTTCATTACTAGCTGAACTATGTCGGAAGTATTTAACGTTGAAATATTGCCGCTTCGGCAACTCGTGTGCACGCGTCCCGCACAGATATCTGAGGCTGGGAGTATTCTCTGTGCGTCTTGCAATGCCTCAACCAGGATGCTAGTGCTTTTCTCCGTCTTTACTAATGCTCGGTGGCACGGCCAGCATAGCAATCATTAGAGAAGACGCTACCTGCTGCTTCGTAGCTATCAAATTATCTTGTACACACGGTAGTCGATTAAGAATGCCTTGCGGTCCCATTTATTCCGCACTTCTAAACTCCAGTAACGTTAAGCCCAATTCAGTTCGTGCAATTTTTTAGTTCAAAAGTTAGTCTACTAGACATTTTTTTAATAGAGCACTAAGTTTCAAGTACAGCGCTTAGTGCTAGACTACATTTCTATCATAACATACTTTTATAGAAATATCGTGACTCCATGACTTCGCTAGAGGTTAGTATCAAGCAGACGCTTAAGTGCGGTCATGTTTTGCAGATGACTCAGCGACTGTAGAAGGCTTGCCACGTTCTAAAACCGTACCTTGTTCTTTGTGCACTGCTGAAACCTCGCAATGATATCGTCCACTTCCTTTATCGCATCTGTCACATCCTGTCCCTGTGAAACCAAAAAAAAAAGGAAGCAGTTGTGTTTTTTTTACGCCGTTTCAAGCAGAAAATGTCCCCAGGCTCAGCCGTAGTGCACAAACGCCCTTCACTTCGCAAGTTCGATTGAAGTGTTTGAAATGTACGAACCCCACGCCTAGCATATGTTTCTGAATGCTGCATAGTGGTCGCTTGCGCATTATCGTACTTGCGTTTTATTTCAGGAGTAAACAGATTGAAATCAAATTACTCAAGGCCCATCTTACTGGGCCTTTGTGGATTAATACCACTTAAAAGTGGCTTACAAGGAGCCCATTTCGACCTGAGTCCTCTGTTTAGAGTAGTTACGACACTCCAAAGTGCAATACTTCTCACGTCGATGCCCTGAGTTCCTAATGTATCGACACGCTTTCAATCGCAACACAGGCTCAGAGAAAGTTTGCTACCGCGTTCCCCATGATTGCTCACCCTCGTTGTGGAAGCAGTGCTCCTGAAAACTACCTTTTGTTGCCATGGCAAATTCAGATTAACTAACGTCATTCAGATGCCTCTCAACGGTGCACACGTCAGTCATATGATAGTTGCACTGACCTTCAACATTACAACGACAATACACATGACATTAATTATGGAATTAGCATAAAATACAGTCTGGCGTGATGTGTTCATCGAAAATTCCACGCGACAAATACGAATAGTTAAAGAAGCAGATTAAGTTGCTCTAGAGCTTCCCGTCTATCAGGTGTTGTGCACGAAATAGGGTTTTCTTTTTATTCAGGAGCCATACAAGGCGAATTTAATAGTTTATTTTTCCATCAGGGACATGAAACCACCTTGGAGAAGCACTGGGGAAGCAGTTTGACGCACATGACGTAGATACCCAAACTAAACAAAAGAGAGCTTACACCTCTCTCCCTTGTTCTATAGACATTAGGCAATTCGAGTTTGAGCTTGATTCGTGCATCGGCCGAAACACATCTGTTTAACTCGGGTTTATGCAACACTCAAATATTTTTAGTGGCTGGAGTTACGCAAGGGCACTGCTGTTGATTTCGTGCTAGAGTCACTAAAGAGTGTATGGATATCTCTGTTTTAACATAAAAGGAAGTGCGCATCAGACTGCCGTGTGCACTCACCATGCCTACCATAGCCGCAATCGACTGCATATCCTGTAATGCCTTTTTCAGCGCATCCGCGTTATCTGTATTTGTGTTGATTGTGCGCACCTGAAAAGAAGATGGAAGAGAATATATACCACGTAGCGGCAAATTAATGCATTTTACCTATACTTTTATCTCAGTAATTGTGTTTGTATGATTCATGCATACTATTGTGCAGAAGGATGTATGTATTACGAAAGCCAGCTCTGGACTATTTGTAAGATGTACAAAGAAAAGGCAGAATCAGGACCGGACAAGCCGCCTCATCTTCAGAAGAAAGCGCAAGCGTTGCCAGCAAAAATTCCTGTGGAGGGTTACAATGAGCATGCAGCCCGACTATGGCGTGGCATGTCCACCACGGATTTTAAGCTACCAGTATGAATAGATAAAGAAGCGTATTTTTTGCTTTGTATATTCCCTTATATCAGATATTATGCATGGAACAAGATTTTTTTTTCGTCTAGAAGCAATGCAAGGCGAATTTAAATGTTCATTTGTGTGTCCGCCAGGAAGTTGAAACCGGCTTCGCAGAGCGCACAGGAAGCAGCTCGACTTGAGCCGCCCTCCCTCAAATGCACCTTCGTTATGGTTTTTGTAACATGCGCGCAATACCAACAGCGACATATGTAGAGATTACCGGTGCCATACTGGCTTAAAATTAGGAGGACACTTTAACTTGGCCTTTAAAAGTCGAACGCAGTTGCGTTCGGTATCAGTGAGCATAAACAGTGGGCGTGCTGACCATCTTATAGCTCTCCTGGCACGTGCGCAATGCGGGAGACTAGGCAAGACATCAATACAATATCCCAAATTCCCTCATAGGGCTGAAATCCTAGAGCTGCTGTTCACGAGATGTGCTGAGGGCATACACACGTATGAAAATATTTAATAACTAAAAAAGAAAAAAAGAGGTATAGGAGAACAAGGGTAATGCCCCTAGTCCAAGACTCCAAAGTGCAATACTTCTCACGTCGATGCCCTGAGTTCCTAACGTATCGACACGTTTTCAATCGCAACACAGGCTCAGAGAAAGTTTGCTAACGCGTTCCCCATGATCGTCGCTGGCGAGCAGTTTCCCACCGCTCACTTCCGGGAAGTATACCGGCTAGTTTTTCTGTGTTAATTTCTGGTAGCCAATTTCAGCAATCCCACGTAATGTGGGCCAGAGTTGGCACTGTCTGGACCACGGAGAACGATTTTTGCGCATTTTGGGGTGGATTCAATGCTTCATATAAAGATTTGAGTATGTGTGCGTCTGTATTGTGCGCCAGTCGATCGAATCCTACACGGATAGATCTGGGTGTGGTGTGCTGTGTTTCCGTCCCTCGCGCCGTTGGTGCTCAAAGAGGTCTCACCGCAAGAACTTGTTTTCATCAGAGGGGTCAGCAGCTCGGCTGACTAAAGCATGAGGTGTGCCGTCCGCGCTCTCATTGCCCTCGAGGCCTGTGTGACCTCGGCACCAGACGGTCGAATGGGTCTGCCTTAGGTGCGATTCTAATAGATTGATGGTGCTGCGTGGCAACATGTGACATGCGAATCTGCAAGAATTTGACAACTCTCCCAAAGCGCCCCTATTAATCACTAGCGCCATACCTGAGGCTTCTGCAGTATTCGCAGATTCGACTCGAGCCTTGTCACAAGTCAGAAGCCCTTGGTCTGCGGCTGTACCTTCTAATTTAAGGGAGTACTTGCGATTACTGCATCGAGCGACATCAGTGCACAATGTATCCGGATTACACCCAAATAGTTGCGCTAACTTGCGAGTGTGCACTTCTAAGACCCTGTGATATTTCGGAGTCATGCTCTTGGGGATTGGAGCGACTACAATCTTTCACGAAGGACGGCAGAGATTCCCCTTCTTCTCTGCGTATACTGGGGATGTGTGGGATAGCCTACACTGAAGAGCAACATTCTGCCACGCGAGGTTAAGTTAAGCCTCTCCCGTTGTGGCATGAGCACAGTTGCGTGTAGCTTCTCGTAGCAGTATATCTACTTTGGAAGCACACCTCACTGCATAATGATGCAATGCAAATTTGAAATATACTATCGTTGCGTGCAAATAGTCACTATGGTCAAAAACACAAAGCCCCGCTTCTCTCTTTTAGGGGAGAAGCTCTTTAGGGCCTAGCCTTGTCCGCATTTATCGCGCTACGAAAAACCGAAACCAGGACCGAAACCGACAACTGCACAAGGAAAAGCGAAAGTATCTGTGTAAAAAACCAACCGTCTCTGTACGCCAGCCAACTACTATATGACAGCACAATACATGATACAAGGAATATGCCAGGGGGCGCAGCACTGCAAGATCCAGATCCTCAACCGAACCACAATAATCATCATTATGATCATCTGAACCAGCTATCAAGGAACGAGAACGTGCCCTCGCCCGCGAGAGACTGCGCCGACGCAGTCAGCGTCTGCTAGCGAGTTTCTTGATTGAAGAAAACCGACTGCTCGCGCTGCACAACCGCTCACCGGCACCCCCATACATATAGGCACTGGATCTTGACCTGCAATGTAAGTGCCGATGAGAGATTTTTTCTTCTGCGTACAATAAAGATTCGCAGCGTGCGCAGTAACTAAAAGTAATCCAAAACTCCGCACGATCTACGACGTGGGAGCGCAGGAACCTCATAAAGACCAGGAGCACGAATGACAATGGGTGTGTAAGTATAGGCGTTGTCACTCATTTACAAGCGGGAGTGGGCAATGTCACCGGTGATTTCCGGTAACACTGAACGATCCCCAGTACTTTGCTCACTCATCAAGATTCGCTTCGTGCAAATACGTGTTTTTTTCACTTTCACTCCTTTTTAGGGGCGAAGCTCCTTAAGGCGTGGGTCGTGCGTCCCCGGTGTATGTAGCAGTAGTAGTAGTAGTCGTAGTAGTAGGTAGCCACCGGCGCGTGCCTGCCGGAGGGCATGCCCTCGCCGCGAGCGCCGGGAGCCACGCGCTCCCCGGCAAACTCGACACTGCCCCGGCAAACGCGAGAGACAACGTTGGCGCAGGCAGCGTCTCCTAGCGAGTTTCTTGATTGAGAAATACCGACTGCTCGCGTTGGGGAAGCGTTCACCGGCAAAACCCATATATATATATATATATATATATATATATATATATATATACACTGGATCTTGACTTGCAATGAAGTGCCGGTGGGAGATTTCACTTGAGCATTGTGCATAGTTGAACCGTGAGGATTCGTAGTATGCGCGTTAACTAAATTAATCCGGAACTCGGCACGATCTACGATGCACATCCCGAGCTTCGCCCACTGATCATCATTCACTCCGTGGATATGCTGTAATTTTTTGCACTTCTTTCTCCTCGTCTTTCTCACCCCAACCTCCTTCTCCACGCAGGGTAGCATGTCAGCGATGTTTGAAACATTTAATAAAGAGCACTATCTGTCTTTCGTAGCAGTTGTGTATTCCAAGGGCCACGAGGCGTTCAGTGGATGATCCTAGCGATAAGACGAGAGCCCCTTAACAGGACGTTCTGCCCAATGCAACTATTTATTGACTTTAATTCTGTGATCGCGGGGTCCTCGGACGGGAGGTTATATGTAAGCCAACGGTACAATTCTTCACTGCTCCAAGCACCCTCCTTGAGCGAAAAGCGCGTCTGTATCGACATACTCTGACCAATTTGCTCGTGTTCTAATTATATGTGCCACCTTCGCAGAGCGCTTTTCCCGCGCACGTAAGGTCAGGGTTTGACTGCCAGCGCGTCCGCCTCAAATTTGTTGTCCGTCTATTTCCTATATATTGTTCATAGGATCGTGGGAAATCTGGAGCCTGTCTGAGAATTTGTCAACAGGCTGTTTACGTGGACTGCCGCTGCCCTTCCCGCTAACAGTCAACGCCACCAACACAATTTCTGCAACAGAATTTCCTCAAAGCTGCGGATTAAACTGCGGAATTAAACTGCGGCAGCAAGGACACCGGTTCAATATTCCAAAGGCGTCACGGTCAATTAATCGCCAGTGCTTGGAAATGATACAAAAAAAAAGGTCACAGGAGAGCCGCCAATAAAAACACACAACACTAAATATAATGACTCCTGTATTTCACTGCATTCTGCGGAAATGCGAAATATTTTAGAAGGACCTCTCGGGTATTCTCATTACGAAGCTTCTGGCGCTAACGTCGCGACAGAAATTTGAGAAAGTATGAGACGACATATATAATGTCTTGAAGAATAACCCGAATGAGGTCACAAAATTACCCATGTAGTAGCATATTGAATGGTAAATATTTGTCGTGCCTGCGCAGTGCGTAGAAACGGAATGAAAATCGAAAAAAAACGGCATTCTTCACCGAAGCTCAAACGTAATTGAAACGCAACTATTTTATTCCAGAGTGGAACTGGATCATTTTTGTCGGTTTCGGCTCAAAGGGAAAGTCGACAAGCGAAGGAGCTGATTTTACGCTATAGGCTAGCATTGCCGCATATCGCGGGGGCAGTATTTCTACTTGTATCAGGCAGGACAAGAAATCGCTATCTGAGCGCGTTATTAATTTGAGCGTCCTGAGTGAGTTCTTTGAAAGCTTGCCTCTTATTGCGCTGACGGACCGGGGAAATACTAGCTCGGAGGAATTTTTAACAGCGAAGCTGTTTTAGCTTACCTGCCGCGTATGAAATGACAGCCTTCAACAAGAGCACTATTACAGCTGTATTCTGCTAAGCATGTTGGCCCATCCTGACGCAAAACTACGATCATCAAAGCCTCTTAATCAAAGAATATTGTTGCAGCAAAGGACAAGTATGAGATGAGGGAACTGTTACAGGCGCACACAGTACCAACTAGTTTATTTTTGAAGGAATATACTATATACACAAAAGTTCGGACATGCGCTGAAGGCACCACATTTCTTTCTTTGACTTCTATGCCATGCCCAGTGTGCAGCGTTGGTGCGCAACTTTTCGAAGCGTTCGCTGGCTCTCGCATGGCTTTGCGGGGCGTTTCCCGAATCCTCGAACAGCGGCGAAGTGCGGTATGCGGGACACAAATTCGGGCCATCCAAGTGTTCATCAGCTTCGCTAGTGTTGCGCCACTAGTGCATTCATGACTTCAAGACGCGAAGAATGTACACAGACGAAACAGAAAAACGACAAGGACAAGCACCTGTCCTTGTCGCTTGTCCTTGTCGTTTTTGTGTTTCGTCTGTGTACATTTGTCGCATCTTGAAGTCATTATGAATGGTCACCAACTAGCCCAAACAAGAGTTCTGAGCCGCTAGCGCAACCTTCGCTAAGTTTTGTTACTTTACAGCGAAAGCTGTATATGCCTAGGCGAAACGAAAATACGTGCCTCTCCTGTGCGCAGAGACTTCTCATTGGCTGCGGCTTCCAGTGGCGTCGTCCTCTGCATTGTACCCAAGCACACGCGCTAATGGCTGCGCGTTAGTATAGCGTCGCGAAGCATAGCAGAAGCGAGGTAGAGAGGAGCAGTGAAGCAAGCCATAGTGGGACGCGTCCAACTGTTGCAGATGCCGACTGCGTTTCCCCGCGCTCGCACCGAACACGCCCGTGCGCCGTTAGTGAAGTCGTTCATCGCGTCGTAGGCGTGCCGCCGAGCCCGCGCGTACCAGTTTCAGCTTACAACTTCCCCATCGGTAGGCGATGGATCGTACGAACTCCCGAACAGCAGACAGCTTTCGAAAGACAACAGCGACGGCGGAACCGTGAGAGAATTCGTGTTCGTCGGGTCGGTGCTGCAGTCCGGGCGCAAAACAGGTCCGGGAGGCCAAGCGGAAGCAGCAACTGCGTGCCCAAGATCCGGCAGCCTTCGAAGCCGCGCTAAATCGCAAAGCGGAACGCGAGCGCTAATGGCTGGCGGATGCTGCTAACCACGACGCCGAGCTAACTTGAGAAATCAACGCCAACAGCAAGCCGAGGAAGCGTGGTTGGATGAGCGGCGTCAACGTGGCGATGGCGGGAACGCGTTAGCGGGGGCCAACGCACGCTTTCAGCGCAAGTTAAACACAATGAACCGCCCCTTACACACTTTTATGACCGTGATCACGCGAGGTACACCGTGCGGCATGTGAAAAAAACACTGTGGTTAGCCCAACAGAAACGTGCGTGCAGCCTCATTAACAAATATAAACGTGTAACCAATAATTGAGAAATATGCTTCAGTACGCCGTCGGGCTTAACCCAACACTAAGCACCGGGGCCGCACCTTTCAACTTCGCTAGTTAACGATCTGTACGGAATGCTTGGGCGGTATCTTTTTTGTTGCTTTTTTTTACTACTCTTGTACCGAAGTTTGCAGCTAGCCCAAATATGATACGGCGGGACGAATCTCGCCCGACGATTATTACGGTTGAAGGGGCAGTCCTCATAAAAGCAGTATTATGGCCTTATTCCGCGAAGCATGGCAGTCCAAACTCCTGAGGTGCGGGTATGCTAAAAGTGCTTTACGAAGGGTCACGCCTTCTAGAAATGATATGAAGTATCGAAGACAGCGAAAGCATGCAAATTATACCACGTACTCCGTTCTGTGATGGTCACGGTGGAGAGGGCATTTTCTGTGCTGAAGTGTGTTTTCTATTGATAGCGGTCTGCTATTCGCGGAAAATACGGACGACGTGCTGCTTCTGAGATCTAGCTTAGTCCCATCGCTAAAGCCGGACGAAATGACCAGCGAATACATAATAATACACTTCACAGGATTCTACGTGACGAAACCACGACATGATTATCAGGCATGCTCAGTTGTAAAGGGCTCCGGAGTAATGTTGGCCACCCTTGGTTCAACTGGCACTTAAATCTAAGTACACTGCTGTTTTTTTTTTTTTCAATTGGCATCCAAAGAAGTGCAGCCGGTGTTGCTGGGATTCAAACCCGCCATCGCGAACTCTGCAGGCACACACGCTGGCTGCCAAGCTACAATGGCGTTATGGAAGTCGCTTTCGAAAGGAAAAGTTATCCACACTAGCGCGCTGAACAACCACGTCAGCAGTGTTCCTAAGTGTACTTGAACGAAATGATGTCAGTGTCTGCATGGCTCTTTGAATAATGAAAAATGTCATCGTTAGGAAGGTTCCTACTCATTAACTGGCTGGCAAAGAACGTTGCCCATCACTTCACTTTCACAGACTATAAAAGCTAACCTCGATTAGTCCTACATTACTTTATTTACTTAGACATCCTGCGGAACTACAAAATGCAGAAAGTCTTTTATGTGGGAGATCACCTGGGTGCTGAGGTCCGGCTCGGAAGGCGGTTTTGGAATATCCAGCGAAAACGCCAACAAAGGACTCAGCTGTTTTCCCAGATTCTTTAGTTTGGCCGCGACATCAGCGCCGCCGCTGAGAGAACCAGTGATGCCGTTTAGCTTCTCATCCACCTTGGACAAGTTGAACCCTTCCCAGAGGAAAGAAAACTGCTTCTCGTAGCCGAAGGCCCTAGTCAAGTTGCGAACAAACGGTTCGCCCATTATGCGGTAAGCGCTGAGCTCACTTCCTTCGCAACCGTCGAAGCGTGCCAAAGCGTCGACCATGTAGTCGGCGCTAACAGCTGAGGAGATTTCCCGGAGGGTCACCGAGCCGACATGCTTCTTCACCACAGACTGGAGAAATCTGCGTTCAGTTAGAGAATGCCGGTATACGAATGCAACTCTTATGCAGGACCGTATCACGAAAAGCTGCGGCGATAGGCAAATTTAGTGCTTACTGTATCAAGAGAATTCAAATAAACTACAAACTATCAGCGAAGGCTTTCCTGAAACTCTAGGACAAATCAGCGAATACTTAGAGAGAATTTCCCGGAATAATCAACCTAGTGTTCCTTGTTTGCAAGGTGAATTATTTACACTGAGGCCAATAACTACACGCTAATGTTTACCACGTTTTCGTTAATATTCAGCACGAGACGAGCAGTACGTGGATGTTTTTCGAGCATCGCGCTTAACTTTGTAGTATGTGCCTGTTTCTGGGCTGCGTTGTTCACTTGGTTGGCTAAGCAAGCATCAGAGATCGCATAAAGCGCGCTATTTTTTAAGGAACCGTAGGAGGAACATATTGCTAGCGATATCCTTCACTTACACCTATTGTCTTAACTACTACTGCTGTGCAAAAGCCTACAGCCTATCAGAAAAAGGCGGCAGAGCCACTGCAGTTGATCAACCAGCAAAGTATTTGCCAAACGGGGACAGCTCCTGAATGTGTGACTTTTTTATTTCGTATTCACTCAGATTGCTCAGATCACTGATTAAAATTCTTTCGTAGTACGCACACTATTTTCAAACCCGCCTTCTTGCATAGACAAGGAATCACAACTGTGAAAATAGGAGAATTTCGTGATTTCTTCGAAAATGATTGTAAAATTTAGAAGCGCGCGGAGGAAGCAACCAAGGCCCTTTCGCGTTAACTATTCTGCCCCTCATGTATACTAACTTCTCACACGCACAATGATGATTGTTCGACTCTAGGACAAAAGCTGTCCTTTCATGGGATGACTATTTTATAGCGCAAAGGTCCAATTCAGTGTTCTTCCTCGAAACTGCATGTCATAGAACAACGAAGCGTGCAAGGTAATTTTCGTGCCTATGTTATTATTTAAGAGAAACTTCCGTAGCTCGAAAACTAGTTGAAGGTCATCTTTCGACGAACATCCTGCGAAAAGTATCTTTTAATTTTGTTGACTACAATATAAGTGATTATTGACTAACGGCCGCTTAATTGGTCGCGGATGGCGTTAGCAATGCTGTCCGCTATGCTAGGCGCACCGCGCAAATGCCAAGTGAGTGCGAGCGGCTCGTACGTGTAGACCGTGTTACTTACAATGTCCATTGACTAGTATCCTTGGAAAATGCACTAGCGTTGCTGAAATTTCCCTGTTTTATAAATGATGAGAGCAGCCTTCTGACCGTACGTTCGCTTCCGGACGTTGCTTCTGGGCGCACCTATAGGACAACACGCTACTCAAATGTAAACAAAAACGTCTAACGTGCGAAAGGCAGGAGCGATACACGCATGTACCTATCTCGTGCGCTCAGTTGTCGTGCACTGTACGTCTGAAGCTACAGCGTCAGAATACTGCGGATACTTCGGATGCCCGAGGATACAGCCGTATTATATATCTTTTCTTTTGCTAAGCGCTCAATAAGCTCTCGTGCATTATTAATTACATAACCAAAGAGCCCGCTTATAATTATCAAAGATTTCTGCGTTGTCACTGTTCTTGTATACTTCCGACAGCTGACGCTTGTTAAAAATTATCGAACACGGAAATGTTAAGACTTTCAAAATTTGAAGCGATACGTTGCGCGCACAAACTGAATTGACAAGGAAACACGGAAAAATGAATAGGATAAATAATGAGAACAAACATAAATATGCAGTTGTAAATCGACAAGGTGAAAATATCTGAACTATGCATTGGTCAAGAAAAATATAAATTAGGCTTTGCATAAGACACATTGAGTAGACTACACCCGAAATGACAAAGAGAAAAGCTGATCTTTGCGAAGTGGACAAACCGTCAGTTAGATGCGAATAGTATCATTTCAGGACATAACCCGCTGTTTTATCTGCGTACCAATGATGAAACGAACGTTCACCACGTGTATTGCGCATACTGTTCCCCTGAGTCCGGGTGGGGTGTGTATTTCGAGACGCGGCGATGCTTTAACAGAAGCGCGCCGCCTACCTCAGTGATACCTAAGTAGCAAATGTGAGGAGATTATGCATCGCAAGGCAATGCGGCCCAACAGCCTATATACACGTAGCTTAGCCATGGGCAAAAGAACTTAAGACAAGTCACGCACGAAAATAACAACCAAAAAACCACTAAGAGGCACAAAAATAACAAGCGAAGCCATAACGAAAGTAGGCGATCCCTGAGCGAACACCTGTCACCTACATAATCCCACATGCAACGAATAACTGTCACTCAGACATAGCTCCGGTATTTGTGCAGTTTTTTGATCCCACGAAGATGAGTGAAAGATGACTACTACGGAATAGCAGCATCAATTCATGTATTCTTGTTTTGGTACTTAGTCGATACATGTACGCGTACACCAGAACGCTCTTCACTCTGGGGCCGTATTTTGAGATGTGTCGCCAAAGGCGATAGTACCGCTTTGGTGATGTAATTGTTACTTCGGTGTTTCCTGGGGTGTGATTGGCTGATTGAAAAAACCGGGGACCTGCGGTCAGTTTTCCAATTTATTCAACCAGGCAGTCACCACCACACCATCATCATCATCATCATCAGCCAATTTTTATGTCCACTGCAGGACGAAGGCCTCTCCCAATCCTCGCCATCCTTGCCTGTCCTGCGCGAGCTGATTCCATTTGATGCCTGCGAATTTCTTGATTTCGTCCCCCCATCTTACTCTCTGCTGCCCACGGCTGCGCTTACTCTCTCTTGGTATCCATTCCGTCGTTCTAACTGTCCATCGGTTATCTAGCCTTCTCATCACGTGGCCTGCCCATGTCCATTTTTTCTTCTTAATATCGTTCATTATGTCGGCGACCCCCGTTTGTTCTCTGACCCACTCGGCTGTCTTCCTATCCCTTAGTGTAACGCCTATCATTTTCCGTTCCATCGCCCGCTGCGCGGTTCCTAACTTCCTCTCTAGCTTCTTTGTAATTCTCCAGGTTTCTGATCCGTAAGTCAGTACTGGCAGGATGCAGTAGTTATATAGTTTCCGTTTGAGTGATAGTGGTAGGTTTCCGTTCATGAGTTGTGAATGTCTGCCATATGCGCGCCATCCCATGTTTATTCTACGGTGGATTTCTTTTATATGGGTGGGTTCTCCAGTAAGTAGCTGTCCTAGGTACAGATATTCTTCTACGACTTCTAATGTATGGGTTTCGACCTTGAATAGACGTGTTTTCGCCGTGCCACTTACCAATATCTTTGTTTTCTGCATGTTCATCCTTAATCCTACCTTGGCGCTTTCTCGGCTTAAGTCTTCAATCATCTTTTGCAATTCGTCGCCATCATTGCTAAAGAGTACTATGTCATCTGCAAATCGCAGGTTACTCAGATATTCGCCGTTAATCCTGAGCCCTGTCTCTTCCCAGTCTAACCTTTTGAAGATTTCTTCCAAACATGCAGTAAATAGCATGGGAGAAATTGTATCTCCCAGTCTGACACCTTTCTGTATTGGGATTTTTCTGCTTTTCTTATGGAGGAGCAGGGTGGCTGTAGAATCTTTATAGATGTTGGCTATTGTGTTTATATAGCTATCACATATTCCTTGACGACGTAGTGCCTCCAGAACTGCTGGTATCTCTACCGAGCCGAAAGCCTTTTCGTAATCTATGAAAGCCATATAGAGGGGTTTGTTGTATTCAGCGGATTTCTCGATTACTTGATTGACCGCATGCAGGTGGTCCATGGTAGAGTATCCTTTTCTGAACCCTGCTTGCTCTCTGGGTTGATTAAATTCAAGTGTGGCCCTTATTCTGTTTGAGATAACCTTTGTGAATATTTTGTAAAGTGCTGAGAGTAGACTGATCGGCCTGTAGTTCCTCAAGTCTTTAACATCTCCCTTCTTATGTAATAATAGAATATTTGCATTTTTCCAGCTTTCGGGTACATTTGAAGTTTTGAGGCATTGAGTGTATAGTGTCGCGAGCTTTCCAATAAGGAAGTCTCCGCCATCTTTGATCAAGTCGGTGGTTATGCCGTCATCTCCAGCCGCTTTTCCGCGGGACATGCCCTGTATTGCTTTCCTAACTTCGTCCGCAGTGACGCATGGGATTTCGTAGCCCTGCTCGGCATTTAATACACTCATGGTGGGGAGACTCCTATTTGAGCTGTATAGTTCCGAATAGAAACCCTCGGCCACTTTGGTTATGCCACTAAAGTTAGTAACGATGTTGCGCTGCTTATCTTTCACTGCATGCATTATGTTCTTTCCCGCACAAAGCTTCCTTTTGGTTGTTTTGATGCTGACTCCTTTTCTGACGGCTGCTTCTATTTCTTTCACGTTATGGTTACGTACGTCCCTGACTCTACTTTTACTGATGAGCTTAGATAGCTCGGCGTATTCTATCTTGTCTCTTGAGTTAGTTATTCTCATCTGTTGGCGTTGCTTGATTAGATTTTTAGTAGACTCCGAGAGTTTACTCACAACATGTCTTGGTGCTTTGCCCCCTACTTCGATTGCTGTTTTGGTGATCAGATTAGTAATGTCTTCGTTCATCTTCTCTATATCCTCATTATCTTCCTGTCCTAGAGCCTCATACTTGTTCTTAAGTGCAATGCTAAATTCTTCTCTTTTCGCCCTGACGCTATCGAGGTTGGCCTGTCTCCGTGTGATTAACTTTGTCCTTGTTCGCTTTAGATTGAGGGATATCTTCGCCCTTATTAGTCTGTGGTCACTAATTCTAATCTTATTAACCACTTCTGTGTCTTGTACTATACCTAGATCAGTGCACATTATGAAATCTATTTCGTTTTTCGTTTCTCCGTTGGGGCTTTTCCACGTCCATTTCCTGTTCCTACGTTTCTTGAAGAAAGTATTCGTTACACGGAGGTGGTTTCTTTCGGCGAATTCTACTAGCATGTCCCCTCTGCTATTCCTATCTCCTTCTCCGTAATTACCGACCGTACGTTCTCCTTTTAGTTTCTTTCCTATTTTCGCGTTGAAGTCCCCCATAACAATCGTATATTGGGTCTGTACCTTGTTCATTGCCGTTTCTACATCCTCGTAGAACTGTTCTACAGCCTCGTCACTGTGGTTGGTCGTTGGTGCGTAACTTTGTACTAGCTTTAGTTTGTATCTCCTATTTAATTTTATCACGAGCCCTGCTACCCTTTCGTTGATGCTATAGAATTCTTCGATGTTGCCTGCTATGTCTTTGTGTATAAGGAACCCCACGCCGTATTCGCGCTTCTCTGGTAGTCCTCTGTAGCAAAGAACGTGTCCCTCATTAAGCGATAAGTACCCTTCTCCTGGTTTCCTAACCTCGCTAAGGCCAATGATATCCCAATTAATACCCCTTAATTCTTCTAGTAGTTCAGCTAATCTGGCTTCGCTTGAAAGGGTTCGCGTGTTAAGAGTCGCTACGTTTAATTTCCAATGACGGCCTGTCCGAGTCCAGAGGCTCTTTGAGTCTTTTGTTCCAATACCCGTGTGGTCGCATCCGTGGCTGGAAGCTCTGTTGATGTCGTCGTCGTAGGTCCAGGGTATGGTTGGTCCGGTAACTTGGGAGGTGTTGGCCATGGTGTTGCACCAGGGGGGCCAGTTCCTGTTCTGGTGCTTCTTATACGCTTAAGGATTCTTATACGCTTAAGGATTCGAACTCGGGACCCCTTGGTCTACTACAAAAGCATGGCCGAGTCGTCTGGGTTGTCGGGTGGCCGAGGTGTTTAAGAACAGATTACTGCTGTGCCCTCTCGTCAATTGTGACGCGATTAATTTCAAAATGTCCGCAATGCAGCATTTTTGCTGATTTCGAATACAAGAAAGGCATGCCTGATTGTCTCGCCTGCGACGCGGGAGTTTACGGCGTGTTCGTCGCGTCATCACGTACAGCTTGACCAGAGTGTGTCGTTATCCTTCTGTTCTCTGCCGCGGCAAAGTGGCTGTCTGAGGGAGATAGAGATAGCGAGGGCGAAAGGAGGGCGATAGCTGGGGGGAAGGGGGGGGGGGGTGAAGTAAGAAACGGGAAAAGTATGCATAGCGACCTAGCTCGCACAAACGGAATCACAGTGATAATAAATTCTGTGTTCGTCTGTCGGCGTTCAACCTACATCGTAATATGTTGAATGTGGTTTCCTATATACCACGGAAGTGCTGCGGCCTTGTAATTTAGAGAGAAGCAGAACTCATCGTGTGTTATGCTCGTAGCGCGTAGCTCATTCCTTGTCCGTTTAGCAAAGCTGGAATAGCGTGCAAAGCTGGAATAGCGTGCGTACGCATGCGCAGTCTGACCCCGATAAATGTTAACGTTTAGCGGGACGCAACTCAAAACTTAAGCTGCACTAAAACCATATATTATTTCAGCGCGAATAGACGAAGTAGGCACACGAAAGAAGTGACAGGCGCTGACCGTAAACGCATTATTGAAGGGAAATGGCATATACGAGCGCGCACATCGTCGAAAACACAAACAATTGCGGCTGCCAGGCGAAAAAGGAAAAAAAAAGACTTAAGGAGGTACCAATGTTTTGTGAAAACGACCTTTCAAGGATACGTCAGAACGACTTGTTAAGACTCCCGCCCTGACTGCTAAAACTGGTGCTCTAAATAGCAAGTTACCAGGAGTTAACGATGCCAGAACTTGTTTGATATCAATCTTCCGCTAAGATGCTAAGCTATTCGCAAAAAAAATGTCACCACCACGGGAGACGGCAAATGCGACATTTGCGCCACCAAAGCGGTACTATCGCCTTTGGAGACACATTTCAGGATACATCACCTGCTGTCTTCTTCTTTCAAGTGGACGCCCATGTGTACGCGAAGAATTGGGTTCCCATCCCTATGTTTTCTCCAAGCACACAGCTCATGGCATCAGCGCCTGAAGTACGGACATGCAGTGTGGGGGACAATACCTGATCGGCTCGATGAGGGCGGGTTGGCCGAGGCGTTCAGCGAGAGTGCAGCCGCAACGAGAAACCATGATGGAGGCAAGAACGCCGGCTGTTGCTGCCAACGCGACAAACGCGAACAGCAGCAGGAATATGCAGGCTCCGAGGGAGAAACACCAGCGGCCCGAGCGATAGTTACAGCAGCCGGCCGGCTGACCCCATGCCACCAGGAGCAGGCCGAACACGTAGAGGAGCACGGCGAGTAGTAGCACGCTGATGAAAACCAGCTTGGCTATTGTGTAGATTGCAATGTACGGCTCCGCAGCCCTGCATTAAGAACGACGACATTTTTATATTGAATTAGTACAAACAAAATTACCTATTCGTATTATAATGAAGCAGATCCCGAATTCAAGGATTGCAAGGGACCTCCTGCTTAAGATAGAAGTTGACATATAATTTCCGTCTTTATTCATTTATTTGATTATTCTTCATTTATTTATGCAGTACTGCAGGCCACCCGATAAGGCTGTAAGCAGGAAAGGGTAGAAAGAAGGGTAAAACGAAGATTACACATCGAGATACAGCAATTGTGTCACATGAATAAAAAACGAAAAAGAAAAAAAGCTCCTGAAAAGCGAGATTCAAAGCATATAGGGAACCTGTCAAGCACTGCCACTGGCAAATCATCCGAGAAAGAAAGTGAAGACGCAACAAAACTTTTACGTCATATAAAGGGGTTAAAAAGTGGTTTCAATGCCCTCTCGAAGAAGCACAGTAAGTTCATGGCATATGGACTACGTTTAAAACTACAACGGTTGTAAATGACCGTCAAAGCGATTGAAACTGAAGAGCTTCTACAAGGCTGGCTGGTAGGCGGTTGCATTCACGAATTGTCTTTGAAAAAGAAGAACTGGCAAAAATTTGAGTGCGGCAGGAATATACTTTTATTTTTTATTATGGTGTAACCGGACCGCTGGCCTGGATATTGGCTCAATGTAAATGCGTTTGTGTATACCAAGTTTATTATAGAATAACTGGTGCATGAATTATTCGGTCGCATTGGGACCTCATTTGTAGGCATTCTAAACCAGCTTTCTTTACCAAACCACTCACAGAAGTGCGCCAGCTATAAGAGCGATATACGAACCTAGCCGCTGCACGGCAATTGGCTAGCATGGTTGCTAGCCAATTGCCGTATTCCCTCTCTTCTGCCGGGGGTTCTCCAGATGGTTAAATATTCCGCGTCGCTCTAGGACATCTTCTATGGAAGATAATTTGAAGTTTCTCCTCAAATCACACTTCGAAAGTCAGAAGGGGGAGAACGTGATTTACCACCCTTTTTAATTAACAACTTCAACCAGGCGACCATTCTTGCAGCCGGGCCACCCAGGAAAGCAGCAGCACTCCTTCGGGTGAACGTACGTCGTCGGCCCCTGCTGAGGTAAAATTGAAGTGATTGCGAGTGATCGGCTTGTTTCCGGCTTTCGAGGTGTCCGTGGCTTCGTCTGCGGTTTTTCTGTCGCGACAACTGCGTGAATGAGCTTCTGGTGGCGCCGACTTGTCTCTGGCCTTTCGGTCGCAACAACGATTTGTTTTGGAGAGTAAAAATTTTTATGTTGCCTTGCATGTATGGATCCCTAACCATCGATGCATACTCTGTTACAGGACGGACTAAAGTTTTATACGCTCTTAATTAAACCTCGTGCGTAGATTGCCGCAAACGTCTTTTGAAATAGTCAGGTCTCTGCACTGCCATTCCAGCTCACGCAATGTGTTCATTCCACACCATTTCCGACGTTATTGTCACTCCGAGATATTTATACTGTCTAAAACAGCGAGAGAGTTTCCATGTATGCAGTATGAAACACTTAATGGCTGCCTTTTTCGTGTCCCAGTCGTCACGTCTGGTTTTTTTTACGTTTATATTTATTTGCCAGTCTGCACCAATCTGGGGGCTGAAGCACCATTGAGTACAGCCTGATCACTTAGGCTTTGATTGCTGTGACACATTATGCAGTCATTAGCACGCAGCTTAATAATCACAAGTATATTCTGAGCTATATCATTAACAAAAATAAAAATTCAGAAATACAGAGGCCCCAGCACAGACCCTTATGGAACGCCCGACAAAGGAGACAGAGGATCTGAGCACACGTTAATTCTGACGCACTGCGTTCGACCATATTAATAAGCTTGGATCCATGCAAGGCACAAATGATTAACAACGGTTTAAATATTGAATGTAGTTTAGGATGTCGGACGAGTTGAAAGGCTTTTCAAACTCCAGGAAGTCAATGTTGATTTGACTTTGCACATCAAGAGCTGCTGAAAAGTCATGAACTAGCTCCGCAAGCACCGTAACGGTTGAAAGTGCGTTTATGAATCCATGTTGGCTGTTGGTTATTGTATTACTATATTCGAAAAACGTCGAAATATCTTTGAAAGCAATGTGCTCAAGGACCTTACAACTTGTACAGGGTAATGATATCGGCCTGAAGAGGAAGCTAATGAAAAATCTTCTGCCTTACGAATCGGTTCAATTTTGCTGCATCAACAATGAAAAGGTAACTCTGCTTTAGATTGTCATTGGTTGAATATGAGTGACAAGTATTTACTGCACCATTCCGCCGAAAGGCATCGCGTATGCCGTCAGTACCTGCAGCTGTTTTGGGGCAAACATTCAGCAAAAGCGACAAAAGCTCCTCTTCGGATACATCAGCTTCGGTATATTGCATTAAAGTGAGGTATTTTGACATTATCATTTGTGAGTACAAAAGAAAAAAATTGGTTAAAGGCAGTCGCAGTGTGCGATTGTGACATTATCGTTTCGCCATTCATGCATCACTTGCATGGTGTTCCCTTTTTAGGAGATAAGTGCCGACAATTTTACCGGTGCCGTGAGCAGGAAGCTCTTCATTGAAGCGCTGAAACAATAGTTCTCGCTTTGTTTAATGCAGTCCTCTTAGTGTGCAAGTATTAGTGAAAGCATGTTTTTGTTAGCAATCGAAGAGTAGACCCGGGCGCACTTTCCTAACCTTTTGTTTTATATCGTAACTGAATAATTTCCTTATGGGTGTCCTGTCGCAGACGCCAGATATCTTGTCACCGATCCTGAGCTGTGAGACACGAGACGCAATCGCCGCAGAAGATCCCAAGGACTAACGCATTAATCTCTAGGAAATAATCCCACGAAAGCTTCGACAATTAGGTTTTGGTCCCCTACAGAGTAGTAGCAAAATGCCAGCAGGTACTTCATCTGCATGGTTTTCCTATTTTCTTGTTAAATGCATATTATATCTGTGCATGCTGGGAAAGAAAAACAGTTGTTATTCAGCAACTGTAAGTGTTATTATGAGTTGTCCGTGCGCCGTTGGTGCTGTAAAACTTAGGATGTTGCACCAACTAGCCCAATGCTCAACCTTGGCAAAGACAGAGTCAGAGACAAGGGTGAAGAAATAAAACAAATATGTTCTACGTCACTACGGCTAATTTGGTCATAGAAGTCATTGAGCAGAAGGCGCTCGCTGATTTCGCTCCCAAGCCAAAATCTTCGTCAGCTACGTGGATGACAGCTCCTGCATTAGCAATAGAAATGATGCTCCTTGGCTTCTGCTTCTTCTCAACTCAATAGAAGCCGCCATATATGAGTGTGAGATATGGCGGCACCGCAGAATATGAGTGTGACAGAGACCTCCCTTTTCTCGATGTCCAGTTCCGGAAATAGCCTTTCGTTTTCTGTACACAGGAAAGCGACGCATACCGGACATTACCTGAACATTAATTGGTGCCGCCCAGCCTGTCATTAGCAGTCCGTCGCTTCTCCTTTTGTGACGGGGCAACACGCATTTGCTCTAGTGACGACGAAATGAGGCAAGAACTTCACACAAGAACTATTGATGAGCGGCCACCCGGAGAAGTTTATTAGGAATGTCGAAGATCGTGTGCTTATTCCCAGGCCATCCGAGGGCAAGTCGTTCCGAAGACGCGTCAGCGAAGCTCTAAGCCGTATATTTTCAAGGTATGACCTTCGCGTTGCGCGCATGCCATTCAACAAGCTTAGGAATGAGCTTGTCAACGTGGAAGATCGCTTGGACAGTAAGAGATACCCCGGTGTTGTCTACAAGATACCATGCGCAGACTGTTGCTCCGTAACGTCGGTGAAACTGGCAACTTCATCAGGAGATTAAAAGAACATCATAGGGACGTAGCGAACAACAAAAAAGTGTCAAATGCCCTGGCCAAGTGCGCTGATAATCACCGTCATTGCATTGATTGGGATAACGCACTATAATAGCCAAGGAAAAGAATTGGACCATGAGACGACATTTGGAATCCGTGTTTATTCACACGACCGAGGACGCTATCAACAGGACAGTTGAGAATCCACCTGCAAGTTACACCCTTTCATTACGTCACATCTTAGAATAAAAAAGCGATGTACGGATCTTGCCTGCTTAGTGTGATCAAGGAACCCGCGCGGGTTCCGAAATGCCTCTGTGTTTTCCACCTCGACTTCATCCTCATAATGATATCTGACCAGACGAACTTCCGTGGAATTCTTGACTACAGAGTACACATACACTCGACGCACGTCGGCTGGAGTAAGTAGGGATTGCTGCATTTAAATGCTGAAGTGGGTTTTCTAACATGTGCAAAAAACATGAGTACATTTTAGACTATGTTGCCCGAAGGACAGCTGACGTGACCACTGATGAACCGCGATGGGAGCAGGCTATTTAAGCTCCTGGTTGGTTATGTTGACGAGGCCCACGTGTTGCCGCCCATATTTCCTCGGCGTAGACAGCCGCATGCGCACGACGGGCTTGAAATGTCGAAGCATCAATGCTGAAGCTTGCAGTGCATTGATATACGCTGGAACTCGACGTCAGGCACAGGAGAATACATGTGCAAAAAACATGAACGGATTTGAGACGGTGGTGACTGAAGGCGAGCTCACATGCCCACTGATGAACCGCGATGGGGACAGGCTATTTAAGCTCATGGTTGGTGATTGACGAGGTCCCACGTGTTTCCCGCCCATAATTCGTCGGCGTAGACCGCTGCATGCGCATGATGGACTTCAAATGTCGAAGCGTCAAAAATTGAAGCTTGCTCTGCCTTGATCTGCGCTGGCCCTCGCCGTCAGGCCAAGGCGGAATATCTGTGCAAAAAGCATGAGTGAAATCGAGACAGTGTTGCCCGAAAGCCAGCTGACGTGCCCACTGAAGAACCGCGATAGGGACAGGCTACTTAAGCCCATGGTTGGTGATGTGCACGAGGTCCCACTTGTTGCCGCCCATATTTCCTCGGCGTAGAGCACCGCATGCGCAGAATAGACTTGAAATGTCGAAGCTTCAACATAGAAGCTTCCTGTGCCTTGACCTGCGCTGGCACTCGCCGTCAGGCCTAGGAGAAATATCTGCCCAAAAAGCATGAATGAAAGCAAGACAGTGTTGACCGAAGGCCAGCTGACGTGCCCACAGCGAGAGTCCTTGCGAAACATATCCGTGAACAGCCGTCGAATTCCAAGCGACGCTATGAGTCTAGAAATCAGCTCCTGTAGGCATAGTTTGCCGTAGCAGCCGAAAATGCGTTCAATGTGGAAATACAAAAAAAATGAGTCTGCAGCAGTGAAACTGCTTTTTAAAGTCGTTAGACCAGAGTACGAGGCCCTAAAATGTGAAACAATGCAACCGACCCTACGCGTGAAACTAGGCAACAAACTTTGAAGCAGAGAGGTAATAAAGAAAAAAAACACCATTGAGCGGATGCCTCTGTGCATGTAACCTAGGTTAGCGACTTTCAAAACTGCGATTGACTCCTGGAAGTCTGTGAACAGCTGGTACTGTCACCGAAGATGTGTTCTGGGGACATTGAACAACCGTGTGATCAAATGCTTCAGTTCAGGTGCAAGCGTTCCCTTACGATCCGACGACAATAAATAGCATAAGAATTTCACGTATAGGTGCAACAGTAAGGAGGTAAAAAGCTTACGGGCAATAAGAACGCCCTTGTGACGAGCGCTTCAACCGGATTCGGTGCCTAAGTCAGATTCCGTACTCCTCTCAGCCACATATGCAGAGGGGGGGTTCGTGAGTGATCGTGGAAACGCGTGCTTCAGCTGCGTGATACGGCTTTGCAAAATCAGCTCTCCTTAACGGCATACAGATCCACCGCAAGGCCAAGGTGCAGTTAGGCAGTGCTGGTTAAGATCAACTATGGAGCTAGTGGTGCGTCGACTTCAACATTGGGAGAAGTGAGGTAAATTTGCGGCGCAGGAGTCACCTTTAGAAGTAGGCAACCACTCATGTCTTTGAAGACACATGTAGACGTATTCACATGTCTTCTGTGTCTCTTGAAGTAGAGCGTTTTCGCCGAGCGCAGTGCACAATATTTGCAGCAGATCGCCACGGCCTTGAGTGCAATGAAGCTAGCCTAATACGGAGCCTGCTCACTGCTCCTCTAATAATATGCCTCAGAGATAAGAAGACTCCCATATTATAATTTTGCTTGCAGCCATGGTTTTATCACAGCGCTCTAAATTACAGCATTAAGGTTCAGTAATAAACGTCAGTGCCTACTTAATGTAGGACCGATAGGACCTCTGCTTTTTGCCAGTGTGTCAGTTTTGCGAGGATTAGATTTCTGTGAAGCACCATAACATGCGAACTGAATGAATAGCTTCAGACCCCGTTCAGTTTGCCGGGGGTGTACACACTTAAAAGCACACTCCAGGGTAGAAAACTCATACCTTTTACTTGTTAATTTAAGATCGTCACTAGCATAACGCGCATATGGTCTGTCCTTCCAACTTGCCCTATATTAACCGCACACCGGCTGTGGTAGCTCAGCAGGTAGGTTGCCGCAATTGTATCTTCGAGGATGTGGGTTATTTTTACGGCCAGGGCGGGCGCACTTCGATGGTTACGAAAAACACACACCCGTGTAGTTAAGCTTAAAGTTCCCGCTATAAAATTGACTTGAAGGCCTCCAAAGCAAGCCGTCGTATCATTAGGTGGTGTATCTATCGCGTAAAACACCATGATATTCTGAATAGTAAATACTTCAGCGCAATAAGGAATGCTAATACCAATAACCCTGCTGATTCCTCATCTCGGTTTAGCCCGCTTTAATGTAATTCTAGCACGCACGGATTTGTTGGCCGGTCCATACCTGTAAGGTTTTCCCAACTGCTCTTGGATGTCCGCATGAAGATCTTCCGGGTACTCCACCAGATCAATGTAGAACATGTTCGCCTTGTCGCCTAGGTCGTCTCCAAATTGTCTCAGGAACTCCTTAGCTTCTGCGAGTTCAGTGAAGTGTGAAAGACGGCTGTCCTACACCGCGTATTCACAAAGCGTATACAACTTTACAGATTTCGTTCAAGCCGGATTTTTCTATTTTATGTAATCGTGCACGAGCATTTTCTATCGTTCGAAATGCTGAGCCTCGATTTATGTTCTGGTTCACCTACGAAAGGTTAAAATATACGTTTGCAAAACATGTTAGGATAAGTCGCCGCGTGCTTCGTAAAGCGTCCGTTTACCACTCATAGGATAATGCGGAACGTGTGCTAAGTAGCCAGGAAAATATTTTGTGAAAAATGACCGTATTATTTTTTTGCTATTTCTGTAGAAACGTTTCATACTGCTTCTACACTATTATACCTTGCGAGGAGGGAATGGCACGAGCGGAATAGTGGCGCCGTGTCGTGGAGAAAGTGTCGTGAACATTACCGCACGCAAGTCTCATGCAAACACTCATGAAAGAAAATTGAACAGAAGAAAACAGAGCTTGTGGTACTGCAGAAAACTCAGACACGGACATTTCGGTGCGATAGTAAGCTCACCTTTCACAGCGGTAGTCGAGACCTGGATAAAGTGATCTTTGGTGCTTGGAGCCTGGGCGGTCTGAAATGTTAGAAAGAGCAATGTAGTCATCTTCTAGTCATCTTCATCTTCCAATACGCGCCTTTCATAAGCACACCCTACTAAATGTATCGCACTTCAGCGACAGTAGACCATTATCAACGACTGTAGATTTCATTAGGTGACTTTGTAGTTTGCTAAGGGCCCTTAGCAAGGTAGTCGCTAAGGTAGTCGATGTTTTGTCGACTACGTATTCCGCACGTTGTGAAAGAAGAAATGTGATTACGATGTCTTTGACCATTCAATAAGGTCTGGCGCCCGCATTTAGAAAAACCTACCTGAAAGGGGCCTTGAACCACCATTTTGGTTTGATTTGAAAACGGCTGGGTGTGTAATGAAAGCCTCTCCGAAATTCATAGCTGAAATTACTTTTTAAGTAATGGTACTATTTGGATCTCCATGCCGAGCTTGAAAACTCTGGTGCAAACGCCTATATTACGAAACAAGTTGGTGACATTCTGATTACTCTAACTCTCCTCATCCGCGGAGTAATTTTATCAGTGAAATATACCACTTTACAATTTCCGGAGCAATTTAAGAAGAGCTCATTTACGTACAGCTAAATATGTTCTAGATATGCAATGACGAAGTACAGCGGAATGCTGCATTATTATACTAAGGGAACAAAAGTATGGTAATGACACTTCAGATTCAATGAAAAAGAAATGGCCGTGGCCAGGCAATATAGTGAGAAATGAAGGTAACCGTTGGTCGTTAAAGGTAACAGAGTGGATGCCTAGAGAAGGCAAGCGTGGCAGGAGGCGGCGGAATCACCTCGGCAGATGAGATGAAGTTTACGTGTATTACACGGCCGCAGTTGCCACAGGACCAGGTTAACTGGAAAGCTATGGGAGATGTCTGCCCCACATTGGGAGTAGGCAGGCTGATGACAACCTGATAGCGCAATACTTTTCCTTGTGGTTTCGTTCTCAACCCTCGGGAAGGCGCACATAATCAATGACTCTTGCGGTACCGTGTCATATTGTTTTCAATGAATGCATTTCATGTAACATGCATGTTACATGAAATGCACGCTTGAAATGCATTCCTGTACACACTGCCTCACCTGTCCAGGGTTAGCTTTTTGTGCAGCAGCATCCACTGCGTTCAGCTGGGCAGTGTAGTTGTTGAGCACATCCAGCACGCCGGAAGCCTGCAGGAATTCATCGCTCAGGCTTAAGATATCTGTCTGTATGCAAGATCAACGAGCAATCTAAAATCACTTAATGATAAAAGTAAGGCGATTCTTTCATAATAAAGTAGTAGGCAGAGGTTAAAAGCAATTTATTTCAAACTACGGGCTGAAATGTGTTGCCGTATAAGAGGGTGCTCTTTTTGACGACCACAAAACAGGCCACTACCAAGAACATGCTCAGCGGACTTCTCATTCTACATGTGTGTTCAATACATGCGGAGTAAGAAACAGTGATATTTACACACTTCAACGCCTGAATTTTTATATGTGAAGCTACGCTCTAGCACAAATGATGGCAGCGCGGTTTACTAGCAGATGACAAAATAATTCATTGCCTTTATCTAAAAATTCGCCTAAATTGTGCTCTGTGCATAAGTTCCGAACGAATTATAGAGAAGCAGTTAAGAATAAGCCTTCGTTCGGTGTTGATCCCTTACCCTTTATAGGCATGATGTTATGTGGTCACTTAGACGTGATTGATTTATGAGGGTCTACGTCCCAAAGCTAACTATGATTATGAGAGGCGCCGTAGTGAAGGGCCCCGGAAATTTCGACCACCTGGGGTTCTCTTACTTGCATTGACATCCCGCAGCGCACAGGCCTCAACATTTCGCCTCCATCGAAGTGCAGCCGCCGCGGCCGGGGTTCGATCGTGACCATCGGGTCAGCAGCCGAGTGCGGTAACCACTAGGCCACCGTGGCGGGGCGACTTTAGACGTGTGGCAGTTGTAATCGCGAGGGGCCGTGTGAGTTCTGGCAGACTTGGCCCATGTCGCTCGCAACTCGAATATGACATCAATTCTAGTGTCCGCTAGCTCTAAGAACAGTGCTTTAAAGCCTCCCACGAAGCCGCGCGACTTGCTGTATTAAGCAGCGTTAAACGCATCGTGCCTACCCTGCAGGGCACTTCACAGCCAAGAAATGAATGGCTACGGGTAAGTTACGTAAGTCGTTCGCAGTAACATGCCTGTTTTTAGAGCATGCGGCATAAATAGGGGAAGGCGACATCAAATCGAGACTGCGTGGCTTGTCAAATATGTGTGAGAACGTTATAATAGCCGAAGAGTTAAGTAGAGATACTTAAAGTAGCTGCGATACCCAGAATAATACCGAGCGAGAAATTAGTCCAGAGAAAGGATACGATGGAAATGAAACTCACAGGCGTAGGCTTGAAATACAGTAGTGAGCTGAGTGGGTGAGGGAACGAACACATTTCATTAACATTTTACTCTAAAGAAGATGAAATGGGCGTGGGCCGGGCGTCCAAAGAGAAGACAAGATAAGTCTTCGTCTTTAAGAATAACTGGCCGGATCTGTAGAGGAGGCGAAGAGTGCAGGGGTGAAAGAAATTTAGGTGGCTAGACGAGATCAAAACCATTATGGGGATAACATATAAAGTGTTCTAAGTTATCCCGGGACCGTAATAACTGCACAAGGCAAAGGCACTTGCCCTGCAGTGGGCGTGGACAAGGTGGTGATGATGATGCATGGACACGAATGATCATTCACAAAACGTCTTGGTAACGGTTTATGCGGAAATTGGCGGCCCACCTAATCATTCCGTGCCAATATTGAAGCACTGGAATGCGGATCGGGTGGAGGCCTGATGATTGATATAAACCTTCGCGAAATCCACTGTGCTTACTCCTATCGTTGAGGAAGCATTTCCTCAGGCATTTGCAACCTTTCACTCCCACTCGTACTAAAGAAGATATGACACATCAAACTTCAATAAGAGACATATGACATGGACGTCGTGTCAAGGATGAACGGCATGGTGTGGTTCGAGAAGTGTATCATCTGAAAAACCGGTCTTACGAACTGAGAAACGAATTTACGTTCTCCTGAGAAACAGGATGACACTCTTCTTGAGGAATTTCCAGCGCATGCTTGCTAATGAATTGGTGGCGACTTAGAAGCATTAGGTGGGCCAGAAGATCTAAAAATGGCAATTACACGAGGGGCAATCTCATGGCTTAGAAGACATTTTGTGTGAATGCGTTGTTGAAATATGGTGGCTAAGGCTTCACATATGGCAGGTTTGAGTAGTCGAACTTGTTTGCGGCACATGTCAAAGGACCAGATGAAGAGCTAGTTAGTCGAGCCTCATGACTGGCAGAGTGTATTACCTCACTAGTATTAACTGCACATTCATGCATACGCTTAAAAAGGCATTGAAGGTTACGTAGCTACACGCTCCTGGAAAAGCGTAAAGGGATCACTAAAGAGCAAAACAATGTTTTGTGTATGAAGAGACTACAGTTTCACAACGCCGAAACCACCACTCCTGTCACAACGCAACGATTAGAAGCGACAAAACACACAAAAAGTATTTACAGGTGGCGACGCCGCCGTCACGTTTTCCACCAACTTGATGTGACGTCGCACATTTTGTAGTCTCTTGTTAAGACGTGCAATGCTATTTTCCGCTAAATATTGACAGCATTTTGTAGTAGGAGTGAAGCAAACTTAACCCAGTAGGTTTTATAAAATCTCATTGAGCCAGTGTGGCCAAAACACCAAGCTATACTTTGAAATACGTTACACCACGTTTCCACAGTGTTGCCGAGGTTACGGCACGAAATTCAAAAACGAAGCTTTCCATCTCATTTGATCTTCTAATACTAAGCCTACAATAGCAAAATGAACGGCGAGGGAGTTCTCGAATGATAACCTGTCCGGTTAGAGGGATTTAATGCTTCACTTAAGTAACCCTTTACTAAGTTCTACAGGCACCTGTTCAGGAGAAAAAATATGCTCCTCCCTTCCAAATTATATTGTTGAAGCCGACACGCTCTGAGTAAGCACTCCCAAAGCATCGACGCATCGCTCTGGAGCATGTTAGAAATGTTGGTGTGGACAAGCCTGTCGTTCGCTGCTGCACTTCCCGTCTTGACAAGCGCATATTATGACCACGGTGTCTCAAATATTTCTAAGCCTTTGATGGTCCGTGTTTGAGTGTAAAGGATCCCTTTCATTAAATCAACGTTTCACAAGTTTTTTGTTTTTTATACAACTTATGCTCATTTATTCGGAACCTTTGTACTGAATTTAGAGGCGTAATGTGCTATGAAGTAATATTAGCTTGTGCTTGTCACGAATGAAAGCACAATGCATATCTTTATTGCAAAGAGGCAGCGGTTTGCATAAGATGAACAGAAGGGCTTCGAAGCTCAGATATCAGCGCAACCACATTCGTTCAAGCACAGTAAAAATGAATTTTCTCGGCATTCTCCCAATTTTTTGTCAACTAACAATCTACAATGTAATATATTATGAAACCTATGCATTGATATGACGACACATTTGCGCGTCTTTGATACATAAGGGCGCGGCCAAGATACTTACAAGATGACTCTGGGCGCGGTCAAGTATTTAAAGTAGCACATATTATCTCTACAGAAATTATTCTCGTCAGTCTAACATAGCGTAGGAAGCTGCACGAAGCGTAACACCAGAAGGAACTAGTGTCGTCCAGTCTGATTTCTGTGCTTTTCCCTCCAAAAGCCCGCTATGGATACGAGGGACGCCGTAGTGGAGGGTGCTGTTAATGTCGACCACCTAAGGTTCTCTACGTGCACTGACATCACATAGTAGACGGCCTTACCATTTCGCCTCCAACGAAAGGTAGCGCCGCGGCCGGGATTCGATTCCAATGTCGGCCAGTCTCACACTGGCGGCAAATCTTTTCAGAACCGCCAGGTAACGTAGAATACGACGAACGGACACAAGAAATGAAGTGCACCGTGGTACCCCTAAGGTTATCTCAAGCTGCTCGATTCAGCCTCGAGATTTAATTCGTGAAAGAGGCTCCAGGTCTCTAATCATATACACACCCCCGAAAGCCTCGCCAGCCTTTCTCGGGGTAGCTCGGCGTCTAAGGTATTCGGACTTGTGTTCTCAGCGGTTCATCTGCATCAAAAATATTTTTGTTCCTTTGGAACATTGCGCTAGATATGCACCTTAGTGGAAGTTAAGGAGCATTTTGTTATTTGTGTACTTATAGTTAGCTTTTTATGCATTCCTTCTGCCGAATTTTCGTTGCGACTTACAATATCTCTTTACTTTTGTCTTGATCACTGATCAAGATGAATTGCTCGCTTGCTAGTTTTCGTTCATCATTGACACGTTAGTGCTTTCTGAATCAGCGTAATCAATGAGGGTCTTCTTTCAGCTCTCTGCTATGTGTCACCAGAGAGCGTCCAGTTCGTCGAGAAGGAGGACGTCGTCTTACAAACGCCTGCGCGAATTCAACCAAGCAAAAAACTGCGCCTATGAATAAAAGTCACATTTTTGCTAAGTCGCACAACGCCAGGTCGAAACACGCACTGTGCGCTAGTAAGACACGATCACATCGTCCAGAGCGCTCCCCTGCACAGTTCTTCCGCAGCGGATTAGGGCCGCGAAGCCAGTCAGGAAGAAGGCATAGCGAGAAAGGAAGAGTCAGCGCTAACGTGACAGCCGGGAGAGAAAGAGAGAACACCGTCGCCAAGAGCCGGCGGCTCATGCAGGCAACTGTGGCGGCCGTATTTTCGATGGAGGCGAAAATGCCAGAGGCCCGTGTACTGCGCGTTGTCAGTGAACGTTAAAGAACACCAGGTGGTGAAAATTTCCGCAGCCCGCCACTGCGGCATTCCTCTCATTTCTATCTATTTCATTCCCTTTCCTCTACCTCCACGGACGCTTAGACGTGCTGCCGACATGTGCTGCAGAAACTAGCGTCCTTTCCTCAACCGAACCACAATCACCACCATTATCATCATCAACTAGTAATGTTCATGAGAATAGCCGCTGGCATTTGCGCGTGCTAAGATCAGGCCACCCGAGCCTAATTCACCAGGAGAAACTGCCAAAGGCCATTTAACGGAGCTTCGGCGAGCAGCTGAGAGCAGTCATCAGGCCTCAAGGCTTCAAGACTTCAACAAGAATCAGTTATCAGCACGGCACCCGGCATGACACTGTGTATCAAGACGGAAGTGAAGGGCGCTGCTTCACCAACAAAACACGCGAGCGTCTAGTAAGTCACATGTTGACGGAACTTCAGGTAACCCTGGTGAATAGGACTCATTTTGTCATCTATTCTTATACTGCAGTGCAAGTGCCTCTATATTTGTTGTGTAATTGGTGCCGTGTCGAATTTAGCCTATCTACTGTTTACGTAGTTACGAACTGCTTTCAGCATGTTCGTATATTAGACATAAAACCCCAGAAGTCAATCAGTCAATCATGTTCGTATATAACTGCCAGATTTATGGACAATATTTTTGTGCTTGTTTTATAATTTTTGGTTCGTACTCGGAATATGGACCGCACTGGTGTTCCTGCTAGCGCAAAAGAGAGACCTAGAATGAGATGTCAAAGTTGTTGAGTTTCATTTTCAGGGGAACCGATACGTCATTTCTTTAAGATTTCCCGGCGATGGCTTCCCGTGCATGTAAAACTCGAGGCTTGTGACGGTATGGCGCTTTCATTGTGTACGTTTGTGCAAGGAACCACTAAACAAGCTTTGATTCCGGGTCTACGACAAAGCGCAGGCCGCCCTCGTGTGGCGGCTCCGACGACGTCTGCAGGACATGAAAATGTTGCATAGGACTTCAGTGTTCATTGTGTGTTTTGAGTAATTTTAAGCTGTCGTGGTTTTGTGCCCGGGTGCCTGAATTATTGCTACCCGCCTAGATACGTGCGTACTGAAAGAGCCGGATTACGAAGTTTTTGTAAAATTTTGATGTGTTATGTTCCAGCTATTCCCTCTTTCTGCGTTCATGCATGGACTGACATATTGTTCGGAACATTTTAATACTCCATAACGCGGGCTTCCTAGGTGTCTAAACTTATCAAAGTCAGTTCTTATCGGAGCACGATCGGCCACACCTGCTGGAATAACAGAGAGCTTAATTTTACCATGGGAAGATAGCCGGACTGTACGTTTAGTAGGGCCTTAGCTTGCAACACAGGTTCACAGGGCAGCGGTCTTGGAACCATGGCGAAGCACTTCTCGCTGACCTTCCCCACACTGGAAGTTTTCGTGGGAAACGTCAACGCCTCTGCGACTTCGGAAACAGCGCTGGCCAGCTCCTAGCGCCGAATTCCTCGCCGTCTCCGCTGCCTTTTTCATCTCGCCGATATCTAACCGAAAAAAAAAACAACACAATGTTAATCATGTTCGCCCCATGAATACCTTGTAGTAAAAAAATGACTGAATTTTATGTCTTCTAAGCTCAGTTATCACGAGCTAAGTATGTTTTGCTCCTATACAGCGTACAACTCAGGCCTTGCTTCGCTCCAGTGTTTCCGCACGCAAATTTTGCTCTGATTCAGATTTTGGCGCCTTGCGTCTGGCTATATCTCCTGGACGATAGGATTAAGCCAGACGCTTGCGCCGAAGCGAAGCCTCGGGCGGCCATGCTGCCGTGCTAACAATGACGAGACCGAACGGCCAATCTACTGCGAAGCGGGAATCATAGGATCGACAATTAACGTGGTGCACTAGCGGCGGGTACCCGAGCAAGCGCCGCTGCGGTAGCGTTCCACAGCGAATCAGGTCCGTTTTTTATGTTGTGAGAAAGGTTACACTCGGACGCTTAGGCTGCCAAATACCGGCTAAGCTGTCTCTATCCATTCTTTTGTCACGAAGTTGCGCAGGGGATCACGCAGCGTGACGTCCTTTACTTGTGCCCTAGACTTGTCACATGGTAGCGTTGCGGATCACATGGCGTGGCGTCACTCACGCTATGACACTTGGTGGGCACCTTTCAGCGACCCATGGTCAAGCGGCCTGAGTGGGGACCTTCGGAGACAGCAGACATGAAGCAGTACAGCTTTCGTTGCAATCTATTTGGAAGCCTTCAAGTTTAGTCCAAGATATATAGTGATATCCCATCAGCCTAGCTTTCGTTCTATTATTTCGTTCTCGCAGTTGTGATTAAGATCACTGAGGGCAGGAACAGGAAATTTTGAAACGCACTCCATAAATGTGCTCTGCCACCGACGCGCGGCATAACTTCGAGAATTGCATAATACTTATTTCAATCTGCAGCCATGACAGGTCACTTGAGCACGCGTGGTACTATATCGCTCGCACTAGCGCGGGATGCGTGGGCTGCCTTGCTTCGATGCACCCTTGAAGCTGCGTCGCACTCAGAGGTGTACGCAGAACTCGGTGCTAGTTTGAGTGCAGGATAGTCGCGAAAATGGGGTTAACTGTTCTCGCCCTTTTACCATTAGCTGAACACCAAGCGATGTCCAGGGGAATAATGACGCGCAAAACCAACAAAAGAGCATTTCCCAACTGTCCATCAGGGAGAGGGAAGCCAGGAAATATATGGTCCTATCAAAATGAGGAAATTGCAACTGTTGGAAACACTCATCAAAATGTAGCACGTGCAAGTGCTGGTTGGCTAGGGACCACCCATTCTCGCTGATGATAGCAAGCGATGGCTAGCGCTGGCCAGTGTTGGCTAACTGTCAGCCGATTCTTGTTAGTGTTGCGATCCCAATGGGTAATGCGGACCTAGAGTGAGCGTTTCATACTGTTGGCTTCCAGTAACTATTATTGGTTAACTTCAATTTAGTTTTGCTTCATGTATGTTGGGCCACACTCGCCTGTGGCTGGAAGTTTCAAAGCACTGAGGACCGTCGATGACCGACGACACGCAGAGCGCTATCTTCTTGGTGTAATGTCCCATGGGTATGTGAGAGCACATCAGGTGTGTAGGAATAAAATATAGCGTGCCCAAAAATACCCCACTTCCACCGTTCAGAAGCTTGAAACAGAATGCCGCAACCCTTTATTAGCCTAATGCATACCAGGTCGGTTTTGCTATTTTCTTAAGCATGACAAAATCAAGCGTGACTCCTAATTATTTTTATGTAGCATATGTATACTTCAGCCGATAACTCTAAAACCTAAAATGAATGTCATTGCAGTCAATAGCATTTTTCACGGCATGTGAAAGCTACATATTTGGTTTTATAGTTATTTTTGGGTAGCTGACGCCAGTTCAATCATTCTTGCACCCCTCAGAGCTCCTCATTGCAGTTTTCATTCAGAAGTGTTGTTTCTTAAAGAACTGCTTGGTACCATCTCCATACACTGATCTGAGTGAATAAAACATCCCTCGGACAAGAAACTCAGGGAACTAATTATTTGACGGAAAAATTGTAATTTTCCTTGGAATATATCGTCCAAATCACCACAACCGTAGTAGGCGGCTCGTTGATTATTGCGTTGAAGGATCGTAGTGCACTGGATCAGCCGCGATATATTTTCTACCACAAAAGCATTACAAAGAGGTCCAAGATTCCAATTCTTTATATAAGTGAGCGGCGATTTGCCGTTACATAGCTAACGTAATGCTAAGGTTGGCTTAAATGAAAACTAAGACACACTGGTTGTCTAACAATATATATTATGAATCAAGTGTCGTAAAGCACAGACTCAGTCCTTACGGTCAATCAGTTGCTTTACGGGGAGCAGAGGAGAGACGGCGACTCCTTTGTCGATGTCCTCACCTATGAGCTTCACGCAGCCTAGAAGAAAGCAGACATGCACATTTTAGACCACGCTCGATAATGCGAGAACCGACAATTACCTCGTGTGCCTCTCATCTCATGGCCGCTTAAATGCACGCGTTTATATAAACATTTATTTAGCAGCGTCCCTTCCAGGTCTACTGAAACGTACCCTTCATTATTCTAAGAATTCCATCTGTTTCTTAGAGAACTCCGTATATATTCCATATATTATTCGATTATTTTTCGTATACACCCCTATGAGTCTCGCAGAAAGATATCAGTCAACGAATCAATCAATCGATTATTAAATTTTTATCTGCTAACAATTGATTTATATAGAGGGCATTCGTGTTTAAAGCAACAAAAGTATAAAGCATATTACTCACTGTCTAGTCTCTGTCCCATCTCCATCTCGAATATCAAGTAGTCTTTCATCAGGAGTGTGTCAATTTCCTGTGCAGCACAAAGTCGAAGTTTGATATCGCAGCTGAGAATGGATAAACAATGCACTTCATAGTGGGCATCATTTTCAGCGGCATGTTTGCATTATCAACACTTAGAACGAGGCGGACTATTTCACCTCTTTAATTGAACTCTTGCATTTGGCAACACGATCGTAACTGCCACCCATATATGAGTTTCCCGTGTATCCAGCATAGACACCGTACTGGGCTTGTTATGAATACGCTACCGAGCAATCCGCTTCTGCATTATTTCCTAGAGGCCGACGACAACGTAAAAATGTAAGGCCATCTTGGGGTGATCTATACAAATGAAGACGCCAACAGTCTGCCACTATACGGGTCCCTTTCTGTGAAAAGCCTTTCTAAAGAAGTCATTCTCTAGAGAGAGCCTTCTGTCCTAGGCTACACAACTGTGCAAGCAGGATAAAATCAGTTGAGCGGGTACTGCTGGATCTGCAAGGCGTGTAGGATGCCTCGACTATAATGTGGTAATAAGGGGTCCATTAGCTTGGCCTCGTTAATCATATAGGCGTTACCATCATCATCAACACCATGTTCATCATCATCGGCGTACTTTTCATTGCGCGCATCGGTTCTGCAGTAGTTATGATGCTCGGCTACACGGCCAGGGATGCTGCCCGATCACGACACCGGTGGTTGCATTTTTAATGGAGGCAAAAATGGTGTGTGTTCGTGCAGAGTGAGTTTCATTGCACTTCAAAAAACTATGTGGTCGAACTTTTCAGCGCCCCCAGATAAGCTGTGCTTTATATAAAACGTAAGTCCTCATTAAAGCCCACGTAGTACGCTGTGCACTTCGTATGCTTATCTTCCCACCTGTAAATTCTCATCACCGCTTGGGATTGCGTAGCGGGGCCCGGTCTTGGGACAATAAAAAAAGTCTTGCCGCCTTACGTTGTCTCAGATGTGGCGGATTGTGCTCTCCGGTTCCTGAGTCCTCTCGCTCTTCCGGTTCGCCCAAGACTTCTACTGCAATACACCCCCGGAGCTCCGTTCATGTGGCCACTTGCAGCAACAGCACTTGTCCATGTCACACCACGAGCACTCCAACGTGGGATTATCAATCGCGCCTGCCCGATGGGAACCCCTTTTTGCATGGTCACCACCTCTCAGAAGGATCCACCAATGTTCGCTGTCCTTCGTCGTAACGATATTGAAGCCTGGCTGGAGCAGTATACCCACGTGAGTGCTATTAACCACTGGGACGACACTGCAAAACTCACCCACGTAGCCTTCCACCCAAGAGGGGTAGCGAGGATTTGGTATTTTAACCAGAGATGGACTCGCGAGTTGGACCTGTGCAACAGCTACGGCAGACTTTCGCGAACTCCTCAATCCGATCAGACATCTCAAAGAAGCTAGCGGAGCGTGCAGTGCAAACCGACGAGTCATATACTTCTTACATCGAAGATTTCTGGCCCTTTGTCGCCGCGTGAATACCGCAATGACGCGAGGCTGACGGGGCCTGCCACCTGCTCAAAGGCATTGGAGCTGCGTCATTTAACGCCATTGTAGTAAAAGCCCCACTAATGTCTCCAATATCGCAGCCACGTGTCAGCGCCTTGACGAGCTTAATCTGCTCCGCTTGTAGCCAGACACCGATCTGACGGCCACTAATGAAAGCGAGCTGCGGGCGCCAATCCTTTCCATTTTCCGCGACGAACTTCAGCCACAGGCTACGTCTTGTCCACGTGAGCTCCGCAGGAAAGATCTTGGCAGCAGCCTCCGCAACTTTATCAGGGAAGAACTTGTTGCCATGAAGTGCGCGCATGTTCCTCAACATGACCCCTTATCGACGCCAACTCAAGCTCAGATTGCAGCCTTCGCGTCACCTAAACAGCCACCCGTCCACACTGCAACAATGCAGGGTTCGACGAATGTTCGCTCACCTCTCACCACGAATGCCGCTTCCACCTCCAAACGTCTGGCACCCACCTCGACCGGCATGCTACTACTCCGGAATCCGTGGCCATATCTTGAGGTTTCCCGGCGCCGTGGACAGGATGAAAGACAAGGTTACGACCACTATGAAAGGGACGAGTTTTCTGCTTCAGTTCCACAAAAGAGTCCTCCCTGCCGACGTTACGAGCGTTGCTCACAATCTCCACCGATCTTCAACGGAGCCGGCCCTCCCCGTTTTCCGTGTCATCGCTCTCCGTCACCGATGCGGCGTTACTCTCCTCCCCTTCGACCAGCTACTTCGCGAACCAACGATAGGAAAAACTAAGCAGTGTACCTTCGGGGGGGGGGGGGGGGGGGCGGAAGCTCTATTTTCCTGAACTCAGTCAAACTCCTCTGCAGCGGCCTTCAAATGTACTCTTGGTGTGTGTTGAAGGAGTATGGGCTGAAGCATTGGTATAGGATGCCTCGATGCCTAGGTGCAGCGCTTTCCGCTTAGTAGTGAACTATGTTCGCGTTTGCGAAAAGTGAAAACGCCGTATACTAGTCCTCCTTTTCCGTGTGCTAACGCAGTTCTCATTGGGCCCGTTGGTGTTTGCACGGCGCGAGCTTTCATCGATAGCATAATGCACCACATTCAGTTTATTGTGCAGTCTTCAAGTACTCATGCAGTTATTTTGGGACGGGACTTCCACTGTTCAGCGTCAGCAGTGATATCTCGTCGTCAACAAGTCGATCACATGAAAGATATGGAATTTCGACAGGTGGTCATGCTCACATCCTGCGTTTTGTGCAGACGGCCGACTGTTTCGTACCGCCGGGCGACGAGGATGTTGTAACGCCGACGTCCGGTACCACCGTTAAAGGTGATGTGTTTCTTGCTCCGTGTGATCGCTGGATTTATGGTGGGCTTGTAATTGCGCCTAGCCCCATCTGCTTTTACGACAGCAGAGCGTTGGTCACTGCACGCAACCCTGCATCTTGGCCCCTTGTCATGCCCCAAGGTACTGTGGTGGACTGCTTTGCTGACGCCGAAGCCCTTGCTACGATGCCTCCTAACTCAGTACACCACCGCTGCCTACACCTACTGATGACAATTCGATGACCGGAGCGTTAACTAGCACAATAAACCCTGATCTCACCGCGGAGCAAAAAGATCTCGATCGAAAACACCGCATCTTCATTTGACGTCTACTTGAATCTTCTAGGACGCACTTCCGTCGCAGCACGTCGGATTAAACCCGAGGGCAGTTCGATTGTACGCCAACCGCGTGTCTTCTGTAGAGCGTAAAATCATGGAGGAAATCTTCGAGGACATAATCAGTGGCATGCTCAAAGGCGACATCATTAGGCCATCGTTCAGTTCTTGGTCGTCGCCTGTTGTCTTGGTCCGGAAGAAGTACGGATCGGTAAGATTTTGCGTTGGCTATCGAGAACTCAATAAGATCGCGCGAAGACTTTTATACGATGCCGCGAATTGATAACGCGCTGAACTGTTTTCAGGATGGTGAGTATTTCTCAAGTCCTGGTCTCCAATCACGGCATTGGAAAGTACGTATGCACGAAGCAGACAAGGACAAACGGTCTTTGAAACACTGGATGGCCTCTATACGTTGAATTTCATGCCCGTTGCTTTATGCAACACTCCTTCAATGTTTGAGCATAGGATAGACTAGTTCTACGCGGCATCAAGTGAAGACCTGCCTATGTTATCTAGATGAGAGTTTTTTCTTGTACTTTTCGTCAACCACTACAGCAGCTGGCCGAAGTTCTGACATGCATTTCTAATGCCAGCCTTCAAGTGAACACAAAAACAATGACATTTGTCCAGAAAGAATACCATCGTTCTGTGTAAATTTGCTTGTGAAGATGGCGTTCGTCCGGATCCTGAGAAGTTGGCTGCTGTGACTCGATTCCCTCACCCGGAAAGCCAAAAGCAATTACGAAGTTTTCTGAGCGTCGACTCATATTTCCGCCGCTTCATCCGCGATTTTGCCTTCATGGTGCCGCTGAATCACTGGCTACTTACGTCGGGCACTGCCTTCACTTGGAAGAACGACTGAGACCGCTTTTGAAACACTCATTCAAGCGCTGACATCCGGCCATGTCCTTTGTCACTTCGACTAAAATTCCCCAACTAGTCTGCAAACCAACTATAGCGGCCATGACATCGGCGCCGTCCTCCTACAGCATGATATCTATGGTCGGGAAAGAGTCGTCGCTTACGCCAGCCTCGCGCTCACGATTGCTGAAATAAAAACTACTCAATAACAGAAGAATAATGCATGGCTGTAGCTTAGCCCACGCAAAAATTGCGACCATATCTTTACGGACGCTATTTTACCGTGATTATAGACCAGCAGGCTTTATGCTGGCTGTCGTCTATAAAGGATTATTCCGGAAACCTCGGTCGCTGGGTGCCCCGGCTAAAGGAGTATGTTTTTGACGTTGTTTCTAAATCTCGAAAAAGAACGTCAAGATGCCGACGCACTCTCTCGTTGCCCCCTGCCACTCCCACCTACTCTGAGCAACCTTCTCCATCTCTCGTCCCGTGGTGTGGAGGCCACGGGTCCCCGAACGTCACCAGAACTAGTGGTTGTTGGTATGCTGTCCTCGAATCTCTACACTCACTTGGGCTCCTGTCGACGGGATGATCCATACTGCCGCCGCATTATTTAGCGCCTCTGCGGAGCGTCTCCGCCAACTAATGCCAGGTCACGCCGGCTACACAGCTCGACAACAACGTTCTGCATCGATATGTTTACATTCATAATGAGGGACACCGGCGGATGCCTGTTATTCAATGTTCGCTTCGTATGCAGGTACTTGACGCCTTGCACGATGATCCATCTGCTGGTCACTTGGGATTCCATAAGACATACAACCGCATTGGGAGCCATATCTCTGAACTATCCCCTCCAATTCTCTTGCCACGAACGTCTCTCCTTGAGCACTATGTCAGCGACGCGAGCGGCCAACTTTGACTCCTGCTGGCTTCTTGCAACCCATTCCATGTCCCGCTGCATCTTTTGCCAGTGTTGGGAGAGACCTGCTCGCAACTCTTCCCGTAACTCCTGCAGGATATCGACGAATCGTGACAGCGGTTGATCACCTGACGTGGTAGGCAGTGACCGCTGCTCCAAGCTATGGCTCTGCCTCTGACGTGGCCGCCTTCTTTTTCGAGGCAATTATGTTGCGTCATGGTGGGCTATGCGTCCAGCTAAGCAATGGCCGCAAGACTTTTCTGCCCACAGCAACGGAACTGCTTAAAACTTGCGGCACTATTCACAAGACGACATCATCATACCACTCTCAACCCAACGGTATAACAGAGGGATTCCATCGCTCCCTGATAGATACGACATCAGTGTACATCGGAGAAATCTCGAACTGAGACACAGTCTTGCCATTTGTGAAGTTTGCCCATAATACCGCTTTTAAACGTACTACTGGGTACTCGCCTTTTACCTCCTTTACGGCCGTTCGCTGACTTACGATCGATGCTTTATTCTTCAACACTCGAACTAGCAATTCGGCAACTAAACTGTCTTGAAAACTGTCGACAACTTGGACGAATCAGGACAGAAGCCAGTCAACACTATCGCAAAGAGCGGTATGGCAGCTATCAACGTGACGTCTCTTTCAATCCTGGCGACGAAGTGCTCCTGTGGACACCCACTCGTGTTTCTGGATTGTGCTACATAATTAATCAGCAAACATCCCCTGGTGACTGTACTACATAATTAATCAGCAAACATCCCCTGATGACTCTCCTATCAATCCATTTGAGGTTTCGCCCGACAGTCGCTCCCGTGCTTCAGAGATTTATGTTTCGCGCCTCAAACCCTTCGTTAGGCGTATCTCCCCCGACTAAAGCGCGTACAGGCTTGCCGCTTCAGCACGCGGGGAATTATTGTAGGCATTGTACAACCGTTTCATGTTCTCACCCAAACATACTCATCATCATCGCTTGTGCTTGGGTAGCGGGGCTCGGTCATGGGACAATAAAAAGGAAGAGTCTTGCGGCGTGGACCTTGTCTCACAATCTATCTATGTATCTATGTATCTTTCTTTCTCTCTCCCTCATTCTATATATATATATATATATATATATATATATATATATACCTACCAATACCTCCATTTTAAAAGCAGGCACGTTACTGTAAGCTCGGCATACCATACAGTCAGTCCCTTCGGTTCAAACGGATATGTTCTGACGCGGCGGATTTTGCCTCCAACTGTGAACAACTAAGCAAGGACCTCACTCGTCAACAATACCCGCCGTCTGTCATCAATGATGCCATCAAGAAATCTAGCAAGCAGGACTGCCGTTACTTAATAAGCAAACCAAAATCTGATTCCGTAAACACCACTCCAAATCTCATTCTAACGTATTCAGCCTATCAGATATTGTCTACCTTCTTGAATGCACCGTATGCAACGCCCAACAATGGCCAAACGGAGACTCCATTCAGGATAAGAATAAACAACCACAGGGCACACATAAAGACCCTGCCACACCTTCCTCTCTCCAAGCACGTAAATGATCCTAGTCATCCCTTCCATACATTAACAGCTGTGGTGCTCCAATCTGATTTCAAAACGCATTATGACCGCGAGGTTCGCGAATCTTACCTTATTCACAAATTCAATACTGTGTCTGGTGGCATCAACGAAAGTACAGGCCGACTATCTTGTTTGCCCTGTCAGGCATCTAATCCAATTAACGACGCAAGCGACTAAGTGTCTTTAATATTTTATATTCCTTTTTTATCATTATTGTTGTTGTTTCTTTAGGGCTCCACATGAAAATCTATGTGCACTATGAACTCCCGGAACTCTTATTTTTCCTCTTCTTTGCTTTCTCTCTCTCTCTCTCTTTCTTTCTGGTGCACATTCATGGATCTCCTGTTCAGATGCAGAAATGATGGTCGATTTCATTCTGTACGCATTGTTAATTTTTGTGTATGTCCTGATTCTTTCTCATTGCGTTTATTTTCGTTTGTTACCTTACGATATTTGGTTCGCCATCATTTTTCTTGCTGTCTTTCTCTTATTGTTGTCTGATATGTCTTGCTCATTTCACACTGCACGCGCACAAGGTGCATATATGTCTTGTGTGCCCTCGGCGCTCACTCGGGCAGTGTCTCCTGTTGGGATAAGAAAATGATCGTCGATGTCCACCTGTGTTATTTTATTCCTATTGTTAATTTAGGATATTTAATTTTATTCCTATTGTTAATCTTAGGATATTTAATTCCCCATCATGTTTCTTGTTGTCTTTCTCTCATTTTTATCTGGTATGTTTCACTCAGATCGGGCTGCGCGCGCAAGGTGCAGATATGTATTGTGTCCCCTTGGCTGAGCATCGCGCACTTTCGCTAGAGAACGGGTTCCGCGGAGTATGACTCGTCAAACTAAACGACTCTCCTTCCTGTGTGATGTTTTCTCTTCTTTTATTCTTTTTTTATTTTTCTCTCTTTTTTGCGTGTGTGCCTGTGTGTACATGTCTTTAACGGACCAAACCATTCAAGGTTGTTCGCGTATGCGCTACGTTTATTTTTTTATCCTCCATTTTCCGTGAAACACGGCGCGGGGACGATCCGTTGAACTATACTGTATACCGACCGCGCACAGAGCAACACAGGCGCTGTATACAATGGGAACAGGCTCTTATGCGTTCCGTGTAAAGATTAGCATGCACTGGCTTTCGGAAGGGCCGTTTGACACCGTTCGAAGCCTTGGCGTGAAGTGAAAACCGCAAAATCAGCATGTGCGATGTTTCGTAACGCTTTGCTGGACATTCATGTTCGTAAGGCGGGATGGCCACCATCTTTTTTCCGAAGCAGACCTGATTGAATGCGGCACAGGGGACGTCAAGAGAAGTGCTTGTTGTGTCCATATGCATTTACACGTAGACTTCTCAGGGAAGTATGGCCTTTAATGAAACCGCTTGTAGTGAATAGGCGTTGCTGCGCCAGCTCGGTGACTAAAGCAGTCAAGCGAGTGGCACCAGCTCAACGACATTACATTTTCTCGGTGGATTAGATCGTGTTAACTCATTCACGCTACACCAGCGCACACCATCTACATGCTTACAAATTGAGTCTTGTTGTAGAGGATCTCCGCATCGATAGCCAGACGATTGATGTGCGGCATCACGTTCGTTATGCCCGTGAAAGTGTAGAGGTCGCTGAGAACAGCGTATCCGGCAGCCGCTCTGCGAAACAACAGTGGTGTTGGGTTAATGACTTGGAAGGGTGCTGGCTCGGGCAGGCAGAACACAATGTCCGTTAAACTTAATTTGAGGACTGCTAGCATACACTTATACACTAACTTGAAAGCAGGCAGACACGTGCTCCGACACTCACCTGCATTTATGACAATGTGGAATTTAGAAAGTGATTTCCTTTCAGGTCGCTATTTGACACTAAACATCATGAAAGGTAAATTTTACTTGGGGGTGAGACAATATTCACGCTAATATGGCATCGAGTACTAGTGAGAACGCCACATTTCATTAAGCTCTCTTAGCGGCCCACGTCAAATTGTTAAAGATGAAACGCCTGTTCAGGCAATATTGAGCTACCAAGGCAATAAAACGAATTAAATTTGAAGCACTTCTTACCAAAGGCTGTCCATTATCTCTATAACCCGCAGTACGAACAACGAATTATTGACCATTTTTGCTATCTACTGTCGCTGCCGAAAGAATGCGGCTTAAAGAACGCGACATAAAGCTCATCATAGCAAAGGCGATGCCCCAGAACCATCGCGCCGCAAGTGCCTTGACTCTTGCATACTTGGACCCCGCACATCACTTCGCCAGAAGACCAAAAGTGCGACTAATACACCAACTTGGGAACGTCTGTCATTCTGTTAGTATTGGCGACGCCCGTGACGTGATCCCTCTAGCAAGCCTTCGCGTAAAAGGGTGACTAGCAGGCAGCCGCCCGCCTGCGACGAAGTTCCTTTCTCACAATCTCAACATAGCTGACGAAGTGTCAAGCCCCGGTTACACTCATAGGGCCGAAGTTATCACATTAAGTTCTGTTTTCAAACTGGGCATTGTCGCGCGGTTTTTTTTTCTTCCGTAGCGCTACCGTGGCACCGGGTTACACGTTCTGTCGGAGCTGTTTGGACAAAGAGAGCGTCCCGGTGCGTGTGGGGCATGGTTCGTGTTTGTCACCCGTAGAGTGTGATTATTTTGATGTTACGGCTTGACACCTCGAAAGAGCGTTGATAACCAAAGCGACCAAAGTCGACTTCTTGCGTTACTGGCTGCAGGAGTGAATATAAGGACGACGGGAAGGGTTGGCTCTATTTCAGTGATAGAGTTTCCTACTAAAATACTAGAGGGAAAACTGGCGCTGCGATCGTGAAGACGCCATGGGAATGATGGGTGTGACATGGATTTGTCTAGTCTTCGTGCCCGCGGCTTCAAACGTTCTGGTGGATTTGTTTATTCCTGTTTCTTTAGCGTCAATGACGCGAGTGACATTACTGCACTTTTTCATTACCGTACGCTTTACCACTAGAAATCATCAGACTGTCGCGTGTACTAAAGTCGTTTGCAATGATGAGGTGTCGTGCAGTCTGTTTCGTTGTGCTTGTTGATGGATGGCTACACATTATTTGCAGTGGTATTTTACCTAACCTTAGAAATATTTGCGCTTCGTCTCGCGAATTTTATCGATGCGATTTTGCTGTTTCTTCTTTCTTTTGTATCAGCTGCGACAGAATCTGTAAGCGTAGGGTAGCTTGCACGGCTGACATACATCCCTTGTGACAAGGCTGTCCGTATATATTGTACTACACCATTTCTATTCCGCTGTCTCATTAATTAAACACTGATAGATTGCGCCAGGCAGACGCACACTTATCGTGCGTAGTCGACACCCATTTGGCGTAGGCAAACGCGCCTGCAGACGACGCTGAAAAATTCAGCTGAGATCAAGGCTCAGGCGCAATTTCTGACGGAGTTTAACGGCACGGTTGCTTATTTAACATCATGTTTTTACACAAAACTAACCAAGATACGATGGGCGATACTGCGCTTCTGCTACGGCCTCGCGCAGTGGCTTGACCCATATAGTTTGTAAAAAGGCAGTGGAACACTTGCACTGCGCTTAAACAAGCGAGTGAAAGCATGTTTGTTAGATTTAGAAGACGCATCTACTTTTTCCATACTTGAAAACATTAGCACGTCCCTTACAAGAGCGAGAATTGCTATTTTGAGTTCGAACCCAACTATATATGAACGCCTCTAAATCTGGGCGCAAATCGAGGAGGCAACATTTCCATATCGCACAATATTGCTACATTTCTGAGCGTTCAGTATTTTTATAACCGCGAAAAAGCAACTAGTGCATGGCACGCACATAGTTATTCCTTAATCTTCCGTTTTAGTGCACTATTTTGTAGTAAACGACCTATTTTTTTGAAGTGGCAAAGCCATATGAATCCAAAAGAACGAAGACTCGGCAAATCCATGTCATACCCATCATTCCCATGCTGGCTCAACAGCCTTGTTTGAAACTCCCATAGAGAGTAGGAAACTATGATTTCAGTAGGATATTTTGCCGACATAGTTGGTTCCTAGCTTCAGGACGTTTCAGACTGCAGGATAGAACACCATGAGCACACACTTCCAACTCCTTATTCCTGGTAAACATGGAAGAGCTTGGGCACGTGGTCACACTGACGCCCTTACATACGAAAGCAACGACAAAAACCTTCCTGTCATCATCGCTTTAACTTTTGTTTTAATTCTACGTCAGAGGTTTTGCCAAGCGGTTTTATGCCCTCGAGCATCGTCTTTGCTCCTCTGGTTAGTCGAAACAGACGTGCCATTACCCTTTCGTTGTACATGTTCACGTTTGGTCTTAACTTCAATGGACAGCATTTAGTACACGACTTGCTCGGTGAGTATGCGTTCGCAATCCAGTTTGTTTGTTTGTTTTGTTTTGTGGGGTTTTACGTCCCAAAACCAGTTCTGATTATGAGAGACGCCGTACTGGAGGGCTCCGGAAATTTCGACCACCTGGGGTTCTTTAACGTGCACTGACGTCGCACAGCACACGGTCCTCAACATTTCGCCTCCATCGAAATGCAGCCGCCGCGGCCGGGATTCGATCCCGCGACCCTCGGATCAGCAGCCGAGTACCATAGCCAGTAGACCACCGTGGCGTTTGCACTGCTAGTCATCGGATTTCTTCCTTGTATTTTGCGCGTGTAACTGTGACAATGGGGCTACGTGCCCAGGTTATTGGATCAAACAATTCTTCCTAGCATAACAGGCATACACAGTTGGTAGCCTGTGCTCGTGGTGTTCTGGGTGTTTCTTACTCGAAAAGACTACAAATGATCGGAGTACAGTGCCAGCCCTGTCTTGTATTTCTGTTACCATACTGATATAAAAGTATCGTTCTTTACATTCAAAAATAAGGAAAGGATTCAAGAATGAAATTTTTACGTTCATTTCCTCCTCTAATCGAAAGCATAAATTGACTAAATTGGCGGCGATGCAGCTACGGAGTAAAGCTTTATTAGTGAAAAACTTCAGCCTGTCATGTCAGTGTCAGTTTAAAGGTTCAAGTGTGCCGTGTGGTCCACTACTGAAAGGAACACTCGCATATCGACATCCCATACAGCTCCGCGAACGACCCGATTTTGCTTGAAGGAATCGCACTTCACAACGAAACTTTCGCTGCTGCATAGTTACTATTTTATGCTTCTCTGAGAGAGAAATATTATGACGTCTCATTCACGCATGCGTTTTCTTGAAGAGTGAATCCTTTGCTGCGCGCTCAGCTTTTTCGGGGCTCGAAAGGGCACATTAAAGCAGCCGTGCGAAACTTTTTGAGTACAGGCAGAAAACAGTGCCGGTCAACCGTTGAGGCTCTTGCAAAAGAAATGACGCAAATAATATTACACTGCACGCACTAGAGAATTAGGGATTTGGTTTGAGGCACATTTGCAGTGCGCCCGCTCTTTCAAGAAATATTGTCACTGACGGCATTAGCTACATGACTTCGCCATTTTGTTTAAGAGAGATGCGCCCATATATTCTTGTTTTTTTATTCGAAACGACCAAATAAACCACACGAGGTGATCTTTCAGTGATCATAAGATTATTCGGCGCTATTTCTGCCATCTACTCAGTCAGTGCCACCATTGATGTCATATTACGAAAGAGCGGACGCTTTCCAGCTGTATTTGGAACCAAATTATCAATCGCTCAGCGCACAGTACAATCACGTTAGGATCAGATGTTCACAGGAGCTTCCACAACACGGAGTCTCACGTATGTGCGCGTCACTTAAGCAGACGTGATACCATGTTTTACAGCGAAGCCAGCCGCCAGCCCGCATGTAGCGCAGCGCCACTCACATCATTAGAGCGCAGCAGGCTCCGAGGGCAAAGAAGCAGAGAAATTTCCACAGGTAGTCCCTGTCTCCCTCGATCACGCTTGTGTCACCTCCGCACGCTCCACAGCAGCAGCGGCAAGTCAGCAGGATGCAGCCGAATACGGGGAACACCAACGCCAGAGGAATACATATCGTGGCCGTCATTACCACTCGAGGAAACTCTCGCATCGCCTGCACAACCGGGACCAACGAATCATTCGGGACATATTTCCTAGGCAGCCGCATTCACGGCACATTTTCAGTCATTAGACCTGCTCTGACAACTTAATAATACATCGCCACGGTGCTGTAGTGGCTATGGAACTCGGATGCTGATCCAATGTTCGCGATATAAAGTCCCGGCAGCGATGGGTGCATCAAGACGTAGCCCAAACGTTAGAGGCCCGTGCGCTATGCGATATCAGTGCACTTTAAGCAACCCCAGCCGGTCGAAATTTCCGGAGCCCCTCACTTCGACGTTTCTCAATAATCTTGTCGTGGTTTTGGGACGTAACGCAACAGAAATCAACCAATACTGGAACTTCTAACGGTATGCTCACTAGCGCAAGAGCAGGTTGTCTTCATATCTAGCAGTCAGAGAAGGCTATAGAAGAGAAAAGGGTAAATGTAAATTGTGAGCAATGCGAGGGTAACGACGTCATATAAGGACTACCTCGCGCCTTCGATGTCCTCGCGGTGGCACTTTAAGCACGTTTTTGGTAACGTATTCAGCTGCCTAGCTTGGCACATCGTTCATGTGCCGATGTCACAAGGGCCGGAAGGTAGTGAGGGCTCCTTTCAGGCAAAGAATGGCATCAAGTGAGGGACCTTATCAATTTCAACAAAATGCTTTTATGGATAAGGTGCCTACTGCCACACATCCGAACCCAACTTAATGTTTTCGGCGCATGCGGGAAAAAAATGTTAACTGAGACAGCGAAAGGAAACGTAGCTCGGTTAGATAAGAATTTGCGAATTCAGCCATAGTAGCCACTTCTAAGCTTTCATCTCCTCCGCATTTGAGATAGCAAATTTGCAAGTAGAAATAAGATAACCACACCTATCTACATCTACCATTCTTCCTTACATGAACAAAATGTGACAAAACAATTCTGTATACTGGGCTAGACATGGGCATTCTTTTGGGGCATATCGTAGCCTATGATTGCCCCGTGTGTTAGTTTCGCGGCTAAGGTTTCGGACTGCTAAGTTGTTTAACACGGGTTATGTACCAGGCCACGGATGCCGTATTTTCACGGACGCGCACGCCCGTGTACGCACGTGTTAAGCTCAGGTTAAAGAAACCAAGCAGCTGAAGATTCATTCGCAAGCCTCCAATGCCACGCGTTTCGGAATTGCCTTGATTTCATACGCAGTCTGTCAAATAAACTATTATTACTAAACTTCCCTTTCGGCACTTCTTCGGGACTTGCTTCTAAAGCTGACGAACGGCTGTCAGTAAGACACACTTCGTCGCTCCTGTTTGCCAGTATTCTCGCTTTTCGCGTCAATTTGAAAAACATGGAACATATGAAACTTGAAAATTTGTTTCTCAATTGACTTGTCCTGTTGTACGCCAGCACTTGGAGAAAAGTATTGTGAACACTACATGTCAGTTCGCGTACTTATTTTGAACTGTAGTGTTACCTACACAAATCCATTCAGTGAATATTTTTAATTAACAGGCCGACCGCTGCAAATGCCGCCGTATATCGATCGAAATACGACACTGAAGGCCTGGGATCGAACCGCTGTCTTTCGCGTGTGCAGCCGAGCACTGTGTTCACTGCCCACGCGCTGCGGGCGACAGACAGTTAAACAGACATCCCGGGCGGCGATGAATGCCGATATTTATGGTTTCACACAGAAGGCACATACAGGGTCGCGTGCATTTCCCTCGATTCTTGAAGAAGAGAATATATTGCGCTGCAAAATTAATGCGTGTTGCTTTCATACTCCGATGACGGCACAACAGCTAATGAGGTCAGAGTGAATATTTCGTATCTGGTAATCATGGCACTTTCCTTACATTCGCCGATTGACGTCCATGTCTACACGAGAAAACATTTCACGAGGGGCAGAAAACTTGGGAAGAAAACGCTGCTAGATAACAAGAGAAATGAACATAGTATAATACTGGTAAGCACGTGAAGAAAGACACGATAGTGAACGCAAGAGACGCAGGAGCAATGTTTTATGGTCTCATAGAAACCTATAATGTTCAAACACTCTGACCATATCTGCACTAGTGCAAATGGAGAGTAGGGTGAGCTTGGGCGCAACTGTGTTCTTTTTATGGACATTGCGCGACTCTAAAGTTGTTCCTCCGACCCTGTCCTCCTAGTTGAGTAAGAACGCCAAACATGTGTGCAGCAGCCTGCTTAGGAATGTTCCACAAGCTGTAGTGCTCCCATAAATTCGGCTGTGGTGCTGTGCGGTAAATATTGGCTTATTTTTTTCATCGAAAACGGCCGCTGAGAATCCCTTGTGTTGGCGTTCGCTTTCAATAGCCCGTGCCGAAAAGAGATCTCGACGTCACGCTCTCGGTCGTGGACACTATAGGTGCCGTGAGCTGCGCGGCCGTAACACACACCAACAATTGTCGCTGTTGAACCTATATTTATTGTGAATGATTACATATTATTTTCCTTTCTAACCGGCAGCGGTAGTCGAATATTCGAAATTGATGTGGCGTCGTTTAAAGAAGTTGCCCGTGGAACGGGACAGAGGGCACTATTCCAATATCTTAATTTCGTTCTTTTCATCGCGCAGAACTACCCAGTTATCGCCAGGAGTCGCGAACTTATCACACAAGCTTAGTATATTAATAGTGCTCAACTTAAAGAATACTTTAGTGTACGTTTATGTTTAACGTACAGACGTTGTTTACTACGTGGTGAATATGTGTAACCTTTTGCTCAGCAAACGCGCAGTTCTATTGTACAGAACTTATACCACCTAAATATTTTAACAACATTGATACCGATATTTGTCATTACTTCAACGAAATTAATTATATCTGTGTTGCTAATTCTAGTCTTTGCTAAATGCCACACGCTTAAATCTAAGGGGAGCTTCTCTGTTGCCGCCACCTATTCGCGAATGCCGCCATGTGACTCCTCATGTTGACGACTACTTGCTACACGCCTCCAGGTCATGCAGTGCTCTTGAGTGAGGACAGATGTTGCACACTTACGTTTGGCAAGGTGTACCTGGCGAAATCCTCTGGCGCAGTGATGATCTCCTCAGTAAGGACCGCTGTAAGAAGGAGATGTATATTGGATGACACCGCGGTCTTTACGACACAAAGCACTGTGCGTACGTTCACTTTCGTAAAAGCGTATCCACTCGCATGGCAGGTTATGCCTAACCCGGTAGTTGATGTGCGGTCAATCACAAAAATATACGGAATACACGAACGAGTGGCCGACAGCCACTTCGCAACACTTCCGCCACGTAACCTGTGATCTATAGAAGCGCTACGTTCAAGAAGCATGCCTGCTTAAACTTACGGGTGTCTGTCTTCCAAATGTGCACCAATAATATTTTTACCTTTCTCGATTTAACATCACGCGCCATTTTTTAGCTGACGCCACGGGCTCACATCTCGATAGCCTATCGCAAATATGATATCTCTTCATGGGCACACAGGTCGATGCCCTTCATGGCCCTTTCAGCTAACACGCTGAACCGCCTCTGACTCGCAAGGTCCCTCTGCTTGAACAGCAGCTGCATTAAAATGTGCACAGGCTCTGAATAACAAGACTGCTGTTTGTTACTACACTAACGTCACTGACCGTTGGGTATTTTGGGCACTGGGACGAGGAACGTGCCGAGGATGTCCAAGCAATGGAAGATCCATTCGAGACCTTCGTCGGTCTTGTGCAGGCCAGACCGAAAGTGGAACGTTCTGTTCAGCGGCGACAGGTACGCTATTGATTCTGGCGGCCGTAGACAGGCTGAAAGGCACATGAACGAAAATAGGAATGAGTCTGTAGGTATTGAGAGTCTGATGGCTATGGCACTCAGCTGCTCATCGGAAGTTCACAGTGTCTAATCCTGGCCGCGACAGATGCAGTTTGATTGAGGCGAAACGTAGAAGCCCGCGTTGTGTGTGATATCAGTGTACGTTAAAAAACACTAGATGTTTGAAATTTGTGGACTAACACACAATCGCCTCTCTAACAGTCATCATGGTTTGGTACGTAAAGCCCCTGAAATCAATCAACGCTGTACTGTGGACACAGATCGAAATTCTGCCGTGAAAATCTACTGTCGGTGAATTGTTGGAATTCACTCAACTTGAGTTTCGGTGATACTGAGTATTCGTAGTTGAGGGTACCGACAAAAGGGGGCCGTGCTTTGTTGGGGGTCGTCCCTGGGGTGGCTCCTCTGGGCAGTGAGGATACTTTTTTTTCTTTCTTTCCTTCTTTCTTTAGTTCATGTCTGGTAATTGTCGAAATTCCTTGTTCCCATGACGGAGATGGCCTACACGTGCACTGCAAGTATGGCTGCCCTATACTCGGAAAAATAATATAGCCGAAAAAAGAGAGAGAAAGAAAGTGAAAGAAGGGAAATAAGGAAGCACATGACTAAGGAAAACGAGAAGAGGGAACAGAAAAAGCTTTCAGTGGAGGGGGGGGGGGGGGATGCTGGACTAAAGATTGATATAAAACGGTTCCAGAGGGGACACCAATTGCTGGCTTACACCGCCACTAAGCTGAGCCTTCTCCGCAGGCCTGGGAGCTTCTTTTTTCATCTTCTTTGTGCAGCCTGTTCTGTACGCTACGTTCGTGCGCTCTTCAATGTCCTCCGCTATTCTACCACCACTTTTTCAGCGTTGCTTTTGGCATTATGTATGTAAAGCTTTAGCACAGATTTGGTTCATGTATTTCGGGCTGGGAATAAACATCGCGGCTGCTTCTACCTCTAAAAAGCTTAACTTTGCGCACATTTTGAATTGTTCGCGACAACTATCGTTTGCACGGTCGTGCGCGCTCTATAATGCACCCGAAAGGATCTGCGTACTACTGCTGTTCCGGAACTTTCAGCACATGTACTGAAGCATTGTTGCATTTTTCCAAAGGTGTAAGAACATTTTCACGTTCATAGGTTGTTTAGAAACTTCACAAAGAGTCCAGTGGAAGAAAATAGATTGGTAAACATCTAACGAACCTAAACAGGCGGTCGCGTGTTTCTCTTACTCATTATGCCACGTTACAATTGCGATTACAAAAGCGACTACCGCCTGTTTGTAATTTCCCATGTTGTCATATATTTTTTTGCGAATTTCTTGCACAATTCCATGAGCTAATTCCTTCTACTAGTGCATCATTTTATAATGCCGATCAATGGCCTTGCGTACAGATGCGTGCATCCACTTCTAACATGACTCAGCGGGACAGCTGGCTGCGAGAAGTCATTGCGTTACTGAAACAGGCACCGTTACTGAAACAGGCACCGCAGATTCGCGCACCTTGGACATATGTCTTAAATATCCAGCCTGACATAATTACCTGCCTAAACGTCAGCGATTCCCTGTTCCATACGCATTTTGCATTTCTGAACAACTACGTATATATGTATATTCCCCCGGACACATTGCACACCTTCTTGAATGCACGTATGTTTGTTGTGTATGCGCATGTAATAATATATAAAAGACCAATATAACTACATGATTAGGAGTCACGCCGTGTAGCGGAAGGCTCTGGAGTCATCTTGAAAACCGACGTCTTTTAAAACACACCTAAACCTACGCACACGTTCGCTGTCTCTCTTTATCTCTTTGTGCATTTCGTTACCATCGTAGTCCAGCTGCTATCACCAGGAGTCGTTCAAACCGCCTGGACGTTCCCAAGACAACACATTAACCGCTACACTACCAAGTCTGGTCAGATGTGCGCGTGTGTGGAGCAGTCTGAGGTAATCGGAATCGGATGTGATCAGGTAGGCGGACATTAGGAGCCCTCGTGTCCCGTTCTTTCTTCTCTCATTTCTTTTCTCGCGTGCGCCTGTTGTACTCTGCTAGGAATAATAATGGTTCACGAGTGTAGTACTCCAAACTCTAATGGCCATAGCCTCAGCGAGGCTGCAAGCACCGATGCGACAATCATCTGACCCTTACCTTCTTCGGTAGTAGCGACGGACGGAATCGTCGACAGGGTGAAGAGGAGGAGAAGGCAGGGGGAGGACGTGCGCGCTGACAGCACGACTCTGAGTGGTCTGGTTGTGCAGCCCTGCGCAGTTGGTCGGTCACACCATGGAGGTCGGCGTACAGCGGGCATCTCTTCCCGGTTATCGCTTGTGCAGTGGTCGACAAGCTGTCGACCGCTCTTCCGCTCCATGGTGCTGGCAGTCGCCGAGCCGTGACGATAGGGCTGCACCCAAGGACCTCAAGGCAGCCTCCAAAAAGAGCAACGGCGCTTGCCTGTTTTCTACGTAATGTGCAAAAATTGCAGCACAAGTTAGACTAAGGGACACAAGCTTGTAGATGGAGCTCCGTTGGAGCTTTCGGTGTGGAGTTCAGCACTGAAAAATATAACTTTCGGTCACCTCCTTTCGTTTGCTGAATGCTTCACATTTTTTTTCCTCTTATGACGAGTTCAGTGTAGCAATCTTATAATCATTCTACACTTTAGAACCCCAGGGCGTTATCTGCAGTTCGTCAGTTATACGTAGAATAATCTAACCAACGAACAATCGTTGGGGTACACGCGCCAAATGCACAATTTCCTTAGGAAACACACTTAAATGGCAGCTGCAAAATAATTTTCACCATACGGGGGTTTGTAGCGTGGACATAAATCAGATCATACGATTTTCCTTGCATTTCGTCTCCATATAAAAGCGGAAAGTTTGGCCGTCATTGAAAACCTTGTCGGAGAGCTTAGGAACACGACGCCTTGTTTGTTTTGCTGCTGTGATGATTCGCAAGAAACCTTTACATTTTGCGCGCACTAAACGATTACCTTGTAAAAAAAAATCTGGAGTGACAATTGCTTCTGCGCATACCAAGGGAATATTCATCTACCGGTAATTTAGCACACACTTTCCACGTCACTCACACCATCAAAGGGTCCACGCAACAGATTCCATCGTGTCATTGATTAGGCTGCAGCATTACGAGATCCTTCACACCATCAAAAATAAAGAAAGCGCCTCGCGCCCAGGCATCTATGGGGTTATTCCTGTGGCCCTCGTTCTTGTCACTGCGGTTCCCACTGAACTCGCCTAGCTGCAGGGTGCACGCTAACAACGACTCCGCCTGCCACTTTAGCCGCTGTATTAATGTAACAGTAGTAACATGGCGCCGCGATGTCTCTGCTGACGCCTCTGCAGTAGTGCGCGGGTGAGGCGAGTATGCGCCGCCACTGCCGCGACGATAACTTTGGCTATAAGGCTCGTCTCTTTCCTAAAGGTAATGACAAGCACACGTGCGCTCTCGCGAAGGATCCAAGGAGTACCGCTAGCAGGTGATGCTCCCCTCATTCAGGTGCATTGCGTGCGCGCATGAAAGCGCACACGACGCAAGCTTCAACCAGTAAATTACTAATATATCGGCCTAAGGTGTTCATGAATCCTCAAACGAGAGATCACTTGCGCAAGATGACACCACCTTAAACTTTTATTAAAATATGTACGGGTTTTTCTTCTTAGTTTGCACGTTTTCTAATTCACCGTGACTTGAAACTAAGATAGTTGTAGTGGTACAGTTAGGATGTTTGGATGCTGATCCGAGATACGCTCGTTGTAGCCCTGCTGCAGCGGTCGCATTTACGGTAGACGAAAAATATTAAAAGCCCCTGTTCTGCGGGCTAGCATTGCACATTTAAGAACCGCAGGCCGCTAAAAGATTCCTAAGCCTCCCACGACGTCACCTCGCAATCGTATATTGGGTTGGGCACGTGGAAGCACATCAGGTATTACTGAAGAAGAGATAATGTGTGAGTCAGTTGATAGTACTTATTTTTGAGTTGAATGAAATAAGCAGCTTGTCAGCGTAGTGTAACTTTTGAAAACACCGAGCGCTGTTGCAACTTCCGAGAGAGAAATTACTCTATTTACGAGCGGCGCTTAGAAAGGGGACCGGAACTAGTTCCAGAAGCGCTCACATCAGCGCATTACTCCACAGGAACAAGGTTGATATCGGTCCCAAGTCCGAAATCATCTGAGCTGCTTTACATGGCATCAGGACAATTAAGTCAATTATAAAAGTTGAGACAAGGCAACCTAGGGAATCTTGGAAACCCTGTGCAAAAAAAAATATCTTCAGAGACTTCGATCATCCTATCAGCGAAATAAAGTGACAGAAGTGAAGCTTGGAGACGTAGTACTACTCGAAGATAGACTGAAACCCCGCCAACTGCGAAAGCGAGCCAGAGTGACCGCTGACTGGCTGCGACGCAAGAATAACAGGATTGTCGTTCTATTAAGGAAAGGACGCTAAGTTCTAAAACCCATGTCGGGAGCACGGCTAAGTGTCTGGGGGGGGGGGGGGGGTGGAGAGGGAGGGGAACGGGACTGATGCGGGTGGCATCGTCAGTACACAAATGGCGTCCCATTTGTGTACTGACGCATTTGTACTGACGCATTTGTGTACTGACGATGCCACCCGGATCAGTCCCGTTCCCCTCCCTCTCCACCCCCCACCCCCCAGACACTTAGCCGTGCTCCCGACATGGGTTCTAGAACTTAGCGTCCTTTCCTTAATAGAACGACCATGAGACGCCATTTGTGTACTGACGATGCCACCCGCATAGGTGGCGAAACGTCTATGTTTTGTTATTGTTTTATTGTTGAGTAAAGCCACTGAAGATAAGTGTTTGATAAATCAAGACATTTCCCTGACCTTGAAAATATAGAGGAGCCATATTTGGATGGCGCATCTGTGCTCATAATGCCTCACGGCTGGCCCTTCGGTTCTCATTACGAAAGAGTGTCGTGTCACGCCCACTACACGGCTCGTGGGAAGGGGCGGTTGAAAATGCTCTAGATTAGTCGCATTGATCTGTCACGATGCGCGTATTTGAAACCCCGCAGTGAATCACAGAGCGCCGATGGGTTTCCTACAGTGAGGACTTGAGGTATCGGTGCGATTCGTTTGTAAAAAAATCACCAAAAATACTTTAGGGTCTCTTTAAGCATTTAAAGATTGGTCAGACTACGCCGTAGTTCAGAAACATTCGTGTAACAACCCTTGAGACTCGGCTGATACGAGCCTAATGAAGTTTGAGACGACACGTCGGACGAACCACATTACACTTTCAATGCAGCTCTGCACTCGATTCTACGAGCAGAAACAACAAAACACGTATGAAACTAGGAACGGTACTTACAGAGGTACAGTCGATGGCTTGCCCTGTGTAAGCGTTTCAGCGTGCTTGCGACTGAGTAAAGAGGAGCGAAGAACAGCACCGCCGAGGCTCAGGAAACTCTTCTTCTTCTACTCGTGACCTGATATCCTCGTTTTCTTTTTCGTCCTAGTCTAGACCCACAAAGAAAATGACCTGACGGCGAAAAGGTGATAAAGTTGAAAAGCAAGTATTTCAGTCTCGTAGACGCTGATGGGCACTAGCTCGGTTGAGGGGATAAGTTTGCCATAATTTAACCAGAGAGCCTAATTGTGCTATGGTTGAAAAGCAAATTAAAAATGTCAATTGAGTGCCAGTGCAATCTGAGTAAGCAGTGTAAATGCAAGGAAGCGCCAACACCTTGCTGATGATCATGAATGTCTTTTATCCCGCTCATCCTCTGAGGGGGATAGCCCAACGATCTGTAGGCATTAGTGAAAGCCAATATGGGATTGTCAGGAGGAACTGAGCAAAAAAGGGAAAAATAAATTACAACTGAACGGTGCAATAGTCACACCATTTCAAATAGAATGGAAGAGGAGGGCAACTTCTCGATATAAAGACCGCGATGGTAAGTTTTGGTACATTAATGATTAAGAGGGAAAAAAGAATAGATAAAATTAGAAAGGCAATTTTTTGGTTTCATTTCAGTAGCCGAACACAACCGAGGAGACTCCCCAGCGTACAATGGGGCCATTTTGGGGGCATTGTACGCTGGGGAGTCCACTCGGCTGTGTTCGGCTAATTTTTTAGGGGCGAAGCTCCTCTTAGTCCTACCTTGTCCTGTGTCAGGCGTCAGGCGTGACCGGCAGTATCTCCCGGGAGGCACGCGCTCGCCCTCGGCGCGTGCCTCCCGGCGCGTGCCTCTCTCTCACTCTTCCATCTGCTGTCTTTTGTGAGAGAGAGAGAGACAGAGAGAGAGAGAGAGCGAAAGGCGCGCGTTGATGGAAACGCTCTTTCTTAGATGAACGCTCTACCAGCTCGCAAAGAAGGAGAACAAGCCCTCACCAGCGAGAGACAACGCTGGCGCAGGCAGCGTCTCCTAGCGAGTTTCTTGATTGAGAAATACCGACTGCTCGCGTTGGAGAACCGTTCACCGGCCACCCATATATATATAGATATAGGCACTGGATCTTGACTTGCAATGAAGTGCCGGTGGGAGATTTCACTTGTGCATGGTTAAACCATGAGGATTCGTAGCGTGCGCGTTAACTAAATTAATCCGGAACTCGGCACGATCTACGATGAACCTCCCGAGCTTCGCCCACTCATCATCATTCACTCCGTCGATATGCTGTAATTTTTTTTATCTCCTTATATATAGCACTCTCTCCTCCTTTTCCGTCTTGCACTCTTACATTAGTCCTCCTCACCTCCACCTCCCTTTTAGTGTTTGACGTCACAAAACCACAATATGATTACGAGAGACGGTGTAGTGCAGGCACCGGTAATTTTAACCACGTGGGGTTCTTTAATGTGCACTCAAAGCGCCCAGTACATGGGCCCCAACGTTTCCCCTGCATCGCGTTGCAGCCGCCGCTGCAACGCGGTGCAGCGTTGGATCGGCAGCCGAGTGCTAAAGCGACTAGGTCACCGTGGCGGGGCTTTTCTTTCTTTCTTTTTTCCTTGAAGTTTGGCTCTTGCCCACTACGGGGGATTGGCCATGAAGCCGGCGGTTAATATAAAGAGGAAAAAAAAAATTGAGCTAAAACAAAGGAAGAATAAAGAATCGGTAACGTAAGTAAGAATGAAATGTTAGAAAAAGATAGGCTATTTATAATAGAAATGAACTATAATAAAATAATTTGAGGTTTAATCAACTAGTGGAAGCAATTTCGAGGTACGAAGATTTGGACTGAATGATGATTAGCAATGAATTCTTTTTGTGTCACAAAGGAAATTGCACAAGGCTAAGCAGACGTTCCTGTTGCTATAACCTAGTGAGGACGCTCCAAAGGAAAGAATGTTCTGAGAATTTAGGGGAATGTTTAAATTCCTGAATAAAATTTCGAAATGCCTTTTTCTCTGACTACTATAGCGCTGACAGGTAATTAAGAAGTGATCAATGTTTTCATGCTCTCGACAATAACAGCACAGCGGAGATGGCACCAGACCAGACCTGTGTAAATAAAAGTTCAATGGAGGGATACGACAGCGAAATTTTGTTATTGCCACTTCCAGTTTACGAGAGGGACACCACTTATTATCCCAAACAAAATAAAGATGTCCATATTCTTCAATTGGTAACTTCATTTTTAAAGAATCTTGAAGTAAAGAGTACTTTCTGAATCTCGACAAAGTAACGAAGGCAGTAGTAGGCACCACGGACATTACCGGCCCATCTAGGGACCACCGCGCGAGAACATCAGCCATCTCGTTTATAAATATGCCACGATGGCCCGGCACCCACACCAATCGCACTTCACGCACGTGGGGAGGAATTAATGATATGAATGTGTTTACAACAGAAGACTTGGAAGGAGAAGCTGAAGCGAGGGATGTGCATACCGAAAGCGAATCAGTCACTATAACAACTGCCGAATTTTGTACAGGAAGTTTGCGAATGGCTAAAAGAATGGCTAAGAGCTCTGCTTCAAATATAGGGGTATAATCCGGGAGGCGCAAGGTATATGACCAGGAGGAAGTCTCTGAAAAAATGCCCACTCCCGCTTTCTCCTCACGCATGGATGCATCCGTCGCAATTATATCATCAATTCCCAATTGACATAAATGATCTTCTAATAAGCCTATTAAATATCTGGAAGGTAGGAGTTTGGCATTAGAAGGGAATATATTATCCAATTCAATTTTAGCATTGGCCAATGGTTTATCCGTTGAGACGATATCGCGAATGTTAACATCTAAAGCCTCTAGTTGATTCTGCACAAACAAAACTTGAGGTCTGTATATGCGAGACCAAGGCTCATGAAAAAATGTTAATGCTTCTGTGCAGAATACGAAGTGTGATCGCCTCTGTGCAGACGCATAAATTTGCAAATATGTCTTGACAGTGAGGATACGGAATCTGCAAGCTAACGTGGGTATTCGGGCTTCTTGGTACAGAACATGATTTGCAGTAAATTTTGGTACCTTGAGACAACTCCGAAGAGCCTCTCGCTCTAAAAGAACCAAAGGATTAATCTTGTATGCCGGACCACCAGAGTATAAAATGCAACCAAATTCTAAAATCGGACGAACATACATACGGTATATCATAAGAAGAGTGTCTCTGCGTAACCCAGAGGGGTGCTGGCCAAGTATGCGTATCATCCCAACAGCGCGAGTAGCCTTACATTTAATGTGCTCAATATGGTGGCGCCAACTCAATTTATGATCATAAAACACACCTAAATACTTCATGCACTCTGTTTGAGGGATTATTTCCTGGCGATACTGAAGGGAAATGTTTACTGGATCATTCAAAGGAAAAACAATAACAGAACTTTTACTAACATTTAAAGTCATGCTAATTTGAGTAAACCATAACTCTAGTCTTCCTAAATAAGCTTGTAAGATTGCATGCAATGAGTGAATATCACCAGCAGACGCGAAGAACGCAATGTCGTCTGCATATACATACACTTGAATGTTATTGTCTAATGGTATTGAGCTTAACAGAACGTTAAATAATACAGGAGATAAAACAGAACCTTGAGGGACTCCTCGGGACTGATTATATTTCAGTGAGGATAATCCACGCTGGGAACAATAAAACTTTCTATTATTAAAAACTCATACAACCAGTTAATAATATAGCTCGGGAAATTCAAGCTTTTTAATGAATTGAGAAGGATGACATGCTCGACACTGTCGTATGCCTTAGCTAAATCTAGAGTTACTAGTGCATACAGGGCAACACTATAGCCTGTTTAAGAAGTTCCGTGCAGCACTCTGGAAGCTACAGGCCTCCTCTGCGAACCGGGAGGGCGAACACATGTTAAACGTGTCCTTCCAGGGCTTACCACCTGCCAAAGGCGGGCGCTGCAGTAGGAGCTATTGCCCTGGAAGAAGGAAGATGAAGCGGGTTGTGCGTGTCCTAACAATGGGATTTCGTCTCACTTGGGAAGAATTCTGCGCACGATGGCCTCGTAGCCTTGGCTCTGTTGCACGGAACTAGTAAAACAGACTGTAGGTCGACTTTTACCTCTTGCACGAAAGGCACCCAACAGTGGACCATCGCAAACAACTAAACATATCTACTCTTTATATCACAGTGAAGTGCCTAGCCACGGCACTGAAAGGTGCGCGAAGAACGGGAACCAGAACCTATATCGCATGTAAGCGTGGGTTCTACGAACTTAAGGAAACATTCCTCCTTGCCAATACAGCCCAGGACAAGCCTTCAAGCCTTAAGTTTCCAGATATTTTATCAGAAGTTATACATAGCTGCCTTTTCCCTCGACCTTTGCGAGGCGAGTGACTGACTGACCTACAGCCTTATTGGTCGGCATAAAGACATAGTTCATCTCTCAGGTTTACGCCCGAAAACCAGCCATGATTATGAGGGACGTCATCGCGGAATGCCCCGGAAATTTTTACCAAATGGGATTCTTTAACATGCACTGACATCGCACAATGCACGGTCCTCAACATTTCGCGTCCAGCGAAATGCAGCCACCACAGCCGGGACGCGTATTTCCTTAACATATCCGGAGCAATGCACAGGAAGCGTTCTGCGCCGCTATTGGCCGCACGCGAGGCCACGTGCGCCCGCCTAGGCATTTCCGGTAAATGTTTGTTTACAGTCGCACATGCCGGCAGCCGGCAGAGAGTAGCCTGCACGGGAAGGCTGCCGGCATTTTATCCCTGCCGGCGCATTTCCTGTTATAGCTATTTTAAGCGTGTCCGTGGTTCGCCCGTGTCACTGAAGGGCCCGTTAGCATAGGTTGCCGCTTCCGCGGTGCGCCTTCGGCGCTCTCACTATTTTGCTCGTGTCACTACTGCCAGAGCCAGGAGCGTCAGCGACGGGCGCTAGCGCGCCCGCCGCTGAGACCAACGCGATTGCGTTTTAAAAGAACATTACGGTTCTTTCGGAGCAGTTGTGGTAGTAATAATAGTTCCCCGAGCGCCGAGCTCGTAGCCCCTTGATATTTCTACTTCACCCCGAAAGAAAGAAACCAAAACAAAAACACACATGCGCCCGCATCCCGCATCCGACTTCTCTTTCTTTCTTTTCCCTCCCCCCCACGCCTCTCTCAGCGCCCAGAAAAAAAAAGGATGAAAGAGCAGCACCTAGCACTCACACAGCAAGTGTCAAACCAGCGTCCTCTTACCGCACGCGTTCACCCTTAACTGGCGTAGGTTTGAAAACCACCAGCGAAAGGAAAACAATCGAAGGTGGACGCAACCCCCCGCGTTCGAACTCCTACAGAACGACGACGGGAGGCGGGGGCACTCTGCGTGTCTAGCGCTACCATGGGCGCAGCCATATTGTTGTGGGACATGTGCGACTGCTGTAAACAAACATTTGCCGGAAATGCGTAGCGGCGACTCACGACGCGGCCTCGCGTGCGGCCAATGGCGGCGCAGTACGGCGTCCTGTGTATTGCTCCGGATATGTTAAGGAAAGACACAGCCGCGGGACTTTATCACGCGTCCTTCGGATCAGCGGTCGAGTACCATAGCCGCTCGACCAGAGGCACCACGGGAATAACTAGTGACCAAGAAACACAAAATTTGATGTGTTGCTGGATATCTCTCGCCATATCTGCATACAAGTGCTAAATTTGTAATTCCTAAAATCTCGATGCACCGCTAACTTTCCCGCACAGTTCACCTTGTGTTAACGCTCCACTAGCTATTTAAGAAATTCTGCAACACTTCTTTTTTTTCACATCTCGTTTATTTTGACGATAAGACACGTAAAGGCAGTAGGGCTTCACACAGTGCTGTAGCGTAGACAAAAAGGTATGTTTTCGAATTCCCACGCACGCATATCACAGACATTGATTAAGCTTCGCAAGACCGCCATTTGGTTTTGGAGATACTGTCAAGTGGTAGTGACGATGAATAACGCAGCAGAACTCATGGCGGCGTCAGTCGAACCGTTTATTGGGCGAACCTGTGCCCGGCAGAGCAAATCAAGTCAAACTGCAATATGATAGCGGCGTGAACATTCGTTGGTTGTCAGTAGGAACCGACTACGGGCGAAATGCGCCGGCATTTATACATACCTCACAGCGCGTTCTGGTATTACCACTGAGAGCCTAGAAGACGCTCAAATGTGCGTGTCGGGTATGCAAGGCTTCTAGAACGGTCGACACGGTTCTCGAAGCCACATGCAAGATAAGCTCCTCCTGCACTGCTCGTCACAAGCAACTGATAACAGCGCTCCCTGTAAACTAATAAAGACAGGCACGCGTGTCTAGACAATTGCGCAATTGCAAGAGACTGATTTGATTCATTTGTGGGGTTTAACGTCCCAAAACCAGCTCTGGCGCCGAATTCACAAAACTTCTCTTTCGTAAGTGCTTTTTGCCATTGGTCGGGAAGCGTCTCTAATGATATGTCCAGCAGCGGCATTGGCTAAAGTTTTCTCTTAAGAGCTTTTTTGTCGTAAGTTGTTTTCGTGAATACTGGCCCTGATTATGAGAGAACCTGTCGTGCTGGTCTCCGGAAATTTTGACCACATCGGGTTCTTTGACTTGCACTGCCATCGCACAGTACACGGGACTCAACATTTCGCCTCCAACGAAATGCAGCCGCCGCGGCGGCGTTGCTACTCTTGTGCAGTTGATCTGTTTAATACATTTCTGAGCAAGGATATTCTTTTTTTTTTAGCAGAGAGGGACATGATGGTTGGGATCTCCTTTGTTAGTTCCCGTTGTCGTAGGTCCTCGAACTGGACGCTGAGGCGAAAGCCAGAGGTATTATCCGGCTGCTCAACCCTGATGATCCGGACATCCAGGCGAGAACATCTGGAGACTCACGCGAGAGCATACGGTCATTCAAACGAGATCATTCGAACAAAACCGTAAACATGCGACGTCCCACACGAAATCGTACAGACATTCATACAAGATCATACTGGTATTCATACGAAAATATCCGTGCAGCCGGTCAAGCGTTAAGGCTATGCGCCATGTGGCCGGGAATACTTCTTTACAAGACCGTAATACATCGGCCAGCTATTGGGCTGAACAAGTCAAAGCTAGTGCCCTAGAGTTCCTTTTAACATTACTTAACAATTTCACGGGAGCACTAATTTTAGTGCACTGAAATTTCATTATTTCCAAAGCGAACATTTCAAAAGCACATATAGATCGCACTGCACTTGTCTCTCAGCTCTAAGAGATGGCGCAAATCGGACCCTGGAGGCATGTTTGCCTGAATTGGCGCCTGCCAGCTGCTCGAGTGTACCCGCCTCTTGGATGGTAACCTCGCATGGCACAAGACCATCTCGTGTAGCGCCCGGCCTGCGTCAGCTGAGATTGATGATTGATTTGTGGGGTTTAACGTCCCAAAACCAGCTCTGATTATGAGAGACGCCGTAGTGGAGGTCTCCGGAAATTTCGACCACCTGGGGTTCTTTAACGTGCACTGACATCACACAGCACACGGGCCTCAACATTTCGCCTCCATCGAAATGCAGCCGCCGCGGCCGGGATTCGATCCCGCGACCTTGGGATCTGCAGCCGAGTGCCACAACCACTAGACCACCGTGGCGGGGCTGCGCCAGCTGAGAGGTGGGCCGAAACAGCGACACTTTTCTCTGTCGATAAAAACAAAACTGCCGCGATGCCCGCGAGCAGCGTGCGTAGGTTGCCATTCCCTGCTTCTGTCTTCTCTCGATCACGAGAGGCAGCTATTTCCATCTTGTTTTTTTGCATAGTGGTCATCTTATGCCCTACACAAACCAGCGTGTGCTAAAAAAAATTTCTCCTCCACGTTCACTGTATGAAAAATTAGAGAAAGTAAGCACAGAATTTGAAAGAAAGTCCGCCGGGTTTACCAGGAGACAGATGCACAGCTATTCTTCCGTGTAAAGCTGAGAATGCCGCGTCACCATTCCTTTAACCTGGCTAGCAGGCGCGGTGGGTTGACTTCGTCCTAAGGTATTGGTTTGTGATGCATTTTACAACATTGTCCCACTAGAACTCAAGGAACCCTTTACCGGACGTCTCTTTAGACGATAGCATTTTCTGCTTCGACGAAATCCACGGCAGCAGTTACAACAGTCGTCCACGACAGTCTTGGTGTAGCAGCGCATACGCTGCCGTCTCTTTAATAAGTGACAGCAGAAACGGTGGTCTTTGTCAACACGCGTGCGGCACCGCCTTAGCCTCGTCAAGTCGCCACTTTCAATGTAATTGTGCAGAACGTGACGCCTAGAAAACAGGCGAAATACAATAGTTAACACCAATAGTGCGCTCGTGACAGCGAAGCCAAGTTTAGCACACGACGAAGGGACGCTAAAGAGCTCTTGTTTTAAGCACAGCCGAACGGCCGAGTGCGGCTCGACCACCGCGAAGCTGAAGCACACTTCTCGCAGATGGAGGTAAGCGTTTTTATTGTTATTCTTTAGGCTTCTCCCTCTGCGTAAGCATTTAGGAATGTTGAAGGCACAACAAAATGGTGGTCACGGGAATGCCGTCGAACTCAAAGAAGATGCGCATAAAAGAACAAAGCAGTTCCGGCAAACCTCCAACACAAGGCTTCTCTTCCTAGTGAAAAGAACAGGCGCGAAAAACACGTAGAGAAATAAAACAAGAGGACAACACGAACGCCGAATGGACAGCATCCACTGACTTAACGACGAAAACAAAGGTTCCATCAGCGCGTCATCTGCCATTGAACATCTCATGTGCAATTGTCCTTAACTAGCCGCATTTGTGACAACAGCGTTGCGAAATGCGAGAGCAAAAGGATAATAACAGTGATATACTCACTGAATGACTACCGCAGAACATGCTTCGTTTCGTATATTTGTTTCCATAAGAAGGGCGCTTATTCCTTCATTACGTCTGCGGGAAAAAAGTGCACGTGTTGTGGAGCTGACAGTGTTGCTGGGCATTTGCCATCACTTTCCCACACCACACTGCTGTGCCGCACTCCCTGGCACCTTTCTTCTGTTCTTGTGGTATAGTTGGAATACTCACAGACAGACCATGAAGGAGTTGCACTGCAGAGCCCTAAAGGAAAAAAACAAAACCAAAAATTTCCGTGTGCATAGAAAGCTTCAAGGGCCGACGAAAAGAGTGGTAGTGGACTGAAGTGATAATACCGAAAGTGCAACACCGCCTCCTGTTGGCGTAAGAAAGAAGCGGCTAAAAAAAAAAGGAGGTTGGATAGTTGAATGCGGAAAACACTTCTTTTCAACACATAGCAAGGTCACTTTCCTTTGTTGATCCACAGGTTGAAAGCAAATACACATGAGAGAATTTTACGTCTTTCGTAGTCCACTAGGAAAACAGCAATGCTGCTATAGCCGTAACGAAACTAGCCGTAGTCTCCGTCCCCTTGCTACATCTTGCCTGCAGTAGCGGCAAGTCGTCTCACGAACTTGGTGGATATATTTCGCGTGCTGTGCTTGGTGCCTATACCTTTGCTTTACACCGTGAGCGTGAAAGCCGCCAATTTCATTTCTATTTTAAGTGCATTACGCGGTAAACTTTATGAAGGAAATGGTAAGTCTAGACATTGCATGAAACAGCTAGACGCTCCAATTGCCTGAGTAAATCGGTGTGTTTTCTTAAGACAATGTACTGCAACGCGCGTTCATAAACATTCATCGAAAAATAATTGCTGGAATTCATCGTGAAAAAAAAAACCGCTGAAGATTAGGAGGCGCGCTGTAGTGGAGAGCTCCGCAAACAGTCGACCAGCTGGGTTTTTAAGCATGAACTGATAATGCGCTGATCACGGGCCACAAGTTTTATCGCTTTTATCGAAAATGCGACCGCCGTTACATTGACCTAACCCGCGCCTGTCGTGCGAACAGCCACACACCGTATCTACTGTACCAATAGGACGGCGGTTTCATGCAGGTTCATTGGAATGTTTATCGCGGAACTTGCCAGCCTGCGTGCGTATGAGTGAGTGCGGCAATTGCCGAAGTAGCTGGGGCTCTCAGTGGGCACAGTTTTGATAGTGCTAGATTTGGAGCCATCGTCTGCGATGAGTACTACATCAATTTGCGTGCCACTTTCTCGGATTGCTATAAATCACGGGGATACCATGGGTTGCGCTACGCCTCATTTAATTCTGAGGATGTGCTCTCAGGTTCACTATTACACAGGTATTTCACTTAATATTGCCCTGATTTTTATTGACAGTGACAGCTCAGCAAGTTCTCTTAATATCATTACGTATTTTTGAAGAAGTATGTTCGAAAGAACTAGCGCCTCGCAATTACGTCGCTAGAGAAGCGATCCGTAGGGAATTTACCCTGATAATGATCTGTGAGCTTCTACAGCGTTCTACACTGGTTTCCGAGTTGCTCGTGGTTAGCAATCTTTCTTGGCCAGCCCCGCAGTTACTCGTGTCTATAATCGAGAATCATGTGACGGCAAGTAAGCCGCGGTTTCCTACGCAGTTTTTTTTTCCTTGCATATCGAAATTTACTGATCTAATCAAGAAAACACCTTGTATGTAGGGCACGAAAATTTTCCGTTAGAAACTGTCGAAGAACTTTTGTTCTGCGTGCACAAAATTGATAAGTTTCTTCCATTACAAAGACCGCGATACCTGCTAATTGTAAGGCAAGCTATAATGTGGAAATCTTTCTCTAGTTGCCCGCAGTTCTCAAAGCTCCCGTATCTGTTACTTTCGGTTTACAGCTTTATATAAGCCAGCGGCTAGCCTAGGGGACAGCACCCAGGCGCTTGTTAATTAGCAAAATATTGTCGCACATCACCTTCCACCACGGTTACAGCATTTCTCCCGCTGCCATCGGGCGCCGTTGGATGCACGATAGGGTAGGACTCGAGGAAGGGTCCGAACGAACGTATGCCTGCATGGCATAAAAGGCGTTGCAGCTCCGCAGCTCCGTCTCTATTTCACCTGCGATTGCTAAAGATGCTCGTTTCAGCGTACTATGCAGGAAGATTGCGAAATGAATTTGGTGCACCAAGAAACGAGGGTTAGACCACATTTTTTATTGCAGTCACGCAACCTCCATTGCTTCGCTTTCCTCCATCCGGCGCTTCTTCCTGCGCTCAGCTTTCATTTTGCGACGTCGCCCCCAACGGTTCATCAGCCGTAGTTTTATCGTGGCGAGCTTCTTCCAGTACTCGACCTCCTCGGCTCCTTCAAGCAGCTCCACAACGACATCGTTGCCGTCGACCGTCAAGCTGCCTTCTTGTTCCGTTAGCTTGGCCAATACGACATTGGCGGCGCCTTCTTTAACAAAACGCACCACGGCTTCGCCTTTGGCCGGCTCATCGTCGACGAAGGCTACTTCGGCGTACGACGCGAGCGCTTGCTTCAGGCTTTCCCGTTCGGTGTTTTCACCGAGTCCCGTGACGCGCAGCAAACAGCCGGGCACGAGCTGTGGCTCTGCGGGCGGCCCATATATCGCTTCTTGCTCGGCATCTTCCTTCAGCCGTATGGCCCGGTGAGTTTGCTTGATGGCCCTCGTTAGCTCGACGCCGTTGTATTGCACGCTTTTCATGGCGAGGAACGCGTCTACTTCGTCTTTCGTCGCGAAAGTAGCGTACACGGAACCCACGGACATTCGAGTCTTGGGATGGCGTCTCTTGAAAACGCTGATGCAGTTGCCGAACTGTCCGAAAAATTGCAGCAGCTCGTCAACGGTTATCGTGAGCGGAAAGCCTCTGACGAAAACACTCAGCTCGTCAATGTTTTGGCGTCGCTCGCTTTCATCTGGCAAAGGATGAAGGAGACTGCGACGCACTTTCGTTCCGTCTTCACTCAGCTCCAGGAGCTCACTGGTAGACTTCCTCAGTGCGTCGACGACCACGTTTGCTTCCTGGGTGAGGCGCCTGAGCTTGTTGAAAGTGAGCAGCACTTCCACTGTCACCCAGCCGTCGTCAAGGGCAAGCTTCTTCTGGAGAAACTTGTCATCAGGCAAGTTCAAGTCGCCGAAATAGTACTCCACCTGTTTGATGATCTTGTCCTCGAGTTCGGCGACGTTTTGGACGTCCGCATTCGCCATGGCTGAGCTTTTGCTGCCACTCCCTTTAACTAGGAAGAGCACTCCGGCACCCACGGGAGAAACCTTCAGGCTGAAATCGGTTTGGCGAAGTAACGTATACGCACTAATCTGCCAGATGCGGAATGATATCGCACCACGAACACTCGCGTCGCTTGGCGCACCACTGCGAGACCGACAGCAGTGCGCCTGCGCGCTCTACTGGCGTTCTCGCAGATAATCTTCATTGTAAGGCGCTGGTGCTATGGACGGTTGAAGCTCGCGAGTTATATTTAACAATTCTAAAGGCGGTATTTTTTGGTTATACAAAGAATGATTGCGCTTTGGTAGCCAACGCACTTCGCATAAATACATCTCCGTCGAAAACCCCCTTCGCCGTGGGCAGCAGAATGGCGGAGGTCATTGCACATCGCCAAAATTTATATTCATCCAGCCCAGTATGAGGTTCAAAATCTTTATGTGCATCTCTGTTGAAGCGTTCTATGATACATTTCTCCAGAATTTATGCACATTTGACGTTAGGAGTTGTATCGGCTGCGCTACTTACAGACACGCTAGCACTGACTAAACAGCTCCGGTGGTTGAATGCCGGCCGCGACGGCTGCATTTCGATGGAGGCGAAATGTTGCGGCCCGTGGGCTGTGCGATGTCAGTGCACGTTAAAGAACCCCAGGTGGTCAAAATTTCCGGAGACCTCCACTACGGCGTCTCTCATAAACATAGGTGGTATTGTGGCGTAAAATAACAGAAAACAACAAACATTTGCTGTTGCTAGAAGCGAAGCACCTTAAGCGCTCGGGTTGTCGGCGTGCTTTGCCGTCGTCGCCGCGTTAAAGCAAACTATAGTCAAGAAAATCAAGACACACTTGACAAGGAAAATACCAGCCGCTGGGATCCGAACCTACAACTGCACGGGATAAGAAGATAGGAGTTGGAAGCTCTGCCGATAAAACCACAGCCACATTGAATACATGCGCATCAGACGAGCCTCATATCTTCATTTAATTGTTTTACAATGTGCGTCAGAGGATTTGCGTGTAAAGCAAGATCCGCCTTCCGTATTGCAAACTGCTTTCCATTTAGCAAACAGCGCTGCACTCTTGGTTCGCAGTGGGGGTCCCGCCAGCTGGGATCGATAGAGCGAAGCAGATCGATCAGCCTGATGCGCACGTCACGTTTGGCCGGGCCTTGAGGCAACGAAGTTATTCTCTCGAGCTGTCGGTGTCTTTTGTCGCCCGTCGCGGTGGGCCGATCCTAGATGCCGTGCGGACAGACAGTTGGCCAATCCCGGAGGCAGTGCAGTCAGGCAGTGTATGTGTACGGCTATCGTGTGAGAAGGAATTTTAACAAATTTCAGCTAAATAGCCTAGCTGTCAGCGTCCTGAAATCAGTCGTCGTCGTGGCCACGCTAAAGTGAGCCCATTAGCTTTGATTGACGCGTTCCTATTCGTAACACCAGTGCATCACCGCATGCTTCACACCTCCCCATTTCTTTATATATAGGCAGTATATCAAATTTTAGGTTAAGACCCCACAAATTAATCAACGATATTTTAAAATAACGTCTCAGGTTTTGCAGTCCCTAAATTACGACAACATTACAAGAAAGGCTGTGGTGGGGGGCTCCGGAAATATCAACCACCTGGAGTTCTGTAAATTACAATGGCATTGCGCAGTACACCAACATTGACCATTACGCCTACACCAAAATGTGGCCGCGGCAATCTCGGATGTCGCAATCTCCGCGACCTTTGGGTTAGCAGTCATCAGTAGTCTAGTGAGTGTTGATCCATTAGGCAACCGCCGGATGTTGACAGGGCTACATTTACAGGAGCTGTATGTGCAGGTCGCCAATAGCCAGGCTCATTTTGGACCTCGATGGTCCGGGTTGAGTGCATAGCTAAACCGCCAACATCCCCTTCTAGAGTGTGGTTGTGTTTGCTTGGTGACGCTTCGCTGGCAAGATTTACGTTTATTCTATTCATAATGGAATGAAGGTTCTCTTCTTTAATGAAAATGGAGGACACAAGTTTCCCATTCAAGAGTGGACGATCATAGTACACAACGCCATCAGTACCACGTTTACCCGCGGAATCTACCGTGGCCAACGTGTCCTCTATATACAAGGCGCTGCCCGGGGTACGCCGCTGTTAGGAGGGTAGAGAAGCTAGAAGAGAGGTTATGTGTTTGAGTTTCCTCGTAACACAATCATATTTTCTCAATTCTAATTATAATCCAAGCTGTCGTGTGAGCGGGTTTTTACTTAATATCGTAGGGTACAAATCTTCTAACGCATCTTACTTTCGCATGTTCAGTTTTCTTCACTAGCTCCTCTGCGCTATGGCGCAGTGCCTACCTGGTCGGAGTTGTTAGGGACGACTTTAACCCCATGCACGTCGGAACCAACGCTGGAATTTTTTTTGTGACATGAGCTCCTAGAAGCTATTGCATTAATAAGTGGCTACGTAGGTTGCGTCGTGAATGTTTACGCAAGCAACAGTTTTCCTGCGAACCAAAGTAGGTCACCCTACGCAGACTCCCGGTTAGTTACCAATAAATCACAAATAAGATTACGCACTCAAAGTTCTTCTATTTTGCAAGCAAACATAATACCGCAGGAAGGCAAGTGTTTACATAAAGCTCTACACAGGTTTGTTATTTAAATAAGGAGTGGTAATGTCGTATGCAAACTTACGTCATATTCTGCCCTGACACTTAACGATCCGAATTTGCTTACCCTCGATTACATCAATTTTCTGTAATATATCAAAACTATTAATCCACCTTAGGCCACCATACTGTTAGTCTGTATTTCCTTAAAGGGACTGTCTACCGCTCGGAAAACTTTTTAAGATTGTGGTAAAATTGGGCAGATCGTGCGTCACATTTACGGAAACGAGCACGCTTTCACCCCACGAAAAAATCAATTAGGTTTTTAATTTCGCTCTGAAAGTGGTGCAAAAAACGCCGCTAGCGACACCCAACAGCGTGTTCGTCATTTTCGAAGTGTACGAGAACCAGCCCACGCAGGCATACATATTCTGCTGAAAAACTGTTATGTATGCCTTACAAGCGTACTTCACCCTATGAGACACCTTGTTATAGCGTGCAAGAGCAATTTGTTGTTTTTTTTTTTTTTTGCTGCTTTCGGGTGGCGCAAGTGGCGCTGCCTTCGAATTCGTCTGCCTGTACCGGCGCGTAGTACTGCGCTTGTCATGCATGCGGCGCTGCGTGTCCGAGGCGCACCCCCACGCGCCGACTTTTCCTCGCCTCTCCTCCTTCTCGTCACCTCTGGACTGTCGACCTTGAAACCGGTTCCTGTTGAGAAGCCTCCCGTGCCCGAAAGGGTTTCCAGGGAGACGACGACGCATCATGCGCGGTAGCCAATGTTTCTTGCATGCCTACATTAGAAAGGAGCGACCTTCGTAGATAAAAAAAATTGTGTTTAAATTATTTCTATTCAGTTTCTGGAGAAACCACTGCACGCTGGGACACTTCGAAAGGTACGCTTTCTGTTGAGCCAAATAACGGCAGAGCGATGAAGGACGGTAGACGGTCCACGAGAGGTGTAATTCACCTACGTGTGTAAGCAAAACTGTTTGACCCACAGCAATTCTTTCTTAAAGGGCCGTGATTTTTGCGCGTCTCTTTTTCGTTCCCCGTAATTCCCGTTGGTTTAATTAAATGGTTTTCCGTACTGCATCTGAAACAACTTCAGTGGCCCGCCATGTGACATCTGTGGACTCTTTTCTTTCGCTTAATATTTCCGACTACGACGCTCCATTCTATAATTTATGCGATGTATAAGGTCCCATGTGCAACTACATATTAAAATTCGATAAACGTAGAAGTGATATCACCTGGTACACCTTCTACGTCCTAATGCACATGGATCCTTCCTAGCGTGGTTTCGCAGACCTCAAAAATGAGCACGCTGTTTCGGCCGGACTCAGTGGCGCTGCTTTTCACCTCCGATGCCCTGGCGACTACTTCGTCAGCACTGTTGGGCCAGACGTGGGTCGTGCTCCACGTTGGTTTTTGCTGCATGCCTGTCATCCTGCGCATTCCTTGTTATTCTAACCCTATGTATCCTTGTAAACAGCTCTCGAACGACATTTGGCATAATGCTACTTTGTTAGACTAAAGCTAACCGTCTGCCCGTTTCGTTTTCCTTTTTTTTTTCGAGCAGATGCGCAAGTACAGGGGACGCGAGCTTGATTTGGCACAGCTATGTCGCACGACATAAATAAGAGAGCAGGATGTTGGAGGGACCAGAGTGAAGATGACGTGCATGTGACAACGCTCTTGTGACGTTTTTCTTCCTCGTATGTAACATTCTTTCGCGGGAGTGTTCGAGCACGTAGACACTGTAAGACGAACTTGCCCAGTTGGCCGAGCATGATGACACAGGGGAGAGCGCTGAATAACCCAGGACGAAGAAGAAAGACGAACTAAACCGCGCAGCTTTGACTATCCGCCGTCTTATTGCTACGAAGGTGGTATGTAACTGCCATCTTAACAGCACCTCGTCACAACGGAAATGCACACTAATAAGATAGAAAAAAAATGAAATCATAAAGACATACAAGAACAAATTTAGGAGATTGGAATGGTCATCATTGCAAAAAATATGCCACTGCGTTTTCCTTTGTCTTTTCGTTTCCTTCGTTTGCACGTATTATTTGGGCAAGGCGCTGTTAGGTGTATATCTATATACGCCTTTCTCCTTAATTTAGGTGATGGCGTTAGGTGGCGGTCCTGTTTCTTCTCGGCACAGCTGTTGTTCTGTGATGCGTACTAGTCGCTGTTCTCGGGTACAGTCAAGAAAAAAGCGGCGTCTCCCCTTCAAAGGACACCCCTACAGTGAATGGGGTCCCTCTGTAAACATGACGCTGCGGTCGACCGCCTTGCGCTGGCAAGCAGCGCTCGGAACCATGCCTTCCTGAATGCGTCCGCGCCGGTAATAGTTACCCAGGACCGCTTCATTGTGAGCGAAGATAAAACTTTATCTCAGATACTTTGTTTGCCTGTCATTATACAAGCTGAAGGTGCTTATCTTTCAGCTGGAGTAGCGAGTTTGAATTTTATTGCGGACCGGGAATTCCTGCTCTTCCGACTATTTCCTCGCCACTTGCGCACTGGTGCGATAGTAAACTTGGCTAGCAGCGTAAGCCACACACACACACAGGAGGGCCAAAACGTTAAAATGTGCAGCGTTCCGCTCTGTAGCCCAGACGACCGCACAGGATGACGACGACTGCTTTTTATCACACTATATTTTGAAGCGTCGATTGACGGTGCAAACATTCCACATTCCACTAGCAGTAGCGGCAGCGTTGGCTGTTTCACGTTAACGCCGAGCGCTCACCCAGCAGGTTGATTGATGATTTGTGGGGTTTAACGTCCCAAAACCAGCTCTGATTATGAGAGACGCCGTAGTGGAGGGCTCCGGAAATTTCGACCACCTGGGGTTCTTTAACCTGCACTGACATCGCACAGCACACGGGCCTCAACATTTCGCCTCCATCCAAATGCAGCGCCCGCGGCCGGGATTCGATCCCGCGACCCTCGGATCAGCAGCCGACTACCATAGCCACTAGGCCACCGTGGCGGGGCTCACCCAGCAGGTGAGCGACCACAGCGACCGTCGTTACCGACTGTATCAAGAAGACTGTGAACAACACGCGAACAATTTTCACAGGAAACTTTTTGATACGACTGAAGGCGCTAAAGTGACCTTTAGAAAGCACGACGACGGCGATCGGTAGAGTCGAACAGCGGGAGCGGCCGTTTGGTTAGAGTTCCGAAAGCGCCGTGGTGAGCGCGGCGCGGCTGCGATGTGCCGCGACGTCACATTGACAGAGCGGCACTATTTGCAGGAGGGGTGTCCCTTGGCAGGGAGGCGCCCTTTTTCTTTACCTGTGGCTGAGTATGGCGTCGACTCCGCAGCGTTGATAGCTTAGGAGAAGCAGCAATAAGCAGGAACGCAGAAGAAAAAAGAATTCACAGCATATCCACGGAGTGAATAATGATGAGTGGGCGAAGCTCCGGAGGTGCATCGTAGATCGTGCAGAGTTCCGGATTAATTTAGTTAACGCGCACGCTACGAATCCTTATGGTTCAACTACGCACAAGTGAAATCTCCCACCGGCACTTCATTGCAAGTTAAGATCCAGTGCCTATATATTGACGCGTGCATCCTGTCGAGACATAAAGACGACGATGACGATATGCCTGATTATAAACTTCGGGTAGTGGGCCAAGGGGGACTTCGAGAACGAAGAAGACGAAGACCCGTTTTCTGATCTGGTGGCTTCAACATGCTGTTGTCGTTGTCTTGTTGAACGTGTTGTCTCTTGTTCGCGTTGTACCGCGACACTGGTGGAGGTGCTGGGTATCCACCCTGCCTGATGCACCGCACTCCTCCTGGGAGCCGTTCATCGAGCCCATCTCCTGTCACAACTCCTGTACATCGCTACAGCCGGCGGCTGCTAGGCCTCGCTCCTGAGCTCACATTCCATCAGGAAAGTTCGTCCAGGCGCTGCCTACCTCTTCCAATGGCGACTGCTAGCCATGTGCAGGTTCCTCAAGTTCCACCAGCCAGCTCTACCGACAGTTTGTCCCAGGTAACCCTCCTTCAACCACTGGTTCCCGATCGCTTCCATGGTGAAGCACATGAGGACGTTGAAGACTGGCTTGACCAGTACGAACGTGTTGCCAGTGTCAATGGCTGGACTGAGCAAAAAAAGCTCGTCCACGTGTATTTCGCCCTTCACGGCAGTGCTCGCACGTAGTTTGAAAATCGCGAAGGTGGCATCCACACATGGGATGATGTCCAACGACAGCTTATTGAGACATTTGCGAGCGTCGACCGGCGGGACCGTGCTCAGCAACTACTAGATATGAGGGTAAAGAAACCCAACGAAACTGTAGCCATGTTTGCTGAAGATATGGCCCGCCTCTGTCGTCGAGCAGACCCTAACATGACCGAGGACAAAAAGTTGCGCTACCTGATGCATGCAGTAAAAGAACAACTATTCGCCGGGCTTGTACGCAATCCCCCGAATACAGTAGCCGATTTCATTAAAGGGGTCGTGAAAAGAATTTGGAAATGCCGGTTTGTAATTTTCACTGCTTCAATACGCATTCGACAAGCTGATTCCGAAATATTTCGGCGAAATATTCAGTGCACATTTAACAACGCCCGTTTTAAATCTCAGCTTTCTCGCGTTCCCGAAACGACTATGCGACACTACCGGCCGGCGTGGTACTATTTGGTGACGTTGAGTTAAGATACCTTTAAGCTCAAAGGCACAGTGAAGTCGCGTTTGCTCTAAAGGAATCGATTTACTTGAACGCTAGAAAGGAAGAAAATACTTGAAAACCGTGCGGTGCCACCATTCAGAAGAAAAGCGGCAGCACGGTTTGTTTTCCCATGGCCTCCGAGGGCGCGCCAATCTCGGAGGCGTGACGGCTACTAAGACGACGTCATCTGCAGAGTTGAGGGGAACGCGCGCAGTGAAACCGAAACCGCGTTTTTTATCGCACTAAATCAACGCACACGGTGCAACGGAACAATGCATATTGTTGATTGGAGGGTCACGACCCCGAATACGCACTTAGTACAAAATGTTCAGAAAACGTTTCACGACCCCTTTAAGGAAGCCACTGGCATTGAAAGAGCCCTACATCTAAGATCCAGGCAGGCCCCGCCACGGTGGTCTAGTGGTTATGGCACTCGGCTGCAGATCCGAAGGTCGCGGGATCGAATCCCGGCCGCGGCGGCTGCATTTCGATGGAGGCGAAATGTTGAGGCCCGTGTGCTGTGCGATGTCAGTGCACGTTAAAGAACCCCAGGTGGTCGAAATTTCCGGAGCCCTCCACTACGGCGTCTCTCATAATCAGAACTGGTTTTGGGACGTTAAACCCCACAAATCAATCAAGATCCAGGCAGTACGATCGCTTATCCACCGGCTTCCTCTAAGCGCTGCTGCAATGACTGCAGACAATCAGAGCTCGCTGCGGGATTTAATTAGGGAGATTGTCCGTGAAGAGATTCAGAAACTTCGATCACCGGAAGTGAGCACACCTGTGGTGTCAGTAGCAGAAATCGTGCGCGATGAAATTAGGCAAGCGTTTTCTGCAGGCGATGCTGGTCAAGAGCAGCGTCCCGTAAGCTACGCCGACGCTGTCCAACGTCCACTAGCTGTTACGCCCATACCGCCGTACCGCCAGCCGCCGAGAGCAACGCCTTGGCCGTCGCCGCAGGAAGCTGTCAGGCATCCACCCATTGAGCCGATGCCATCCTACCACCAGCCGCCGTCAACCGCGCTTAGGTCACCGCCGCAAGAGGAAGCCTGGAGGCGTCCGCAAAATCGGAGGTCGGACACATGGCGTACTGTGGATAGGCGGCCCCTATGTTGTAACTGCGGGGGGGCCGGCCATATTTCCCGCTACTGTTGGTATCGAGATTCACCATTTCGCCCTCTTCGGTCATGGCATGACAGCCGACGTACCAGTGACGATTACATGCCACGCCGCGATGCCGCCGAGTTTTCAAGACCTGCTGTAACGCGCACTCAGAACGACTCTCCGCCGTACCACCCGCCCGAGTTTGATCGACGGTCACGCTCTCCGTCTCCCGCCCAACCCACACCGCCGAATGGACGTACTTCAGCCGACCTCCGAGGAAGAAGGTCGCCCAGCCCACGCCGAGGAAACTAACGGCGGCGACCTCTCGGGGTACGGTTGCAAGCCGGGAACAAGACGACGAAAAGCCCCCTACGAACCCGCTGCCGAAAGCCGTGAAGCCGGAAAACCCTGATACCGACGACATTGTGAGCGCAGACCTTATTGTTTCCGTTGACGGACAGCAAGTGACCGCCTTAGTCAACACCGGAGCCGATTATTCGATAATGAGTCAAGGACTAGCCGACAAACTTAAGAAAGTTAAAACGCCGTGGACAGGACCTCATATCAGGACGGCAGGTGGTCAAGTGCTCGTGCCTGCCGGAAGATGTACCGCGAGGGTCAACATAGGCGATTCTTCCTTCGTGGCAACCTTCGTGATTCTCTCAACGTGCTGCAGAGATTTAATCATTGGCATGGATTTTATGAGGGAATATGGAGCCATAATCAGCATTCCTGACCGCTTGGTGACGTTTCAGAAGAGCCCTGATTTAACTGACTGCTTATCGCCAAAACGCACCTCCTTTCGGGTAATCGACAACGACGTGGTCGTTCGGCCTCGGTCATGTATGGTTGTTTCTGTGAGATGCGACTCACCGTTTAACTGCGAAGGAGTTGCAGAACAAGTCACTTCGCTATTATTTACACACGGCATCTCAGTAGCTCGAGGGATTGTAAATGTCAGCGATGGACACACGAACCTATTATTAACAAACTTTAGTACCGAGCGACGGCAATTGCCAAAGGGCACTGCTGTGGCCTGTTATGACCATGTCGCCTATATTCCTGGCTGCTTTTCTTTACTTGAAGAAGCCTCTGCCGAAGACCCAGCACCTGTGCTTGACATAAGCCCTACTTTACCGCAACACGAGCGAGAACGGCTTCTTGCGTTATTAGCCGAGTTCCGAGACTGCTTTGCGTCAACTTCAGGAGTTGGTCGCACACCTCTTACGAAGCACAGAATAATCACAGAGGACACAGCGAGGCCAATACACCAAAACCCCTATCGTGTGGCCCTAAAAGAACGCGAGGCAATACAGCAGCAGGTAGCCAAAATGCTTGAAGACGACGTAATTGAGCCTTCCAAGAGCCCGTGGACCTCTCCTGTAGTTTTAGCCAAGAAGAAGGACGGGAGCCTGCGGTTCTGTGTGGATTATCGAAAGTTAAATCAGGTGACAAAGAAAGATGTATACCCACTCCCCCGCATAGATGATTCACTCGACAGGCTTCGAAACGCTTGTTACTTTTCTTCAATGGACTTGAAGAGTGGGTATTGGCAAATTGAGGTAGACCCCAGAGACCGCGAAAAAACCGCCTTTGTCACGCCAGATGGCTTGTACGAACTTCGGCTTATGCTCTGCACCTGCTACTTTTCAACGTCTTATGGACACCGCCTATCTGGGCTGAAGTGGAAAACCTGCTTAGTATATCTCGACGATGTTATAGTGTTTTCCACAACGTTTGAAGAGCACATTGAACGGCTTGAAGCGGTTCTGCGGTCAATACGGTCTGCCAGCCTCACCTTGAAACCGGAGAAATGCCACTTCTGTTTTGAGGAGCTACAGTTTCTCGGTCACGTCGTCAGTCATGCAGGGGTCCGCCCGGATCCTGAAAAACTTGCCGCTGTCGCACAGTTTCCAATACCATCAGATAAGAAGGCCGTCAGGCGCTTTCTGGGCCTCTGCGCTTATTATCGGCAAATTATCGGCAGATTTCGCTCGCATTGCGTCGCCTTTAACTCGCCTCACGAGAGATGACGTCGCTTTTGTATGGGGAGACGAAGAGCAAGCTGCATTTATTGACTTACGGAATCGTTTACAAACACCCCCTGTCCTCGCCCATTTTGACGAGACAGCCCCCACGATGCTTCACACTGACACAAGCAATGTCGGTCTCGGAGCTGCGCTTGTGCAGTGGCAAGATGGCACAGAACGAGTTATTGCTTATGCAAGCAGAACGCTCTCCCGATCTGAAGCCAATTACTCCACTACCGAAAAAGAATGCCTCGCCGTTGTATGGGCTGTTACAAAATTTCGTCCCTATTTGTACGGCCAGCCCTTCAAGGTTATCAGTGACCACCATTCACTCTGGTGGCTCACAAATCTTAAAGATCCGTCCGGACGGTTAGCACGTTGGAGCCATCGAATGCAAGAGTTTGACATGACGATCATTCACAAGTCGGGAAAACGGCACACCGACGCTGACTGCCTGTCTCGGTCACCCATAGAGTCGGCTTCCTCCGATGAAGAGGAAACAGCATTCCTCGGTCTTCTTGACACGTCTACCATAGCGCAACAACAACGTAAGGACCCGGACTTACTTGGCCTAATTAATTTCCTGGACGGACGAACTCGGAGCGCACCTAAAGCTTTCGCAAGAGGACTGTCTTCATTTTTCTTAAGGAACGGAGTTCTATACAAAATGAATTTCTCATCGACTGGATCCACCTATCTGCTCGTCGTTCCTACCGCCCTTCGTAGTGAAATACTACAAGCATGCCATAACGAGGTCACTTCTGGGCACTTAGGCTACACGCGAACACTGAGCAGAGTGCGACAAAAATACTACTGGCCAGGACTTACCGCTGCCATCAAACATCACGTTCGGACTTGCCTGGATTGTCAGCGACGGAAGTCTCCTCCAACAAAACCAGCTGGTTTGCTACAGCCCGTCCAAGTTCCGCCCATGCCGTTTCATCAGATCGGAATGGACCTTTTGGGCCCATTTCCTACCTCTAGCTCTGGTAACCGCTGGGCCATTGTAGCGACTGACTATCTTACTCGATACGCCGAAACGAAGGCTATACAGAGAGGCACAGCAGCAGACTTAGCACGATTTTTCGTGGAAAAAGTTGTGCTGAGACATGGCGCCCCAACCATCGTCATAACAGACCGAGGCACCGCTTTTACGGCTGCACTCTTAAGCCATGTCCTTATGCTCATTGGTACAACTCATCGGAAAACTACGGCCTATCATCCCCAGAACAACGGGCTGACTGAGCGCCTAAACAAAACTCTTGAAGACATGCTTTCAATGTATGTGGACATAGAACACAAAAATTGGGACGAGATTCTGCCTTATATAACGTTTGCTTACAACACGGCCAAACAGGAAACCACAAGAATGACCCCATTCAGCCTTGTCCATGGACGGGAAGTAAGGACGATGCCCGATGCCATGCTACCGCACGAACCTGACGACACTGACACGGATGCCGACACTTTTACCCAACGCGCAGAAGAGGCTAGGCAGCTCGCCCGTCTCCGAATACAACACCAGCAAGTGTCCGACGCAGGTCGCTACAATGCACATCACAAGGCTGTTACCTACGAAACAGGCGACAGAGTATGGGTCTGGACACCTATACGAAAATGAGGACTATCCGAAAAACTACTGAGGCGGTATTTCGGACCATATCGTGTGCTGCGACGACTAAGTGACGTCACATAAGAGGTCGTTCCAGATAGCCCATACTGCAAGAAACGCCGCCAGCCCTCTTCTGAAGAGCGGACAGTCGGGCCAGTTGGTAAGCATTCATGGTGATTCATGATTCTGAACTTGTCCACGTAGTTCGCATGAAACCATATGTGAGCGAGTGATTGTGCGAAACGACTACTTTTCACAAAGTGACCTTAATTGATTAGCATCGGGGCGATGCTCGCTTAGGGAGAGGCGAATGACGCGTGCGTCCTGTCGAGACATAAAGACGACGATGACGATATGCCTGATTAAAAACTCCGGGTAGTGGGTCAAGGGGGAATTCGAGAACGAAGACGAAAACCCGTTTTCTGATCTGGTGGCTTCAACACGCTGTTGTCGTTGTCTTGTTGAACGTGTTGTTTCTTGTTCGCGTTGTACCGCGACATTATATATATGGGTGGCCGGTGAACGGTTCTCCAGCACGAGCAGTCGGTATTTTTCAGTCAAGAAACTCGCTAGAAGACGCTGCCTGCGTCAACTTTGTCTCTCGCGAGTGAGGGCGCGTTGTCCTTCTTTGCGAGCTGGGAGAGCGTTCAACGAAGAAAGAGCGTTTCCATAGTCAACGCGCGCCTTTCGCTCTCTCTCTCTCTCTCTCTCTCTCTGTCTCTTTCTCTCTCTCACAAGACAGCAGATGGAAGAGTGAGAGAGCTCGCGCGCCGGGAGGCACGCGCCGAGGGCGAGCGCGAGCCTCCCGGCGGCACGAGGTGGCTACATACATACATACATACATACACACATACATACATACATACATACATACATACATACATACATACATACATACATACATACATACATACACATATATATACATACATACATACATACATCTTAATACATCTTAATATTTCAAATGACTCGACAGCGCAGAAAACATATGCATACGTTTCTATTTTCTTCCAACATCCTACCTCATCATCCGACCGCAGCCTCAGTGCTCTTCCCCCGTCGTACCATCATGACCCTATAATTACGGTAACTGCGGGACGCTTGAGTGCTTGCTAAAATAAGATTTGTCGTGCGTTTCTTACCATCCATTGTAGCGCTTCTTTTTAGGGGCGAAGCTCCTTAAAGCGGCACCCGTTCGCCCCTCGTCGTAGTCGTAGTGCGTAACCAGTCTTACGCTTTGACCTCCAAGGTGGTGCCGGTGGGAGATTTCTCCTGTGCGTTGTTGAACATAAAAAAAAAAATCGCAGCGTGCGCGTTAACTAAAAGCCGAATTCTTCTGTCTCTCATTCCCCATTAGCAGCCATTGGCATGTTCCAGTAGGAAACGCTAGTAGAAGTAGAAGTGTAAGTGTTGGCTAAAAGCCGACTTCTTCTGTCTCTCCTACCCATTAGCAGCCATTGTTTACCTCCGAGTAGTGAGACAGAAAGAGAGAGAGAGAGAGCGAAAGACTGTCCGTTTCTAACGATGATGATGGTTTGTGCTAGCGCGTTACGGCGCGTGTAAGAAGCTGGTGTAATACCCCTGACACACGAGCACGCTAAAGTACTTTAGGTAAGGGGACATGTACCGGAAAGGCGTTCATGCCCAGTGACACACGACAAAGGAGTATCTCCTTCCCGGCAAAGTTCCTTTGCAGAAAGGTAGATCGGCGATCTACTTTTCGAGCATAAAGGACATACTATCGCGGACAGCGTTTTTTTTTTTACCGCACTCTCGAACGCTCACATCGCCACCATGCGGGATTCCGGCAGTGTCATTTGCTTCTTCGTCGTGGCAGGGATTGCGCATGAAACGCACAATCAACATTATAAGCCATCAGCAATAAAAACGATATTTTTACGTTACGCAATCGCTAAAGGTAATTAAATGCGGAACTTTTTAAAAGTGTTCACTATCTTTCCGTTTTAACAAGCAGCGCCATTTTCTTGCGGCGTTCATCTAGGAACAAGCCCCGCCACGGTGGTCTAGTGGCTATGGTACTCGGCTGCTGATCCGACGGTCGCGGGATCGAATCCCGGCCGCGGCGGCTGCATTTCGATAGAGGCGAAATGTTGAGGCCCGTGTACTGTGCGATGTCAGTGCACGTTAAAGAACCCCAGGTGGTCGAAATTTCCGGAGCCTTCCACTACGGCGTCTCTCATAATCAGAGCTGGTTTTGGGACGCCAAACCCCACAAATCAATCATCTAGGAACAACCTAATGTTCATGTGCTCCCGTGTGTCATCGACGCAACTACTTTCTGCAGAGGGTCCTTGAGAGTAGAAAAATGGGTTCACTACAATGGACTTTACTTTTGCCCGTCTGTCAGGGGTATAAGACGCTGTGGCCTCTCCGCCTTATACTCTTTCAGCAGTCATGTGATGGCGTCGGCAAACGCGGTGCGCGTTCCGGCCTGTGTAAGGGGCTGCGTAAGACGCTGTGGCCTCTCCCCCCTTACTAGAGTGTACTGCATGCTTGTAACGCGTTTGTGCTAGCGTCCCCTTAAACGCCAGATCCCAGCGTTCGAATAGTGTGTTTCTGACGTCTTTACATGATGATCGACTGGGCGAATTACACGGAAGATTAACGGTTTATCGGTGGTTCACTCCGGAGCTTCGCCCGCTCATCATCATTCACCCCGTGGATATGCTGTGAATTTTTTTGGATCTAGGCTGGATTGTTCCATAATGAGCCAGAAGTGGCGTGTTCTCCATGGAAATGACGGAGTAGTTAGAACAAAACTTTAGTTTGAACTAGTTGGTCGCATATACTTGGAATAAAGACTGAGCACAAAGAAGCTAAGACAAAAGATACTGTGGGTAGTTCGCGTCCATCCTGTCTACAGTATTTTGTCGTCGTTTCTTTGCGCACACTATTTATTCCCCGGAGTACTTCTGTAATGTATTACGCCAATTTCTCATGCACAGCGCTAGCTCAGCGTAGGCGGAGGCGCTTAATCACTAATGTTTGAGAGCATTTCCAATGCCGCTTTCGTATTACGATTCTTGGCATCCACAGCAGCGAATTCAAAAATGTGAATGGTTGACGTAGGATTTCATATCGATGTACACGTGCCATGCTTACCAGCTTTTCTCCTGAGTGACTTCCACTTTCGTCACTGCTTTGGTCACGTTGTTTCTCAGCACGAACTACCATTAATCTGTGGCTGCGTGCGCGGCAACAGGACGCCCTCGAATTTGTTAGCACCGCCGCTGCATAAGTGCTGAAATCCTGTGCTGGGGGTCCTGAAAACGTCGTGTGCCTTCACAGAGGTGAGCAGGCTTTCGTATTCTTCGCATTTCTCGACTGCCACGAAGTTTTTTGGGCTCGTCCCTTCGCATAGTGAATGGCTACAAACAAGCTCAGGTTAAGAAAAATATGGCGTCGGCTAACGAGAATGGGATGTATGAGTCCTTTCTTATTGTGCCGAAAAATTCAACGCTTTTCGGTTAACCTAAGCTGTCTTAATTCAGACGGAGTGCGAACGTGCCCACAACGGTTTAAGAGCACGCCTGCAATGACGTGTGGTGTTGCTGACCATCGCTTTCCTTTCACCTTGCGCGGAAACAAAATAACTCGACAGCGATATGCTTCCTCTGTTCCCGTGAATCATTACTAATCCTCCTGGCCTTCATCCGGATATAATACTAAAATCGGAAGCACAAATATACACCTACTGTTCTAGGTAGGTTCGGGTGACTTTCACGCGTACCATCGGATGTCGGGTGAGGTAGAGCGGTGGTTATTTTGCTCGGCTGCCCGCCCTGCGGATACGGGTTAGGCGCAAACAGCGGCGATCGCGTTATCGAAGGGGGAGAATATTCTGGAGGCCCAATTATTCTTCCTTTTCAGAAGACGGTAATGAAGCTATATGGCCAAAATTTGCGGAGACCTCTAATGCTGCGTGCCTATTAATTGTTTCGTAATGTCAGCACGTTAAATATAAGAAATCAGCATATACGCTAGCGAAATGCTACTTCGTTTCTTTGCATAGATGCAATGCAGGCGTGGCTTACGTTGCGTTCATGTTTGTTTTTGCTTTTTTTTCCCTGCAGACCAACGCCTTATGGCCGATGAACAACGTCCTCCAGAGACTCCTCGAAGGAGAGTCGGCTTCCAGTTCCCATGGTCAGCATTTGTCCACTATCCGCAGAGGACCGACCCACAGGACCTTCCACAAACTCCACCTCCCGACTCACCTCCCGACTCAACTGCCGGCTCACTTCCCGGCTCACCTCGCGTCTCACCTACACGCACGCCTCGCACCAGGCGGCGTCGTAGACGAGCCCGTAAAAGATTCGATGCAGAGTGTCTCATCTTGTCATTTCTCATGCTCGCCTCTGTGGTTATCTTGGGCACATGGCTGTATATTTCCATTAGTCGCAAGGTCAGAGATGTGCACGACCCAGCGCCGTGGGCGTTCTGGCGGTTGCGGAAGCATGACAGCGGCATTCCCCGTATCCTTCTGTGGGACGGCATCAAAAAGTCGTTTTCGTACGACAATGAATCGTCAGAAACAAAGATGCGCTGGTCTTCCAATATCACTGAATGCCCTTTCGAAGAGGCACGATCAGGTATGGTAGAGTGTGAAATCACCGACAACCGCTACCGCTTCGAGTGGAGCGACGCCGTCGTTTTCGAGGCCAATCGGTTATCCACGTATGATTTGCCGCATATTTGGCCTAGGTTTCCCATGTGGGTTCTCTGGGCGCAGATTCATCTTTCGCCAGATAGCGAATTCACCCACAATAGTTACCCTTACGACGTTCGCACGCGCTTCAACTGGACCATGGGTCGTAGGGAGGACGCTGACATTGTAGTGCCGTACAAGTCGTGGCGCTGCGGAGTTCGGGGAGACGCCATGGTAGCTGAAACCGCCGAACGAAACCGCAAGGCCCTCGGTCGTTCTCTTCGGTCTGGACAAGTCGCGTGGATTTCGGGCACGTGCGAGAAGGAAGCTTACCAACAAATACGTGAAATGGCCAAGCATTCCGGAGACGGCCAGTCGGGCATATTGGGTGTCCGCCACGTCGACATAGGTATGTTTGACCAATGCGGACGTGGAACCTGCGCGACGCCGCTCGAATGCGTGAGACAAATCGCTGCCCACTATAACTTCATTGTTGTAAGGCTGCAACCCGACTGCTTCCACAGCCCGTACGAGCTAATTTATGAAGCCTTTGAGTACGATCTTGTTCCCGTCGGTGTTGGCGCCGCCCAATACGACGCTGAACGTTCCGCATCATTCTGTGGTGAACTCGGAGAATATTCAACAGCCTGGCCAGCTAGCTGCATTCTTAGCTGCCATAATAGATCACCCGTCCGAATACCAGCGTTACTTTGCATGGAAGAAGCACTGTTCTCTGATTCCCAATCGCGCCGACTTGTGTCCGCTCTGCCACGCTCTTTATGAGAGGTTTCCTCGCCGGCAAGCCCACCCTGATGCCTACAAGTGGTGGATGGCGCGGGCTCTATGCCCTGTTTATACGCCGCCTTTGTACGGCTTGGATTGGGCGTTTTCCAGAGCAGATGTACCTTGGCTATAATAAGATAAGGCTGCTGGAGAAGGTGTTTTTCGCACCTAAGGTGTGCTAGGTGATGACATCACTTTGAATTTGTTCTGTAACGGAGCCACCGACGTTTCTACTTAATTCTCCTGGTACCTGTGCGCAATAAACTTTATATTTTTGTGTGGAAAAGCTGTGGCTGTGTTGTCTGCATGCTGCAATGCTATTATCACTTGTGTGATTGGTTATCTTTGGCTGCGAGCTCAGTTTCTGACGGGAAAGCTAGCACAATAGCCCCTGCTTGTGCATACTTCATGCTAGTTCGAGAGCTTGGCAGCCATCAGCTCTTAGTTGACCAAATTCGCGCGCTGGTTGCGCGAACATGCCAGAGCCCTACGCAAACCTACCATACACCAGGAGCGTCCACAAGCTGTGAAAACTAACAATCGAAACCAAACGGGTTGTCTTCGGATCGTATTGCGAACACGAAGTCTCCTGCAGTGAAAGACTCATGTGCTCGTCGATGGTTGCCTAAAAATTCCTGGAGCAGTGCGTGTCGCAACACAACTGGACTGCCACGTACGCCACACAAGACCAATTATGTAGAGGCGTAGGTTGTAGTACATTGGACAAGCAACGATCCGGCAGGACACCGATAACCATTGGTGCGACAGAGGCTCTGAGACTATCGAAATGCTAAGTACCAGCGCACATTAGTTGAAAATCTGGTGCGTTGCTGCATCGTTCCTGAATGGCGGTACCGCCTCTTAGAACCAAGAGTGAAGTGAAAGGGAGGCGATGTTAAATTAAGAGTAGGCTTGTTTGCTAAACGCGTTTGCTTCACGGAACGTCAGCCTAACGCAAATTGTAAAGCGATGTAGTCAAGATATCAGACCCCTATGTTCCCTTCGAGACCAATGCGGCAGTTGTGTGGTTGGTAGAGTGCTCAGCTCTTATCGTCGCGTACCGTATCGTAGTGGGTTCGAAAGTTTTAGAGTAGGTACTTTTTCATTATTAAATATATATGTGTACTTTAAGACGTTTACTTCCGTGACGGAAGTACGGCAGTGATTTCTTGGTAGACCACGGCATAAAACATATAAATGTTAAAAAAAGAGCCAGGCCTGCGCGGAACCGCAGGACAGTGACAGTGTAAGCTGGAGGAGCGACCTTGTTAGAGGTCATTTTAAACGCCTGAGGAAACTAGTGCATGTAGAGGTTGTAGGTATCCCCTGCGCTATAACTCTTATCATTTCCGAAAGCCAAGTAGGGAAGTACCCACTACGCCATAATTTCCGCCGTACTGTAACGTGCAAATCTGTATAACTGCACATCTTTGAAAGTCTCTTGGCATCGTTTTCCCGAGAACGAACCGAACACTCGGCTCGGCGTTGACGGCGAGCTGCGGTTTGGGCTTCTCTCTGCACAGCTGTCTCTTGTGCCCGACGTTGCCTTGCTGCAGCCCCGTGCGTAGCTCTGCGATTCGCTTCTTCAGAAGCGGTCCTCATCTTACGAGGAGGCGCCATCAGGTATATCGAAGAGCCAAATCAGGTTGCTGACGGTCTGCGCACGTCGCCTGCCGCGTGACGCATGGCACGATACGACAAAACTGCTTCAAAGGGCAGCGCTTCGTAGTAATGATGACGGAAAAGATGAAGAAGATGGTTTCATAATGATGATGTTGATGAAGTCTGTGTAATGGGTTCAGAGCTAGAAAGCATGCAGCCCTGTGTTCTTTCAAATTATTCCTCGAACTCGTTATGCAATCCACTTTCCGCGACGTGTAGTGGCGTAGTATTATCCTGCCGCGTAACATTACATTTCTTAATGAGATTCCTCGGCAGACGTTGCACCTGTTTAGGTCGTTTAGCGAAGATTTTTCAAGCACAGGAGTAGCTCAGTACTTTTCTTCCTTTCTTTAGCGCCGCTACTAAGTACCGACAAAGATTTGATAGTTTTGGGGGACTTTAATTGTGTTTGTGACACCAGAGATCACTCGTACATAACCAATCGTTATGACGCGAGGGCTTCCTCACTTCAACAAATTATGAACGACAATAATCTAATAGACGTAGGAGCATACGCGCCTTCCTCGGTAAGGTTCACGCACTTTCAAGGCGTCTCTCACGCTCGACTTGACCGTGTTTATATTTCCATAAACCTCTGGTCTCACATTCACAACTGTGTCGTGAAGCCTATATTTTTCACAGACCATTGTTTAGTAGCTGTTTCATGGGGCCCGCGAAAATTCAGCAAGTTACCTCCAAATTGCGACTTATGTAAGCTTAACATACAGCTCTTGCGCGAAGAAACCTTTGTAAAGAAAGTCAAAGAATTGCTACTTGAATTGACACAGTGTCGACAGCTTCCAATATTTGCTCGCTGGGAATTGTTCAAAGAGAAAGTTAAAAGCGAAGCTATTGGTATTTCACGCGAGATAGCTCAGAGAAAAAGGGCCGAAAAACGTTATCTTCGCGACTTGCTTCATAAGTTGTACGCCTTTGAAAGCCAGCAACCCGGGCAGTACGTTGACGAGATAAATGTAGTCCGAGCACAGATGCAAAAGCACGATACGGAAGCGTACAGAGGGGCAATGGTGCGTTCACGTGCTTCTCGTTTTGTTGATGAGGAACCCACAAAAAAAGCTCTTGGCGATGAAAAGCGATACGCACTTTCCAAAGAAATCTTGGAAATTGAATCACATGGTTCTGTGTGCACAGAGACGACGCAAATAATGGCCGTATTTGAAGACAACTACAGAAATCTGTTTACAGCGGCTAGACGTCTTAGCGATTATGAAGAAAAAGCCGATCGATTGATTGCCCTTATGCCACACTTGCAAGATGATGATCGACTCATCGTGGATGGGCCCATAACCAAGGCAGAAATTAAATGTGCTATCGGAGCTCTGCAGAGAAACAAAACACCTGGCCCAGACGGTCTCAGTGCGGAATTTTATGTGGTATTCGAAGAAATGCTTCTACCTTTTATTGAACTGCTTTTTATAGAGGCCTATGAACGTGGTGAACTACCTAATTCTTTCCATCAGGGCTATACAACCTTAATCCCGAAAAGTACTGACAGCGAAGCCCTAAAAAGAGTAAATGGATATAGGCCGATATCCCTATGTAATGTTGACTATAAATATTTGCCAAAGTACTCACAAATAGTTTGCAGATTATAATCACTAAACTAGTAGGGGATCACCAAACATGTGGAATACGAAGTCGTTCTATACAGACGAATATACATATAGCACGGTCAGTTCTTGAGCGCATTGAAGGAAGTGTCGATCAAGTGGCTCTTCTTCAGACTGACCTCGCCAAGGCCTTTGACAAGGTACAGCATGATTTTTTATTCCGGCTACTTCGTCACCTACGCCTAGGCGATGCATTGTACGAAGGCATAGCACTTTGTTATAAAAGGTGCACAACAAGGTTAATTTAAATCGCACTCTGTCAGACGTAATCCAGTTGAATTCATCCGTACGTAAGGGGTGCCCGCTGTCCCCTTTACTTTTTGCCATATATATGGAACCGCTTTGTCTGAGTGTACTTGTTAATTCTAGCATTACAGGATACATGTATGAAGTTGAGGAAATTAAAGCTTTAGCTTATGCAGACGACATTGCCTTCTTTTGCACCGATAAACCTAGTGTTCAGGAAGCAATAGATACCACATTGCGTTTTTGCGACACTGCGGGAGCTAGCATTAATTTTGAAAAAGGTAGAGGATTTTGGATAGGCATGTGGGCTTCAACTCCTTCAGTGTTTGCGAATGTTCATTGGAATGAAGCTCCAATTAGGTACCTTGGGGTACCTCCCGATAATTACCATAATAGTGGTCCTCATTGGACGTGTGCCATAAGTACTATACGTCGAAAAGCGGCATTTTGGCAGGGTCGAGACCTTTCTATTTTTGCTAGGGCTAAAGCATGCAATGTATTTCTAGCGTCAAAACTAATTTATGTCCTGCAGGCGTTGCACTGCTCCCGTGTCCATATACAGGCATTTCATAGAATATTCGCTTGTTTCATTTGGCGTTCCTCTTGGGAAGCAATGAGAAGAGACAATCTTTTCCTAGCGCTCGATAAGGGGGCCTCAATCTTGTGCATTTGTTTGTACGGCAGTTGGTACTTCGCTTCTTTTACCTCAAACATGTTTGTCATCCATTTCTACTTGCCGTTCTTAGGACCCGTATTGCTTATCACCTCCCTTTTCTTTTTGTAACGACAAACACTCCTGAAGAATCGCGGCTGTGGGGCTTTTTGAAAGAAATTGTTGACACTCTCCGTTTTTTAAAAGCTAGATGCCCATTAGAATACTTATATGCTGTCGATATAACAACGCTGTCTGCTGCACTCGTGACCGACCTTTTCTCTGAGCCTGTTTACCGATTGCCATATTTGTCTTTATCTGGATATGATGTGTTTTTCCGTGTACATAAAATGTGTAGATCACCTGCTGCGAAAACGTTTTTCTTCAAGCTACGTACGGGTACGTTACCTGTGAAGACCTGGCTTAATGAAAAAGGAATACACGTACCTTGGTTAGTAAACTGTAAAATTTGCAGTCAACCTGAGACAATTGAACATTGTTTTATTGTTTGTCAAGATGCATTTCATTTCTGGGACATTCTCAAGCGAACGATTAGAAAAGAACTTCCTCTCACACCTCACGGTATTAAGTTCCTCCCGTTCAGCAAGAGCAGCAGCAGTACGCCGTATAATATGGTCATGTTGTTAGGACTATATACCCTCTGGAGGAGCCGCATGATTGACAGGCATGCTGAACTACCTCGCTCAACGAAGTCTGTGTTCCGAGAAGAGGTTCCCCAAGTACGCAGTGTAGTTGAGACTTTTGATCCTGTTCCGGACTGGTTTTCGTTTCTGGACGCTTGTGTCTGTTTACCTGACTTTTGAAGAGTCTATGAACTTAAAAGTGCAAAGTGTGTTTTTTATGCTAGACTGTTATTAATATGTGTGTAACTGTATAGTACAGTTTAAACGCATTTACGGAAATATTTCCATGCAATAAAGAACAAAAAAATCAGGAGTAGCTCAGTGGTAGAATGCTCGACTGCCACGCAGAGGGTGTGGGTTCGAATCCACGCAGAGGACGTGGGCTTGAATCCTCCTCGGTCCTGGTTATTTTTTCTAAAATTTGCGCGATAGCGGTTACGGACACCGGCGGCGGCGGCGGACAACTACGGCGCAAAAACGGCCCTTGTTGTGATCTCATAACAGCTTACGCTGTAAAACATAGCCACATACTAAAACGAATTGGAGAGAATGGAATGGTGATCGTTGTCAACCACTATGTCGTTGTCTTCTTGCATATTTTGCGCTTTCTTGGTTTGCATGTTTTAGGTGAGCAGGCGTCGTTATTTATATGCCCATATACGCTTCTCCTTTCTTAAGTCATCTCATGCCCCTTGGCGGTGGTGTTCCTCTTTCTTCTTTGTGTCAGTTCCCTGCTCATCCCCCTCTCTTCCTTATCAATTGATTTTGGCGGCTTGTCCCTGCTCGCTTCTTGGGTGCGCCTGCTGGTGTTTCGCGTTGTTTCATTTGGTGTTGTCCTTCGTCCCCGGAGTACATCCTCTCTATATACAGAGCAGGCGAAACCACAGAATTTCGAGACATCTCTAGAATTGCAAGATCGCTGAATAAAATTATTCATGCGCAAATTTGGGTGTCTACTGAACTGCCACTGATGTGCAAAAGAACTTTTGCTGTATCAGCAAGTCGCTGTCTAAAAATACCAGCTCCAGTTTGTGAGACGAAGGCGCTCTGCAAGCTACAAAACGTACAGCAATGGTTTATTTGATTTCCCGGGTTCTGTGTCCCAAAACGACGACTTTATTATGAGAGACGCCGTAGAGGAGGGCTCCGAATACTTCGGCCACCTGGGGTTCTTTAACGTGCGCTGCCATCGAACAGCACATGGGCCTTAACATTTCGCCGCCGTCGAGAAGCAGCCGCTGCGGCCGGGATTCGCTGCCGCAGCCGAGTGCCATAACCGCTCGACCACCGTGGCGGGACAAAACATAGAGCAAAAGGAAAATGCATGTAGCGGCGCAGTTCCCGCCATAGTTCAGGTGTTGTCGTGACGTTCACAGCCTGTGCAACGGCCTAAACAATATTTATCGGTAAGGAGGACGTAAGCCATGCTATGACGCAGTCGCATTCTTTTTGACATGTCCTGTTTCAAGAAAGAAGTTTGTTCATCCAAAGGAGGAGGGAGAGGGGAGGGAGGGGGTACCAGTTGGTGACGTTGCGTGCTCAAAAGCTCAAATCGAAGTTCGAAAGTTCATATTTCATATTGATTTTCGGTCCAGAACCCGTTGTCGGAAATCATCGAAGCGCAGGCAAAGGCACAAATCCTGAGTCTGTCCACCACCAGCGCCAGCAGACGCCTCCTTGAAGAAGCTGGCATATCTGCAGAGCCAGAGTACAACGCACGCCAGGTCGCGCTCAGCGCAGCGGTCAGGCGCACTTTTAAAGTAGAACCAGTTACCGCGAAACGTCCACCCGCAATTTAATGAGGGGCGCCGAAAGGCGAGGGCACGAACATTATACTGAAAGCGACCGCCAACAGCCTAGGACTGGCGGCATTTGTTGACGCGGCCCAGTACGGACGCAGCGACCGGCACGCGGCTGTCTCGGTAGGCTGGGACGGGACGGTCATTAACTCGGCATCAGTCAAGGGACTAACGGCTGAAGTGGCCGAACAGGTGGCAATAGCCTTGGCGATGACGAACCCCGATCGTCCTTATGTTTACACGGATTCGAGATCGGCGGCGAGAGCATTCGCCTCGGGCTCTATATCGCGGGAGGCGGCGGCCGTCCTCGCCAGCGAGAGAGCCGCTGCTCATCACACTATCAAATGGTTTCCGGCCCGCATGGGGGCCGACGTGCACCCAGACTTTCCCATCGCCAACGAGCTGGCGCACGAGCGCGCGCGACGACTAACGCACGGCGGCGACCGTGGCGAGCAAAGTAGCGGGGAGGGAGGGGAGCACCGAGACCCGCTGCTTACCTTCAACGAAATAACGACGCACTACCAGCTGTCAAGGCGGGCCTTCCCGCTCCCCCATGCTAAAATCAATAGACCACAATCGTCGATATTGCGAATGCTTCAGACAGGGTCGTTCCCTTCAAGAGGCAGACTGAGCCTTTATTCACCAGACATAGAGCCACACTCTCCGGATTGCGGCGAATCGTACTGCTAGCTATCGCAGATGCTTTGGAAATGCGCCGCGTTAAGGGCCTATTCCCGGTCAACCCGCACACCGCTCCGCAAGCGTGCGGAAAGGTGAAAACGGCTGTCAAAGGGAACGAATCGAGAAATATCGGATTTGGTGGGGCTTGCATGACCCCACTGACTTCAATAATTCGCGATTCGATACGTTTAAGAGTTGTTTCCACCCTTCCGCACGCTCTCCGCACGCGTGCGGAGCGGCGTGCGGGCTGAGCGAGTATGGGCCCTAAGCGGCACAGAGTTGAGCACAGAACAAGACAAGGAAGACGCGCTGCGAAGCGGCGACCACCAGACACAAGTCCGGGCCGTCCAGAGGGCTCAGGAAAGGGCGGAGGCTCACGGGCTTCCCGTCCCAACGTGGGTGCGGCTCGCGACCCCTGCCGACCACTAAACCAAGAGTGGGTGGCGAGGGGTTCCTCCGGACATAATAAAGTTATTTCCTCCTCCTCGCCTTAAATACTGAACATAAAATGGCGAGTTTAAGAACAATAGAGCTTTCGAGAAATATTTTATCAGGCTGCAACAATTGCGTGTTTAACTTAATGTGACGCAATACCATCTGATCATTCGCAGAACAGTTCGGGCGCGTTGCATGAAATGTGTAATTTACTACTATGTTTTAAGTATGTGCGGCGTTAAATACCGGTACGACTCAACGTAAAGCGTTTCTAAACGCTCCTTGCCACGGGACTTGCATTTGACACCCATTTACTTATGTGACCAGCCTTCCTGGCCGACGTCATGAGCACTTAACACGCGTCACCAGTCTACCAAGTGCTCATTTACGGCGCACTACTGGGGTAGTATCCTAGCCACTCTAGCTCCCAAAGCTGCCTTTGCGCAACAAATGAGGTTAGCATGATAATTGGAACAATGACACAAGGCACGTGAGGAATAAATTAGCTACGTTACTCGCTGACCCTGGCGAGCAAAATAAGTGCCGCCGCCATTAAACTCGGCTTTAAACGTGCATACAAATTCCATGCTAACAAACTACAGTGAATATGCGTAGGTCTGGAAATATGAGAGCAATGCAGTGTTAAATCTCTGGGAGCTCAATTAAACTAGGGCCCCATCGCTTATCTGATAACACTGGCCGTGCTGTTCTGTTCCCTGTTTTCCTTGGTTGTGTAAGTATGTTTTCGGAGCAATGACGCCTTCTCCAATTTGTTCCTTTCACATTTACGATGTCTGTAATCAATCAGAAAATTGAAGCAGTTGACCAGGGTGAGCCGAACGCTAGTACCGATGAGCAAGCAGTGAGTGGTGCTGAGGCAACGGCAACGAACCCGATCTCCTTCGTGACTTCAGAGATTTGTCAATGTCTAAGGCAAAAAATAAAGCATGCGCTCGCAGAAAATAAGCTCAAAAACATACACACACTTAAATGTTCTTCAAACATCCTACAACTTCGTTCGACCTTGACCTTAGACGTCGTCCGGCGTCTTACCTTCGCGGCCTTACGATTCCGCTTACCGCGAGAGGTGTGGGCTGTTTTTGCCTAAGTAAAGGTCTCCGCTCGGTTTCTTATCATGGATTGCAGCGTTTCTTCTTCGGAACTAAGCTGGGTTCTTCTATCACGTGCCACGAGTGACGTCGCCTGTATGGCAGCAACGGAGTAGTTGGGCGAAGTGTATTGCTAATTTCTCAAGCGCAGCGCTAGCTCTGCATAAGCGGTGGTACTTCACCCTTCAATCTTTATGACCATTTCTGAAGCCGCTTACTTTTTTTGTACATTTCCTGGCATCCACACCAACGTGTTCAGAAATGCTTACAGTTGCCGTGATATCGGCGTACACGTGCTATACTTGCCAGTTTTATCGTGAGTGACTTCCGCTTTCGTCACTGCTTCTTTAACTTGTTTCTCAGCACGAACTACAATTCATCTGTACCTGCGCGCGCGGTAGCAGGACGCCTCCGAATTTGTTAGCATCGCCGCTGCACCAGTGCTGCAATCCTGTGCTGGTGGTCCTGAAAACGTCGCGTGCGTTCGCAGAGGTGAGCAGAAAACAGGTTTTCGTATTCCTCACATTTCTCGACTGTGCCGAAGCTTTTTTTCGGCTAGTCTCTTCAGAGAGAGTGTGGGTACAAACCAGCGCACGTTAAGGCAAATATGGCGTCGGCTAACGAGAATGCGGTGTAGCAGTCCTTTCTTACTGTGCCGATAAATTCAATGCTTTTGAGCTAACATCTCAATCCAGGTAGAGTGAACACGCCCATAACGCCTGAAGGACACACGTGCGATGGCATGTGTGGCGTTGCAGACCATCGCTTTTGTTTCACATAGAGCGGAAACAAAACACTACCGCGCTATGCTTCGTTTGTTTCCGAGAACCAGTAGTAATCTTCCTTGCCTTCATCGGCATATGGTACTAAAATAGGCAGCGCCAACTGTTTCAGATATTTTCGGACGACCTTGACGCATTGTAATGGAAGTTCGACGCGGTAGCTATGGTGCTCGGTTGCTGGCACCGCGGAGACGGGTTAGGTGCACACAACGGCGATCTTACTCTCGTTGGGGGCAAAAATTCTGCCTTTTTAGAGGACGGTAAAGAACACAGACTGACAAAATTCCGGAGACCTCCACTAAGGTCTGCCTGTTAACCGTTTCGTCGTTTTGGCGCGGTAAACATCAGAGATTAGTACGTGCTACGGGACGACCTGTTCTTTTTTTTTTTTTTTCGTGTGTACAACGCAGGCGCGGCTTTGATATACGACCGACGCGACAGTCGAAGAAAACTCTGCAACTACCCATGTACCCTCTCCACTTTCACGACCTGTTGTCTTGCTCATTGGTATTCTTAGATGATGCTTTGGCGGCTTCAGCGTATTGCGCGTAGCACTCTAGCAGCGTGGTCGTCAGGTATGTCATGGAAATCGAAGTTGTAGCGCCCTCAAGTTCTTTTAATGATCTTCTTCGCACTTTTGCAGTGCTTCAGCTCCCGAAAGTATCATTTTCGTAGATAAAGTTACAAAAACTGTGGACCCTATGTTCTGCCTTTGAGGCAATAAACTCCGGAACAATAACGATGCAGATAACGAAGAACACACGCTCTCATTTCCATGCATTGCTGTTGATCATGATTTGTGGTCTTTACATTAAAAAATCACGACATGATTATGATAGACGCCTTAACGAAGGGCCTCGGAAATTTCGGCAGCCTGGGGTTTTTTAATGTTCCCTGAAATCGCAAAGCACACGAGCCTCAACATTTCGCCTCAATCGAAATGTAGCCGCCGCCGCCGCCGGGATTCATGTGTTGCTACTGTCGACTACAGTTAGGAGGCCAACAGTTGCCATACACGGGCGCTGCCCCAGCCTTGCGCCTCGTTAAATCCGACCTTGATAAACTTGCCGCCCATAAACAATGCGCAGAATACACGCTCGCGCTTGCATTTAATGATGGCACTCTTTATACTTCGAGGACGCCGGCAGTCAAACATGCGCCGTATACGCTCCGTGCACTCCGCGGGGGAAAGTGCCAACGAGCGGGCCCTAGCGGCCACGCTCGAAGAAGACTTTTTCAAGTGCCGCAGTGGAGCGTTATTACGATGTTTGTGGTTCGCTTAAGGACAGGACGCTAGCACGGCTAAGCGCCCGTGAGGGTAGGGGAAAGGGAATGAAAGAGATAGGAGAGAAACGCGGTAGCGGAGGGCTCGGGAAGTTTTGACCACGCAGCATGGATGCCACCTAGAGCCTCTCAGCGCCTCCATCAGTGCCGTCGTGCGTACAGTGCCTCGATGTGCTCCTCGCCCGCCTCTCGCCGCCGAAACCAACCGGCCTTCGCAGCTCGATTTGGCCATTTCGTTGCCTAGCGTGCGCGTTGCCAAAGCCGGCATCCAGCTGTCTCGGCTGGAAATCGATAATTTGGGATTCTTTTCATTCTTGTTTGTTTCAATGTGTGAATTGTTTTGCCATGGCTGATTTTGTCTGAGGTTACGCCTTCACTTCAAGCGGCTGTTCTTATCTCTTCGTCGTCGTTCTGGCTAAAGATCGTTTTCAATAGAAATAATTACTTCTCCTTGCTTCTGTCTCTCCGCTATCGCGTTGCTGCCCTTTTACATGCGTTTACCTCGAGCAGCTGACTGCCCTTCGGAGGTCAGCAGCTTACGCCAGGTCATCATCATCATCATCATCATCATCATCAGCCTGTTTAGGTCCACTGCAGGACGAAGGCCTCTCCCAACGATTTCCAATCCACCCTATCCTGAGCGAGTTGGTTCCACTTTATGCCCGCAAACTTTTTAATTTCATCGCTCCATCTAACCTTTTGCCTACCTCTGTTGCGTTTTCCCTCTCGTGGTATCCATTCCGTCGCTCTTACTGTCCACCTATTATCCTTCCTCCTCATGACATGTCCTGCCCAGGTCCACTTCTTTCTTTTAATTGATAAGATAATATCGGCTACTCCTGTCTGTTCTCTGATCCACTCCGCTCGTTTTTTATCTCTTAGCGTTACCCCTATCATTTTTCTTTCCATTGCACGTTGCGTGCTCCTCAGTTTCATCTCTAGTTTTTTCGTTATTCTCCATGTTTCTGCACCGTACGTTAGTACTGGGAGAATGCAGTGATTGAATACTTTTCGCTTTAATGAGAGCGGCAAGTGTCCGGTCATGATTTCGTAATGCCTTCCGAATGCGCTCCAGCCCAGCCTTATTCTACGGAGAATTTCATTTTCCTGGGTAGGAGTTCCTGATATTAACTGTCCCAGATATACATATTCGTTTACACATTGTAAGGGTTCATTGTTGATTTTAAATTCCTGTTCCTTAGCTAAGCTATTGAGCATAACTTTGGTCTTTGGTCTTTGGATTTTTAATCCAATTTTAATGCTTTCCCTGTTTAGGTCATCAATCATGTTTTGTAGTTCGTCACCATCATTGCTAAAGAGCACAATGTCGTCTGCAAATCTTAAATTGTTTAGATATTCTCCGTCTATTCGAATGCCCTTTTCTTCCCAGTCTAGACGTTTAAAGACTTCCTCTAAACATGCAGTGAATAGCATCGGGGATATTGTATCGCCCTGTCTCACGCCTCTCCTGATCGGGATTTCTCTGCTTCTCTCATGTAGGAGTAGTGTGGCTGTGCAATCTTTGTATATGTTGTTTATGGTTCTCACGTATACGCCAGGTACCCCTTGACGATGTAGAGCTTCTAGAACTGCCCTCAATTCCGTGTCTTCTTTAAAGTAACGCTTCTGTTACTTACTCTGCCAGGTTTCGAGTGGCGCCTGACTCGTCAGCTGTTGAGAATAAATCGGCGACATATCCGTTGGACATCTCAGCGCTAGTGTCCTTAATAATTCATATCATTTCTCTTTTCGAACTTTTTTTTTTGGAAATAAATAGGCACAACGAGCCATCTTATGTATATTATTTCAGTGTTAGGCGGTACACAGCTAACATATAAAAAGCGTAATTTCTATAGAACGCATGTTGCCAACCTTTGTATTTGGTGGCCTTTCATAGCTAAAACACGTTCTATTATTTATACACTAGGTTTTTAAAACAGTAAACCTCAGAAACAAGTTTAGATAAGCGTTTTTCGAGACCGTTACACAACGAGAAAACGTGGGGGCAGCTAGCATAGGTAGTGCAATGCTGGACTACAAGCGGAGCTTGTGGTTGACGTATACCTTCTTCAGGCTCCCACAAGCTCAACCGAGTCAGGTGATTTTTTACGTGACTAGCTGTCGATGATTATGGTAGGAAGTTTTAACGCGACTACCAAATTATATGGTTTGGTGGGAGCGTGTCGAGTGTTTGCGTCACGTATCTATGTTCAAAAAGGTTTGGCTGGCAGTGTCCCTCTATGTCCGCCTTTGCATCCTCACACTAACGTCATTTCTCGTCACCATCACCTCCTTTTCCCACTGCTCGCTATACTACACATGCCTACGGTTTGCTTCCCCTCCCCTTTTCATTTTCCTTCTCCTCCCCCTTGAAGCCCTTTTCCGTCCAATTTCGAAATTATGCAGAGACTTGCGCTTGCTTTGCTTCGTTTAGAGGAAGCGCCGTTATCACTTTTCTTTGACGCACAGTGTAGACCGCGCTTATCTTGCGTGCCCCTTTGAGAATGGTATCGACCGTTCTACAAAGTTCGCGTGCCCGACCCGAACATTTGGGTGCCTTCTAGAATATCACTGATAATGCCAGAACACGCTGTGACGTTTTGCAGTGTGATTTGCTTTGCTTTGCCGGGCACAGGTTCGCCCGCTGAACGGTTCACCTGACAACGTCTTTAGTTCTGCTGCGTCCTTTGTCATCATGACCCCGCCAAAACACTGATCTGCGCTAGGCTATGAATGCATCCGTGTTTATGTTGTAGTGGACTGAGGGAATGAGTCCAAGAGAAAGTACTGCGTGCGCAAATGCCGTACATTTGCGCGTGCGTTTGCGCAGACGCGCTGAAGTGTGCACGCACTTATTTCCTGATTATAGCTTCTTGCACGTGCCTCGATTACAACGGACCGCCCCGCCACGGTGGTCTAGTGGTTATGGCACTCGGCTGCTGACCCAAAGGTCTCGGGATCGAATCCCGGCCGCGGCGGCTGCATTTCGGTGGGGGCTAAATGTTGAGGCCCGTGTGCTGTGCGATGTCAGTGCACGTTAAAGAACCCCTGGTGGCCGAAATTTCCGCAGACCTCCACTGCGGCGTCTCTCATAATCAGAGCTGGTTTGGGGACGTTAAACCCCACAAATGAATGATTACAACGGACCGCTTGCTTAAAGTGCTCCACTCTTGAATACCTTTCCAATGAGAAAATGTCTGTAATATAACTTTGCAGAACTTCATATCTGTTTCAGTACCTAGCGTATAGCGCACACAAGGAAAAGCTAGAAGAATTGGTAGATGAGATTAATATGTGCGTAGTGTGCGAAATGCTGATATAGGATACCCAAAAGCACACCTTATCGCAATGTCACGTCAGTGTTATAACTAAATTGTAACTATATTTATCTAAAAGAGGCAATGCTAAGTCAATGTATCGCTACGTCGATTCAGAGATACCTATGTATAAACTTGAACAAACGCGAGTAATCTTGTGGTGTTACTTTTCGCCAAGTTATTTATTTTCCCATTCGGGTCAGCACCGCGTCCACAGTGCAAGTTCACTGGCCGAAGACACCATTGGATTCCCGAGTCCTTCCTCCTTTTCCCAGCTGTGCGGCTTGTGGCCATTGCCAGGTTCTTCCTAAATGGAAGCGAATATATGGGCAACGCGTTATCTCCCAGCCTTAGAAGAAGACTTGGATCCAAGGCCTCGAATGTACGACGAACACGTGATTAATCCTTGCACTTCTAACATGATGTACTCGTCCTATACGCCCCGATTGACGACACTGCAATACGTGTGGCTCATACACGTACTGCTCGGCCCGTGTTAATCTGGTAAGCGTCACAGGTCTTAAAATTTTGTGCTTACTCTGGGCCGTCCGGCTCGTCGAGGAAGCCGCCCGTGTCCAAGGGCTCGAGGCCGTCACCTAGGCTGGCGTGCTTGTGGGCCTATCCCGACCGAATCGCCGGACCTATTTGTTGATTAAAGTTTTCTCTCTCTCTCCATGCCGCTCTCGGGACAACTAAGATAGATATTCAACACACCATCGTAACACACATGAAAACAACAAAGGCATGTCGCTTTTCGTGACACGGGATTGAAATGCAGAGATACCATAATGCATAGGGACAAGTGCACGTGTATATCCGAAGCCAACGTACCAAGCGAAATGGTAGGCGGGTATCGAACCCGGGCCCCCGACATGCCGAGCAAGCACGCTACCGCTAGGCTACGAAGGCTCTTACCTCACAGTAACTGTAGTAATACACCCAATACACCAGCAGTTGGCAGGATGGTACTTGTGTAACGTCAATTGCGCTCGTAGTGTGCGTTGAGCGCCGTCAGGGCAACGTGATGAACGATAAACAATGTGCACGCCCACTTCGGATGCTTTCGTCCAAATTTGCTCGACTCTGTAGAAATACTTCATCGGACGAAGCTCCTGTTATGCCCGTCAGCGCTCCGCAGCCGGCATTTCTCTTCTATAAAACAAGTGTCCGTGCTGTGCACTAACGCGAGCGCAAACGTTGCGTCCCAACGTCAACTACCGTTTAGTCACAATGGTGATGTAATATTTCCGGGTAAGCCCCTTTTAAACGGCAACTCCGGCGGTTTCTTCACGATGTTCTAATATAGTTTTCAAGTGGTATTGATAGTGCTGTAAACGCCAGAGTGGTTGAGTTTGCTCAGACACGCACCAATATTTTAAACAAGCAACTGAATGTCGTCTTCAAACCGAACGGGTAGATGCTTCGGGGAACATGTGCGGTGACGTCACAGCCTTTCCGTCACCAGAAATATGGAACAGGCTGCAAAGAAATGCCAGTGGTTAAGTCATCCGAGCTTTCCTGATCCTAACAGCGACGTTTTGAGCCCTGAAATATCGCCGGTTTGGCTTTGAAGGCATGCTGGCTCGGGTAACCATCGCAGAGGTGATGACGCCAAAAACAGAGGGTGGCCCGCGTGAGAATCCGGTAAAATTTTTTAATATTCATTTACAGGACAATTAAATGACCTGGATTCGCCTGCATTGGGATATATATTACAGTACCGAGGAGAATTTATATTTAACATTTCGCTGATATCAGTGGACAAAAGTTATGATGAGGCGAAGAAAAACATAAAATAAAAGCCTCAGCCTTCACCACCGAAATATAACAGGCTTATATATAGCAGTGGACACTGAAAAATAGCCGGAGTTGCCCTTTAAGCATACTCCTACTCATGAACTTTGCGCAAAGACGCTCAATTGACTCTTAACACTACGCTGGATGCCACACGATTCGCCATAGGCGATCTCCTCGCTGACTGCTTCGCATGACGCTGATTCCTACAAAGCGCGATATCTGCAGGATTCTTTTCTATTTGACGTTAAATATACTATCATGCGAGGAAGCGGGTGCAGAGTACTTAACTACAGAACATTATCATAACGTTGGACGGCCCCTTTTGTGGCGTTCTCCGATTTTAACCACATCATAAACACTGTTCCTTCAAGATCAAGCATCAGTGCCTCTCTGCGGTATTCTCTCCCTCCTTTAAAGGCTCCGGGCTGCCCTAAACCAGCCCGCAAAGTGCGTGCAATGCGCCGCTCAACCGGCGGGGGCAGAGGAATGGCATATTCTGTAGCAGACGACGCGGTTGCCTTCATTGGCAACGGAGAGGCGGGCGAGCCGAACATCGAGGCACTTTACTCATGCGTGGAAGCGCCCGTGCTAACTGCACGACTTTCGTGCGTATAAGGTCGATCTTGTTACATTGCCGCTCTTTTTGCTTTCCTTTTCAGAATAACTCCTCATGGCAGATGAACAGCAAGGTCCTCCAGAGTCGTCTCGAAGGAGAGTCGGCTTCCAGTTCCCATGGTCAGCATTTGTCCACTATCCGCAGAGGACCGACCCTCGGGACCTTCCAGAAACTCCACCTCCCGAATCACCTCCCGGCTCACTTCCCGCCTCAACTCCCGGCTCACCTCGCGCCTCACCTACACGCACGCCTCGCACATGGCGCCGTCGTCGACGAGCCCGCAGAACAATCGGTCTAGAATGCGTCTACTGGACAGGTTTCGCTTCCGTCTTTGCAGTTGGCGTGGTTATATTCATTTATATGTCAATCGGTAGCGACAGGGTGTATGTGCCGCTGCCCTCTACGGAGCCGTGGGAGTACTGGCGGTTGCGAAAGAGTGACCACGGCTATCCACGTATCCTTCTGTGGAACCGCATTATGAAGCCATTTTCGGACGAAAACGCATCAGATGCGGAGATGCAGTGGTCTTGGAATCTTACTGGCTGCCCTGTCAGAGGGCGAAGAACACATACAGTGTTTTGCGAAATCACCGACAACCGTTCCCGCTTCGAGTGGAGCGACGCCATCGTTTTCGAGGCCAATCGGTTATCCATGTATGATTTGCCTAATCGTTGGCCCAGGTTTCCCATATGGGTTCTCTGGGCGCCGATTCATCTTTCGCCAGATAGCGAAGAGCCCCCCAACGTTTATCCTGATGCTGTACGCACGCGCTTCAACTGGACCATGGGTCGTCGGGAGGACGCTGATATTGTAGTGCCGTACAAGTCGTGGCGCTGCGGTGTTCGGGGAGACACTACGCTGCATGAAACCGCCGAGCGAAACCGTAAGGCCCTCGGCGGTTCTGTGCGGTCTGGGCAAGTAGCATGGATATGCAGCACGTGCGAGACAGAGGCCTACCGAGAAATTCGTGAAAGTTCCTGGCATTCCGAAGACAAGTCGGGCGGAGTGGGCATCCGCCACGTCGACATGGACACGTTTGACAAATGCGGACGTGGAACCTGCACGACGCCACTTGAATGCGTGAGACTAATCGCGGCCCACTATAATTTCATTGTTGTTAGGCTGCAACCCGACTGCTTCGACAGCCCGTACGAGCTAATTTATGAAGCCTTTGAGTACGATCTTGTCCCCGTCGTGTTGGCGCCACCCAATACGACACTGAACGTTCCCCCTCATTCTGTGGTGAACTCGGCGAACATCCAACAGCCTGGCGAGCTAGCTGCATTCTTAGCTGCCATAATGGATAACCCGTCCGAATACCAGCGTTACTTTACATGGAAGAGGCACTGTTCTCTGAGCCCCAACGAGGTCGACTTGTGTCCGCTCTGCCACGCTCTTTATGAGAAGTTTCCTCGCCGGCAAGCCCATCGTGATGCCTACGAGTGGTGGAAGATGCGCACAGCATGCCCTGCTTATGCACCGCCTTTGTACGGCTTGGACTGGGCGTTCTTCAAAACAGATGTACCCTGGTTGTGATATAAAGAGGAAGTGGCCTGAGAAGACATTTTTTGTACTTAATGAGTTTGAGTTGATCTTGATATCACTGATTTAGTTTAACACTGATTTTAACGGAGCGACTGGCGTTCCCACTGAATTTTCATGGCACGTTTGTGTAATAAAATTTGTACTTTCGTGCGAAGAAGCTGAGGCTAAGTTCTTTGCATGGAGCAACACTGTTATTACTTGCATCCTCCAATATTTTTGGCGGAGAGCTCAATTCCAGATGGGGAAGCTTGCAGAACATCTTACGGCTTGTTCGTATCTCGTGCTAGATTGGAGAGCTCGCTGGCCATCAGTTAGGACACGAAGTCTGTGTGCTGGCTGTGCGTACCTTTGGTCATTTTACTCGCGTTTTTAGATACTTCCTGTAAGTTTACGCGATTCTTGGCGAGCGGCGGGGTAAAATTTCATTGCATGAAGGAAAAGCTACAGATCCTAGGAATTGTGCGAATCAGTGTCATGCGAAGCAGTTATCGGAGAAATTGCCCATCACAAGTTCCTTGGCCTCCAGCCAAGTGGATGGACAAATTTGTGTGAAGTGCATGATTAGTATGTTTAACGTCGATTAACCCGGAACGTGCAGCACTGCGGAGACTAAATGGTAGATAATGGAATGACCTTACCAGTGAATGCTCTGGCCAGACGTCCGTTTAATTCAAGAGAAATGCACCTTATGGTGCGCTTTTTACCCTAAGCGTCATTCACTTACCTATTTTTACGAAATCGCGCAAATTCGCACAGATGCATGCCGAGTGATTGCAGTACGCATTGATTATTGTGCTGATTTGGTATTGCTTAGCACGACCTAGAAGAGCAATTGACGCTATAGAAGCACCATCAGACAAGGTTTCCTACATTATACTAGAGGGGCATGTGGTGCTAGCATCTGTGGGAGTTTCAAGCAAGGCGGACAGCCAGCATGGGAATGGTGAGTGTGACATGGATTTGCTTAGCATCGCTGTTCTGGCTTCATAAGGCTTTGCTGCTTTAAAAAGTGGGTCTTTGACGACGAAATATTGCACTAAAATGGAAAAGTTTTCCATAATGATGTACGTGCACAGGCACTTGCTGATTCTTCGCAGTTCGAAAAATACCAGTCTCTCAGGAATTCAGCATTATTACGTTATAATGACAACGTTGACCCTTGTATTTGTGCCCATATTTACCAGCGTCCACAAAGGTTTGTTTCAGATACATTCTTGTTGAACCATTAATGTTTTTGCTATTGTAAGTTGCGTGGGAATGTTTTAAAGTATGTAAAATGTAGGCGGTTCTTCTATATATAACAAACGGGCTTTCGCTTGCTTGGTCAAGTGCAGGGCAAGTGCTTCACTGCATTCTTGTAAACTATGTGGGTCAAGCCGCTGCGCGAGGCCCAGCGTTTGGTGGTTGGTTTTGTGCAAAAACATGATCTCAAATAAATAAAGCAGCCGTGCCGCTAAACTGCATCGGAAACTGCGTCTGAAGGTTGACCTCGGCGGACTTTTTGAGCGTTGTCTGCGGGTGCGTGTGCCTGTCGTCCAGTCGGCGACTGCTAGCTGCTATATGTATACATACATCCATATATATATATATATATATATATATATATATATATATATATATATATATATACTTTCAGAAAGTCAGTGACAAACTAACGGGAACATAGTGTCACGTGGCTGTGACTCTGAAGCATGCACAACTCAAGACGTTGTCAGTCCAGAACCTGTGCCCAGCAACGTAAAGCAAATCCCAATGGAAGATGATAGCAGCGTGAACAGCCGTCGGTCGACGGAAAAGCTGAGAAGCAGCGACATATGTCGGCTTTTATGCACGCGTCAGAACGCGTTCCCGCATTATTTCTGAGGTCCTAGAAGACACTCAATTGTGGCGCGTCAGGCATGCAAAGTGTCAAGAACGGTCGGCACGGTTCCCGACGTGACATCCGAGAAAAACGTGGAGTGCGCTGCGCGTAAGCGAAAGTGATAACGGTGCTCCCCGCAAACAACCTAAACAAGCGCGCGCGTCACAGTAAAGTCATAACGGCGTTCCCCTTAAACAAAACAAAGCAAAACAACCGCACGTGTCTCTACCACCCCCTGAAAACACCGTACCGATGTTAGAAACAGAAGATGGGCCGCCGCGGTGGTGTAGTGGTTACGTTACTCGGCTCCCACCCAAAATACGCGGGTTCCATCCCGGCCGCGGCGGTCGCACTTTCGATGGAGGCGAAAATGCCAGAGGCCCGTGTACTGTGCGTTGTCAATGCACGTTAAAGAACCCCAGGTGGTCTAAATTTCCGGAGCCCTCCACTACGGCCTTTCTCTCCTCTCTATCTCTTTCACTTCCTTTCCCCCACCCCCACGGACGCTTAGCTGTGCTCCCTACATGGGCTGCAGAAATTAGCGTCCTTTCCTAACCGAACCACAATCATCATCATCAATCAAGTGAAACGGGCGTTGCATCCAGCAATACTGGATGTAACGCCTGTATTGGGAACACAAAATACGAGCTGAACAATTCGCCTAGTCATGCTGCCTGTTCGTCTGACTCAACCTGATAGGGGCGGCTACTGTAAAACAGGACGGCCCAGTAGACGACTGTCTAAGCCCACCGCGCTGCGTCGGCGGGTGCGTAGGCTCGACCCTTTTGCAAGTTGGCTGCGTCATGGGGCGCTGACACACAAAACGGTCGCCGCTCGCGCTCTCCAGTAAAAGAATTGGGCGGTTGTACTTTGCACAATAGAGGTGGAAACGTTACATCGCACAGGGTTGACTGATAGCACGCTGTGCACTTACTTTCTCAGAAACAGATGCCTGAGGTTTGTAACGTCAAAGTAATTAAATCAATATTTTGCCGTGTGTTCTTTTAATGACGATAGTCTTTCTTGGGATACTTGAACGCCCAAATTTTTGTCGGTTTTAGGGGCGAAGCTCCTTACGGCGTAGGCTTGTCTGCCACTGTCCGTCGTAGCCACCTCGTCTAGTTCGCGCTCGCGCTCGCCCTCGGCGCGTGCCTCCCGGCGCGCGAGCTCTCTCACTCTTCCATCTGCTGTCTTGTGAAAGAGAGAGAGACAGAGAGAGAGAAGGAGAGAGCGAAAGGCGCGCGTTGACTATGGAAACGCTGTTTCTTCGATGAACGCTCTACCAGCTCGCAAAGAAGGAGAACGCGCCCTCACCCACGAGAGGAAACGTTGACCCAGCCAGCGTCTTCTAGCGAGTTTCTTGATTGAAAAATACCGACTGCTCGCTCTGGAGAACCGTTCACCGGCCACCCACATATATATATAGGCACTGGATCTTGACTTGCAATGAAGTGCCGGTGGGAGAGAGAGAGAGAGAGAAAGAACTTTAATGACCAAGGGATCTTCGGGTCCCCGCACGACCCCACTGCACTACACCGTGGCCTCCGCGATCGGCTGCGGCGGCGGGGCGGAGCCGATCGCGGCGGCCACGGCGGGAGAGGACTAGTAAACTCCACAATGACTCCCGCACGCGGGAATAGCTTCGAACTCATGAAGTTCTTTTTGCTTTGATTTGCTAAAACGAACAACGAAAATGTTCTTGGCAAAATAAGTAGAGCCAGAAAATATTACAGACGTGGCGGAAATATGTGTAACTCAACAAATGCGCTTTTTTACAGCAAGGACATTCTGTAAGGACATGCAGTAAGGACATGCTGGACACTACATTATTGCCTGCCGCGTATGCTTTTTCTCGGTTGAGGCTACCGGTTGGTTGCAAAAGACCTTTTTTCCTCGCTGTGCGGAACTTGCGGCAAGCATAACGAATTATATCCGTGCCTTTGTATGAACCTCGCTTAGCAGTATTACTCACGTCTATTGCGCAACCTTTGTCTTTGTGGTATATCACATTTAAAATACCACGTGTTAGGTGAACATCACAAGAAATTGAGTACAGAGCTTAATGCACCACAGAGCTTCACTGAAGACCCAACTATCGTCTATTTCGTGCCGCCAGTGGAAAGGATTACGAATGTCGCCCGCTCCAGCATGAATGCGAGGTGTGTAGGCTTCAAGATAGTACACGACGAGAAGATGCAGAGGCGTTCCTCATATAAAAAATCGACCATGACGCATGCTTTGCAACCTCGTAACCGAGCATGCTTAAACGAGCTACATTGCGTAACTCCCATCATGTAAATTTTTGCTGTTGATTTTTCACTTGTTTCCTTGTGTCATGTCTACGTGCCGGTCTCCCAATAAAACCTTCGTTGTCCTTGTTCATTTTGCGCGGGTTCTGTCGCCATGGAATAACAGCTCTCCCAGCGTTCAATTCTTCTGAGTCATAAGATGTCGGAGGCGGACGACCCATTATGGGTAGCCTTCTCTGCGTCGCTGCTTCAGCAGATACGCAGTTTCGTATGTGCTCTCAGATGTGCGGCGTTACAACGATTATCCATGATGTGCATGCGCGATTCGCGTGTACCACTGAGACGTTCCGCATCCCTTTCTTCTCTCTAACGGTAACAGCGGTTCTAAAGCAGTGCCTTTGCCTTTTAAAGGAAGAGTAGCCAAGTGCAATACATTGGCGACTGAAATGCTGAGGACTGTACAGCGGATGCAAAATTTCGCGCAAGTTCAAGCAATGTGCTAAATTACTCTAACTCACTGTTTGAAAGGGAACCTGTGTATCTCTCCGCGGCCACAAAATTTCGCGGCGTAAACACAAAATGCGAAGTTAACGATATAAGATATACAACATATTTTTCTTTGAAATCAGGCATACAGCATAGAGCTCACGATTCTTTTCAATAAAGAAAGCGCCAAAACACGCACCAAAACCGCATGATAGATGACAAGGCACCAGGGAAAATGCAAATACTCTGCCATGCATTCCCGGTGAAGATTTGTTCCAGATGCTCTCGAAAGGGCCGTTTTTTATCTATCCAAGCCCTCGCGTGAAGTGCGAACCGCGTGATGGATGATAACGGCGTCTTCGAAAAACATGAAGCACGTTCGTTCTCTCGACGTGTTTAACGGTTGCGTAAGCTACTCTAAGTGGAAAAGTACTCAGTAGCAAAGAAATTAATTACAGACCTAACAACAGTTTTATGTATAAAAGGGAGACCCACCTAGCCACCCATTAAATCAACCATAAGTTTGCCATGGGTCCACGGCAACCATAAAGTGATCATCAGTACCATTGGTGTAACGCATTAATATATCCCCTCCTCCCCCTTTCCCCCATTTGCATGTGTGGTTTTCGATAAAGCTTCGCTAGGCATTCACATTCGAAGGGCGGCATGGTGCCTAATTCACGAAGACGATAGTCTCTCTTGGGATACTTGAACGCAGAAATTTTGGTCTGTCTTTCTGTTTGTCTGTCTGCCACACGATTCTGCCACCCGGCCAAAGTTTAAGCACTTACCTAACGCCCAGCCATCTTGAACTGATACCTGTGTTCATACTTGTGAACACCGCCGATCAAAAAGCAAATATTACGCATATCTCAGGCGCAACATCAGTACGTATTAAGTGGCGTGTTCCTTTACTGGAAAATACATAGATACGTAATCCTAAAGACCCTATAGTGTTTCTTAGGCTGCCCTAAAAATGCGACGCTATGCAAGAAAAAGGCCTCTGCCGACGATTTGGTACTGCCACCTGGCAGTTGCCGAGGGATTCTGCACAAGCTCATGTTTCCCGACGGTGCTGCCAGATGGTGTCCATATCTCACGCAGCGTATTACGGCCGGCAGAAGACTATCTTCTTTCGAAGACGTTTGCAGCGAAGCACGCCGATATGCGGCCATTTTTTTTTCTCTAGGAACCGGATAACGCAGCCCGGCAAGACAAAAAGCCCCATAGGCAAGTACCTTCGTGACAGGCTCCGTGCTTTCTACGCACTTTATGAAACAGCATGAAGCAGTTAATGCGGACTTTCATCCGTAAGAGACAAAAAATGAACGCTCTGCGCGTTGTGGTAGCAGGAATGTCAAAAGGGCGATAAATTTATACTGCCACAAACTCACGTGCAGTTTTGCTAGTGTACACGAGATTTTGGTGCGCCGATGCTTTCACGGGATTATATAGTCCGGCAGGCTGCCGTAATGTATGACGCTAAATGCTAAAATACCCGCTCTTGCAGAGAGGTGTACCCGTAGGCACTGATACATATACTAATACATACGTCGCACCAAGACAGGCGGAAATTGCGGGATTCGCTTCTCTGGCATGTCGTGTGTGCATCTACATAATGACGCGCGCTTCTTTAGCTTTCATTACGGGAAGCGCCATCGTCACTTTCCTGTGACGTGCAGCGCAGACGGCGCTTATTTCGTATGCCGCTTCGACAATAGTATGCGCCATTCTACAAACATTGCATACCCGACAGCGCATTTTAGCGCCTTCTAGAATCTTAATGATAATAGCAAAACACGTTCTAACGACCGTATAAATGCTGACGCATCGCGCTGTTTGTCAGTTTTTAACATCGACCAAAGACCGTTCTTGGCACTAACGTCCTGCAGTGTGATTTGCTTTGCTTGACGGGGCGCAGGTTCATCCAACAAAACTGTTTACTTAACAACACCGTCAACGGGACAACGCCAACTCGGCCCTTCTAAATAGTTACAACCAGGAAGAACTACCGCCAGAATGCAGGCTTCTTCCTAACAAGGAGAAGAAAAGCTTGGTACGGCAAGGGCAACGTCGATGATGACAAAAGCAGTATCACCGGCAACAGTCATGATGCAGATGATGAAGCAGCCTAAAGAACCACCAAGATTCCCGAGTTCATCCATCAAAGACCCAGAAAGCTGGATAGAATAGTTCAACTGTGTCGCCTCCTTGAACAATTTGGGACTCCGGCGAGAAGATGCGCTCCGTATATTTCTACCTGTAACATGTCGCAAGGATGTTTGCCATTCTCCATGAGTCTACGCGGACATCTTTACGCAGAGGTCGGTGATAAACGTTGAGAAGCGTTCGCTGCTCGTCACAGTGGTTCGCGAGGCTTTTCCCGAAGCTTCACACCAAGACGAAGTGCGGGCGTGCCGGACACAAACGCCAACCGTCCAACTGCCCACCAGCTTCGTTAGCCTTGCGCCAGCAGCGGAAGCTTGCGATTTTTTGACACGTAAGTGTTTTATGCCGGGGCCCACCACGACCTTACACGTCACTGCCGTAACGGATGTGATGTAGTGAACTTGTAAGAACAATAAAGAAAGGACTCCCAGAAAAAGTTCCCTTGATGCGCTGGGAATCGAACTCGCAGCCCCTTGCGCCACGACGAAAGGTGCTCGGCGCGCTACCAATGTGCTAACGCCGCACATAGTCGATGCTGTACGAACGCGCCTTCTCGTTTCGTCCGGCTCAGCGCGCGCGTCCAAGCGCACATTGCCTGGGACGGTGCCGCCATCTAGGAAAGGCAAAAAGAATCACTTCTGGTTGAATTCGTCTCTTCTGAATGGCGGCGCCATTCCAGGTGCCCGCCGACCACCCTTCGAGCGCGATGGGAGAAATAAAACTGCTGCGTTAGATGCCAGAGCACGGCAACGACGTTAACGGGCCAATGTGGCGCAAGTAAATATGACTGACACCTTTGTCGCGCGGTATTTACTATAGACTGTGCCCTGTTATTAAGTAAACTACTTCAGTTACCACAAAGTGTTGGCTCTTGATGTTGTTGAGGGGATGTGTGAACTTGTGTTCTCACGTGAATAGTGCCGTACCAGCCGAACACCGATAGCAATGGGTAAGTTCACCTCGATGTAACAGTAAATATTTGAAGTGCTTATGCGAAGAGACATTTCACTTTCGTGTTATACCGATTCCTGTGATGCAGGTTTACGGTTGAATAAATTGTTGCTCGGAGAGAAAGCCTCAGAGCTAAGAAATTACGAAGCCATTTAAAGTAAGACAAGAAAAGTAGAAACTAAGGATAATTAAGGAAAAAAAGTTAAAGTTGCAATGTACACCCCGAGTCTAAGCTGACAAACTAAAACATGTCCTATAAGTTGTCCAGCTATAATGTTTGTGAAAATCAACAGTCACCGGTGGCGCTGATGGTGGCGGTGGCTTGGTGGGTTGAGGCGGCTGACGCTGGCGATGTCTCAGCAGCTGGAGTCACGCGCTGACCAGCACGTCGACGCTTGGCGGAAGACGCGGTAGTTCTTGCCGTCGCAAGAACTGCGGCTGCTTACCGACGCTGGCTCGTTCCGAGGAGGTGATCACCACCCGGAAGGTTCCGCCCTCCACGGGCGGTTCGGGACCGGAGTCGAAGGCCGGACACCTGGGACGTGACCTTGAACAGTCACGGCCGGAACGGACACCTGGGACGTGACCTTGAACAGTCACGGCCGGAACCCAGGAAGGCCGCGTACCTCCGAGTACACCATGGGCAGCTGGAGCGTCCTGGCCTCGCCTGACTTCACGCGTTCGGGTCCGGAACCCGACACCGCAGTCGCGCGACACCCAGGATCTTCACTCTAGCCTGCTCGATCTCGTTCTGCCCTCGACTCGTCTTCGACTGTCCTCTTCTTCTTCTCCCTCGTGCCTTGGCCGCGCAACCTCTCGCGCAAACTTTCTCTTCCTTTTTCGGGCCGCAGTTTCATGCGTGACGTTTCGTGCCGACGTCATCATCGTCTCTCCGCTGCTCAATCGAGAAGCACCACTGCCGTCGCCTCCGAGCACGTTGTACATAACACCACGGTGCCACCACACTTCACAGACACCACCATGTCACTATCCTACACGACAATAGGCCCCTTTTTGGGAAAGCTTTTCTGCACGAAAAACTGCTGCTCAATTTATGGATGAAGTCACTGAAAAAAAAAACACACGCACACACACACAGTAGGCTGAAAACCACAATTTTCCAGTTGCATTATGTCGGCGGTTTACTGTACTGTGCGGTTTACTGCAATGAGATGTAATCTCACCATGGTGAAATAATTGCGCCCATGTATAGTCACTCAATTCGGCTCATGTAATCCGCCCCGACATTTTCAGACCCCTTGATGTGCTCCACGTGGAATTCATATTCCTGCTGGGCCAAACTCCATCTCAAGACTCTGCTGTTGAGATGTTTTGCCTGCGACAAATATTGGCAAGGGTTGATGATCGGTCTGAACAACAAAGTGGATTCCCTATAAATATATATGAAACTTTTCTATAGCCCACACAAGAGCTAAACACTCGCGCTCTATAGCCGAGTACTTCTGTTCTCGAGGTAATAACTGTCGGCTAGCGTATGAGACTGGGTGTAATACCGAGTCATGGTCTTGCATAAGGACTGCGCCTATGCATGTGTCGGAAGCATCACTGCGTAGTATGAAGGGTCGTTTGACATCCGGAGCCTTGACGATAGGTACTTGGGTGAGCGCCTTCTTGAGGACTTCGAAGGCGGCTTCCCTCTCGCTGTTCCAGCTGACCTTGTTGCTTTCTCTTTTCTTGGTAATTTCGGTTAGGGGCTGAGCCTTCTCCGCGTAATGAGGTATCAAATCACGGTAATACCCTGTCAGACCAAGGAAAGAGCGAAGTTGTTTCTTGGTCTCAGGTCGTGGAGCTTTTGCTATCTTTGAAATCGTGTCTTCCACCGGTTGAATTATTCCGCCTCCAAGTCTATGGCCAAGGAAAACTACAGACGTCACGCCAACTTCACACTTCTGGGGCTTGATCGTCAGTCCAGCCTCGCGGATCCTCCTCAACAGGTGCCGCAGGGTTTCCGTATGTTCTTGCCATGTCGTAGTGGCGATGAGCACGTCATCGATGTAGTGGACGACATTTGGTATGCCCTGTAGAAGGCTTCTCATTAATCGAGTAAAAGCAGCAGATGCTGTTTTGATCCCAAACGGCATGTACAAGAAATGATAATGTCCTGATTGAGTGGAAAATGCCGTTTTCGGTTTGGAACTCTTGTCCAGAGGCACTTGCCAGTACCCTTTAGTGAGGTCGAACTTTGAAAAGAACTTTCTAGTTCCGCTCTCCGCAAACATGACATCTGTCCTTGGGATTGGTTCCGCGTCGGAAATTAAGACATCGTTAATCCGACGGAAATCGATGCAAGCACGGTAGCTTTTATCTGGTTTCTTAACCAGCACCAACGGTGAATTGTATGGAGAGTCGGACCGTTCAATCACTCCAAGCTTGAGCATATCTTGCACCTCTTTCTCAATGACTTCTTTCATGGAAAAGGGCAGTGGATATTGTTGAGTGTGGATGGGCTCAGAGGTGGTCAAGTGAAGACGGCATTCCAATAAATTTGTTTTTCCCGGTATTTCGGAAAAGACGTCTTCGTGACTTGCCAAGATCTCGCGAAGTTCGTTACGCTGGCTTTCGTGGAGGTCTCGGCCAATCTTAACCGCTTCTATACCAGAGCTCGCATTAGCCTTGAAGGTAGGTATTGGCGTATCGGTCTCTTCCTCCTCCACTACAATAAAAGCTGCCGACTGTGATTCGCTTTCAGGTTGACGCTCTTCATAACGCTTCAACATATTGATATGGAAGAGCTTAGTATTGTGGCCCATGTCCAACCAGTAATCAAAGTTTCCTTTCTTTCCTGTGACCAGAAAGGGTCCCTTCCACTGCATCAGTAGCTTGTTCTCTGTACTTGGAAGCAGTATGAGGGCTCGATCAACTATGTTCAGTCGACGGGTTTTACTTCCTCGGTCACAATACTTCTTCTGGGTCGCTTTGGCACGTGACAAGTTCTCTTGTGCCAGCAATATTGTCTTTTCTAAACGATCTCTGAGGTCTAAGACATAGGCATACGTGGTCTTTACTTCTTCACGTATATGATCTTCCGTCCATAACTCTTTGAGTATGCTTAGCGGTCCTCTAACATGTCTGCCATACAACAACTCGAATGGCGAGAAGCCCGTACTGGTCTGCGGTACTTCGCGGTACGCAAAGAGCAGAGGTGCCAACAATCGATCCCATGACTTGGGTTCTTCTTGACACAATTTCCGCAGCATTTGCTTCAATGTACCATTGAATCGCTCCACCAAACCATTACACATGGGATGGTAAGGCGTCGATCTGAGATGCTTAATGGCTAACAAATCGTTCACTTCTCTCATTAGCTCAGATGTAAAGCATGACACCTGATCGCACAGTATCTCGTTAGGGAACCCAATGCGAGAAAACATTTCGATTAATCCCTCGGCGACAGTAGCGGAATCAATCGATGGCAGAGCTACCGCGTCTGGGTATCGAGTAGCGAAGTCTACCAGAGTCAGTATGTAGCGGTTCCCCATATGCGTTGTAGGCTTTAAAGGTCCTATGATATCCACCGCCACTCTTTCAAAGGGGGTGTCGATTAAAGGCATGCGACCAAGTGGGGCCTTTCCAACCTTGTTTTTAGGATATGTCCGCTGGCATATGTCGCAAGAGCGCACATATCTTTTCACTGCCTCCTGAATTCCAGGCCAGTAGAATGCGCCTAAAACTCGGTCGATGGTCCTTTTCATACCCTGATGCCCCGACATCAATGTTTCGTGAGCCAAAGCCAACACTTGACCACGCAGTTTTTGGGGTAGCACCACTTGTTGGATCATTTTGTCTGAGGGTCCCCGGTAACAACGGCATAGAATTCCCTTTTCTATCTTGAACGAGTGAGTTGCAAGTCTTCCTCGGAACACTTGACCCACTTTCTTCCTACATGAATCTAAAGTTCTGTCTTCTTTTTGAGCTTTGCTCACATCCTCTCTGGTCAAATTCAATGTCTTCATGTCGACCTTAGATGACATCGACCGTTCTCGGCCCTTGACACCAACCACCATAGAATCTGGCGAATCTTCTTCCTTCGTTCCTCTTCCACTAGAACTTCCCGATTTCGACTTACTTCCCGGAATTCTCTCTTTCCACTTTTCGTCGGGATTTTGGACTTCCCTTGCTCCTGGAACATTGCCAACGATGACATCGTACAAAGGTCTTGTCATGCATTTGACCACTGAAATACCCGAAAAATAAGGTGACTGAATTTCAACCTTTGCCTCCGGAACGGTAATACTACTGCCATTGGCGAGGAACAACGTATCAGTAGTACCTGTTAGAGCTCCATCTGGCACCAGAGATCGACGGACTACTAGCGTATTGGTTCCTGTGTCCCGCAGCACTGAAACTGCCTGGCCAAACGCTAGGCCCTGCAAAACCGGCATCTGGCGAGTCACAGCTTTTGGGTGAGTTCTCATCGCGCTAGCAACATTTCCCTCTGGTTCGTTGGATGGTGGACCGGTAAGTTCAGTGGGGTTCTCTTCAGGAGACAGCAAACAAGATGTTTTCTTCATAGAGCCATTTCTTTTTGTGCAGACCTTAGTATCGTGCCCTGGCTTATGGCAATATGCACAGTAGGGTTGTTTAAGCTTGGTTCGGCAATCTGAGGCCCTGTGACCAGCTTTGCCACATACAAAACACTTTACGGTAGTTTTCACGGATAAGCTTCCGCCCTTCTCCGTGATACTACTATTCTCCGTTCTCTCACGAAACAGGAGCAAGTTAGGCTGTCGTTGTGCCTCTAAAAAGTCATCGGCGGCTTCTGCCATGTCTTCAAGCTTGCTGTGCTTCTTTTCACGAAGAAGCAGTGCTATAGCTGTTGATGGCAGTTGTTCAAAAATTGCTCCGACACTATTAGATTACGGAGTGCCAAATACTCTTTGTTTGTCTTTGACATTTCCACCCACCGATCAAAGAAACTCGAAAGCCTAGCCGCGTATTGTTTTGCGGTCTCGCCATCTTGGGGCTTGCTCTGGCGGAACTTCTCCCGGTAGCCCTCCGCCGTAAACCGAAAACGTTGAAGTAAAGCTACCTTCGCCTTATCATAGTCGAGTGAATCTTCGGGAGACAACCGTCCAAAGACTTTCAAGGCCTGCCCACTCAAACATAAGCTTAAGGCTGCGGCCCATTTTCCTTTCGGCCACTCTTGTCCGGTGGCGACGTTCTCGAACCTCTTTAGGTATGCATCCAAGTCGTCCCGGTTCTCATTAAATCCTGGAATTAGGCTGTGAGGGTTCACGTTGCAAAAAGCGTTCCCTCCAGATCCACGGTCAGCTGTTCTCGTGCCGCTATGATTGCCTTCCGATTCGGCTACTTTCAGCTGCAACTGCAAATTTCTCTCTCTTCTTTCTTCCAGTTCTAGCAGATCCTTTGTTGCCTCGCCTTCTGCAGCTCGTTCATCTCGTGCCCGCGCCTCCTGCTCATCTAACCACGCCCTCAGCTCTTCGCCTTCGAGCCCCATGCGCTCGGCCAAAGCCATTAGATCTCGAGCGCTTGCCATATTTTTAATACGCCTACCGCTACCACCACTATACCACTATTGGCTTCGTCCTGTCGCGGACGCCAATTTGTGATGCAGGTTTACGGTTGAATAAATTGTTGCTCGGAGAGAAAGCCTCAGAGCTAAGAAATTACGAAGCCATTTAAAGTAAGACAAGAAAAGTAGAAACCTTAAGCATCATTAAGGAAAAAAATGATAAAGTTGCAATGTACACCCCGAGTCTAAGCTGACAAACTAAAACATGTCCTATAAGTTGTCCAGCTATAATGTTTGTGAAAATCAACAGTCACCGGTGGCGCTGATGGTGGCGGTGGCTTGGTGGGTTGAGGCGGCTGACGCTGGCGATGTCTCAGCAGCTGGAGTCACGCGCTGACCAGCACGTCGACTGCTTGGCGAAAGATGCGGTAGTTCTTGCCCTCGCAAGAACTGCGGCGGCTTACCGACGCTGGCTCGTTCCGAGGAGGTGATCACCACCCGGAAGGTTCCGCCCTCCACGGGCGGTTCGGGACCGGAGCCGAAGCCCGGACACCTGGGACGTGACCTTGAACAGTCACGGCCGGAACGAACACCTGGGACGTGACCTTGAACAGTCACGGCCGGAACCCAGGAAGGCCGCGTACCTCCGAGTACACCATGGGCAGCTGGAGCGTCCTGGCCTTGCCTGACTTCACGCGTTCGGGTCGGGAACCCGACACCGCAGTCGCGCAACACCCAGGATCTTCACTCTAGCCTGCTCGATCTCGTTCTGCCCTCGACTCGTCTTCGACTGTCCTCTTCTTCTTCTCCCTCGTGCCTTGGCCGCGCAACCTCTCGCGCAAACTTTCTCTTCCTTTTTCGGGCCGCAGGTTCATGCGTGACGTTTCGTGCCGACGTCATCATCGTCTCTCCGCCGCTCAATCGAGAAGCACCGCTGCCGTCGCCTCCGAGCACGTTGTACATAACACCACGGTGCCACCACACTTCACAGACACCACCACGTCACTATCCTACACCACAATTCCCTCCACAGAGGGATGAGCCGCATTTTTTTCTAATATTTCTTACGAAAATCGCAGAATAAGTAAGCTTTCTACACTGAAATTTCATTTGTCATTTCTATTACCGACGTTTCGCAGGGGTCATTTTTGCTTGTCATTTTTGTAAGCTAGACGCTGGCGCGAACTTGATTCTCTAAATGTGGTGCCTAGGTGGGCGTGTGCCACGAGCGGTTTGGGCACGGGCACCAGGATGGCGTCACTGCTGCAACGTGCAACACAATGTCGCCTGGCGCCTAAGGGCTGAAATATCTGCGCGAACAGTGCTACTTCTCGGTTGATCTAGTTCAATGGTGCGGTAATGCCCGCATGCAGCGTGCCTATGTGCCGCTCTTGCTCGATAAGATAGTAGCGATTTCATGTTCATATCAACTCATCACAGCGGAAGAGCCAGCCATTTTTCTCACAGTAAAGCTACGAGCGATCGCATTCATCAGTAGTGGCAGGGGTGGCTGACGTTATCATAACAAATTTACGCTGTATTAACGAGCCCATGACAGCTTGCACTGGAAAAAAATCAGGCCTGTGGAGAGGGCGGAGAGCAGGCGCAGCAGGCCCTGTATCATGGTGCGTGCTGCCTAATTATATTCTTTGTCTTATTGTATTGATGACGACGAAGATAAAGAATGAGCAGAAGAATAAAAACCCGTTAACAAGCCCAAATCATTTATCTATTGGTGCCTCTCAGGATGATGCAAACCGTAATGCTGTTTTGTCAACATTGCATAAATTTATCGGAGCCGTGGAAGATTACGCTGCTAGTGCTGTCGACCACAGGGTTTAGTTCCCAATGTTTCTTTTAGTAAATTCTAATTATTATTTCTTAATTAGAGCTTCTACTTCTTTATTTTTTCTTAAATTCTTACCTTGACCTTTTGTTTTTCCGTTCTTTATATCATTATCTGTAGTGTGGCCAATTCCCATCGTGGGTATGTGCCAATTATAGAGGCGACAACAACAACAAAAACCGACGAAGCAGAAGATCAATCTACGTGATGATGACGAAGAAGAAGAGGAAGCAGATGACGGCAATGAGGAGGCAGGAAAGAAGGCGATGGAGGAGGAAGAAGAGAACGGGTAGGAGAAGAAGTTACGGAATGAGACAGTTTAGCAGCGCAAAGGAACAGAAACAAACAGGACGAGAGCCGTTCCATGGTCCTTGGTCATGTTCCTTGTTCTCAGTCTTTTGCCCTGCGAAAATGCGTATGTTCCAAGTAGCCGAACTTTCCATGCTATAATGGAATAAGTCCGTCAGGGAGACATGCGAGGCTAGGCGGCAAAGCAAAGATTAAGCTGATGATGATGATTATGATGATGATGATGATAATCATGATGATTGTGGTTCGGTTAAGGAATGGACCCTAATTTCTGCATCCCATGCCGGGAGCATGGATAAGCGTCCGTGGGGTAGAGGGAAGGGAGTGACAGAGATAGAAAGGAGGGAAGAGCCGCAGTGGAGGACTCCGAAAATTTTGATCGCCTGGGGTTCTTTAACGTGCACTGACAACGCACAGTACACGGGCCTCTGGCATTTTCGTTTGCACAGGCCTGTGAGTTTTTCCCCTCTACACCCCCCCCCCCCCCCCTATTTTTTCAAATCCCCTTCATTGTCGTCTACTACACCTGTTTATTCTTCGGCGGCGTCATCTCCTTCCTGCCTTCTTTTAACAACGATGCTCCTTTTCTTCGCCATAAAAAATTACTGGTCTCAGGAACTATCATTATCATTAGTTATGCTCACCAACGCGCGTGCACCTCTTTTGTGCATTGCTCATTGTACGGCCTGTACGGCAACGTCGCCATCCCCATCAACTGCGGTCACTTTGACGAGGCCCTCAGAGCTTATCATGCAAAACGGCTTGTATTGATCACAGGGTTTACACTGCTAGGTGTGCGGTGCCTCTTGCACCGAAGCTGTTCAACAAGAGCTATGTGGTGCGAAGGACACGAAGGAGGACGACGTTGAAGACAAGCGGTGCTAGTGCGGTGCGCTGCATTACGAATTGGCCTTCTCATTGCAACTCGACGAACAGCAGGATAAAGGAAGAAGAGCGTTGCACTGGGCGCATCGCTTGCTGGACCGAAAGGTAAGTCTGACTTTGCGCATTCCGTTGTTCATTCACTATAGTGCTGCGAAGGCGTTTCAAATGCGCCAAATATTGATTTCGTCTGCTTCGCATGGCTCAGATTGACAGCAGCGATTAAAGTACAATTCCTTATTCTTTTACAAAAGGTTATTGGGCGATTATTGTTTTGTATTCTGTAGATGACTGACTTTCAACCTCATTCTTGCTTTTGAAATACCGTGTTGGACGCACGGCCTGCATTTGCGGCATTCCAGATAATTGTGCTTTATTGCTTATTCGCGGGTGAATAATCCTCCGAAATCATAATGGGCACAACCATGACCTTATTAATTTTAAGGAATCGGCAACTGTGCCGTGGCTGGAAGCGCATGTTTTGACTACTCCAGACTGCTTAGAAACGTGAGCGCGCAAATTTTCAGGCACATGGGACTTACGTAGGGAACGTCGGAAACATTTCGTGTCGTCTAATCAGCCAGACATGCATTGGAAGAATGAGTGAAATAGAAGAGCAGGCCCAGCCACGGTGGTCTAGTGGCTATGGTACTCGGCTGCTGATCCGAAAGTCGCGGGATCGAATCCCGGCAGCGGCGGCTGAATTTCGATGAAGGCGAAATGTTGAGGCCCGTATGCTGTGCGATGTCAGTGCACGTTAAAGAACACCAGGTGGTCCAAATTTGCGAAGCCCTCCACTACGGCGTCTCTCATAATCATAGCTGGTTTTGGGACGTAAAAACCTACAAAACAGCAATATAAGAGCAGGATACGTTGTGGCTTCGGTCAGAGGGGGGCGCCGCAGCCAGCACGAACTGTCGCCCGCGAAAATTGTGGACCGCGTAGTAAAAAGCGAAGCAGGATATAATCCGGGGGCTGTATTCTGACATCGCTTCGAGAGACAGTGCCGCTTGGTATGACTCAGAAGCCGTCGTGTTCAGCCACGAAGGGACTACATGCTAGCACCTTCTCACCCAAGAACTGTGCATGCACAGACGGGCGACACTGCCGACCACGCCAAATGTGATAAGTTGATAACCTCACGACGCAGCCACAGTGCGTCAATGGCTATAGTAGTTTCCAGCGCTCCGCTACCAGTTTGGTCGAGATAGGGAGCGAGCCGGTGTCTCCATCGCTTCGAGGACGTACTAGATCCTGCTTCAGCACTCAGCTCTCGAGTTAGTCACCCTTAAACGACGACGCTGCCATATCCACAGGGCACATGGTTCGGGATTGCAAGAGGCTAGCAGAGAGTGATCACATTAATTATACTGCAAAAGAAAAAGGTAGCTTGTCTTTCGAAGCTCAGTGAGATGGAGAAAGACCGTTGCTGTAGTACAAAGAAAAAAAGTATAGGCACCAAGGTGAGTACTTTTATAGCGCAGTGATAAGCGCTAAGTGCCTTGCATGCAGTCCATCTCTTAAAATATGAGTTCTTAACGCTTTCCTGTCAAGAATGTTACGTTGCTCTGATAGTGGTTGCGACCTGAAATACCGGGGGCACGCCATTAAGGCAAGGCAATCGCAAGCTGTACGCGTCATCACTGATTGCGGGTGAAAATGGCGCTCCAAACGCTTAAACTGTACACAGTGCGTGGCCGTGTGCGATTAACCGGTGTGAAAAAAAAGAAAGTAGCCGTATAAAAGCGTGGTCAGCAGCGTTTCTTACGATCCATTTTTTTGCGATGTTTGTCACTGACGACATTTCGTAGAGCGCGTGTGGCCAAGCCATTACCGAAAAAAACGCGCATAGACTGCATTCTTCTTCTGCTTCTTCTTTCCAGTCACACATGACACTTGCAGGCAAAGCCATGCACACTAGGTCTGTGCTCGCCGCGGCACTGGACAAAATCGACATGATTAGGAACGAGAGGCGTGACGCGGATCTGGTTCGCCTCGTGCTCCTGGAGAACCTGGTGCTTAAGTTGGCCGCCTTGCTGGAGAAGGACGACAACGGCGACGACATCGATGAGGGCTTGGAATGTGACGGCGCATGCGCATACGTCTCCCAAGGCCTTTACGAGGAGGCAGGACACTCGCCACAAATGCAGCAGCTGGAGTCCCAGGGAGGTTAGGTTTTCCTTGGCCATAGAATTTGTGCTTAGAGAGACGAAAACCATGTTTCTGACATGCTTGCGCAAATTAGGGGCCGTAGTCGGCATCGGCACAAATCCTCGAAATAATTGATTGCCAGCACTTGTCGAGTATTACGCCACAGACGACTCAAGCATGGTCAGGTGGAGCAGGTGAGGCAGTGTATGTGTTGAGGCCAATAAAGGGTGACTAAGAGACGTCTCATTAGAATGACGGTGGTTCAAGGCAGCTGATGTTCATAGCGCGCTGAACTAGCAGTAAGAACAGGCAAATCATGATCATGACTGCTTGAGATTAAGAAATATAAATGAAAGCAGCACCTGAGTATCGTGTTAAGTGACTGATTTATGCCACGTGGAGCCAATGAGTGATAAAGCCACGTGGAGTGATCAGCTTCGCCGTACGCAGACTTCGCACTTCAAAGGAGAGCTGCTTGCCCATTTTTATTGCGATAGCACTTATACGGACATTTGAACGGGGCTTTCGCCGTCGCCGCTATGTGCTGTATATATATATCTAATTATGCATATATAGGTCAAAATATCAATGAAGGAAGATAGAAATGTCTAAAAACAAACCTTGTAGTTCCCACGCACCGTGGAAATCTGAGTCATGCGAAGCAGTGAACGAGGAAATTGCCTAAGATGAACGTAATTAATTGGTATTTGGCCAACCATTACGAGTAGGATCAAGGCTTTTGTGCAAAGCTGATGCACCCACTCATGAGTAACTAGAAAACTGGCCAACCAGGAAAGTAGACAGCACAGTGACTTCTGAAGGGTACCTCATGGTACGATGTAACTTTGCAACTCACGTTGGTCCGAAGCACATACATCAGTTTTGTCAAAGAAAAATGCAGTATACTGTGCCCTGATGTGCTATCATAAATGTCGCTCGTGAAAGGATTCCTACGTAATCGAGCAAAGTTGCACAAAGCATACCAAATGGTATCGCGGCACATGTATTGCTATGATACTCTTTGTCACACATTAGAGGCACAATTCATGTTACGCGTGCGCCATCGCTAGCACTGCTTCATCCGTAGGTTTATTTGCTGTATATACCTAGCGGGAGAAGCAGCCATATAGCCTATAATAGTAGCATGCTCGCTACAACGAGGGCCTATGTTCGATAACGCCCTGTAGCTTGGAAAGTTGCATATGTGTCCATGTGTCTGTAATGATCTACATTTCAATTGCAACCTAATACAAACGGTATTTCTTGGCTTAAAAGCCGATTCCTTGTGCCGGCTGTCGTGTGTCAACCGCGAACAGAGAAACGTGGGCCGATCCTGGAGGCAGTACACCGGTGTGAGGCGCAATAAACTTCAGGCGCTTGTCAAGGTTGCGGGATCGATCCCCGCATTCGCGGCGTTTCATACGTCAAATAACCCCAGCCCCGGCATTTCGCATGTCTACTTTAGTTGGTCCTTGATTGACTTAGGTTCTCTAGGATTGAAACACCTGTGGTGCGCACACCCGCTTCAGTAGGCCGAGCACTACTGGTATGAGCCACAAGAGATTGCAGTGTCGTTAATCGTGAAGCATATGACGTGTATATCACTACTATGTTGTAAAGGTTAGACATTGGACATTGATGTTCATGATATATTTATTTCCCTACATGATAAAATATCGGAGTATACCAGGTGAACGAGGCGACCAAGAGAGCAGCGAGACGTAGGCGGCTAGATAGATAGATAGATAGATAGATAGATAGATAGATAGATAGATAGATAGATAGATAGATAGATAGATAGATAGATAGATAGATAGATAGATAGATAGATAGATAGATAGATTAGGTCAAAGTTGCCACGAAATTCTTTACATTTAAAAAGGACGCCTCTCACGCCGGCAGCGCCATATAAATTTATGTCTAAAAATAAAGCACACAGCTTAAGCCAGTAATGCGCTCACGCAAAAGCTAGCTCACGCAAAAGCGTCTGCAGCGCCGGAAGCATCGCGCTAGCTTGGTGCCCTTTTGCAGCGCAAAGTTTCTCGACGGCGCAAAGTTCACGCTGCTTAGCACGGTCACGTGGTGTGAAGCACGCGCCAGATAGCTTGCAGATATCTTAAGAAGACATCTTAGCTCGCAGCTCTGCTGCGCGTTATCTCTTCCGCTCGACCGTCACATGGTACTTTAGGGCCATTTCACGACCGCATCGCCAACTAACGAGACAGAGGGGGAGCTGAAGTGGAAGCACCTCGCTCCCTCTCCTCTTCATTTCGCCCTCTCTCTTTTGTCGGCGATGCGGTCACCGGCTATGTGGAGTGAGGGGGCAGCTGTCACCGTGAAACAGCGCAGTTTCACGGTGACATCTGCCTCCCCACTCCACAACTCCATTATGACGCTGAGGAATGATGGCGTAAGGCGCCTTACGCCATCATGCCACCGCCTCTCACCAGACGGCTGCACAGGAGTTCGAGCAGAATGCCACTCGCGCCGAAGGCGCGCCTTGGTTCAGCGTGAGTACCTAGAGGGACCGAGCTCTATAGGTACAGTCGTGAGGAAAAGTTTGGAGACCAATGGGTGCCACAAACAGCTATTTTTCTTTGCTGTCCGAGTAAGTTGGCTTAAATTAGGTGGTTCTGCCTAGGTGCACTTGTTCGACCGATGTAATGCAGTGATGCGATTCCATGTTGTAGAGCTGTGCTACTCGGAATTTAAAGTTTTGCTCGTGACTGTACATTGAGAAACGACGTCAGCTCTTCTTTCTTGAATACTTGAGTAAGCTGCACGTTATAAATAAGGACAAACGATTTAAATACACATCGACAGTTAATAAATGTACGGTAGCAGCTGTTGCTACATATTCCGGCTGTAGGCCTCACTGAAGCGTGGTGCCGGTAGCCGAGATCGGGATGTCAAATCTTTTTGGCGCGATTGATTCATACTGAGAGCTACGCCATTGTTTTCGAGAGAAGAAATTTCTGTATTGGAGCGCAGAAAGCGATTGACTAATTGATTTGTGGGGCTTACCGTCCCAAAACCAGCTCTCATTATGAGAGACGCCGTAGTGAACTGTCATGGTGGAACAGCGCGCACAAACAACTTCCTGCCTTGCCGTAGTGGAGTTCTTCGGAAATCTGATCACCTGAGGTGCTTTAACGCGCACTGACATCGCACACCACACGGGCCTCAACATTTCGCCTCCAACGAAATGCAGCCGCCGCAGCCGGGATTCGATCCCGCGACCCTCGGATCAGCAGGCCAGTACCATAGCCACTAGACCACCACGGCGGGGCCGCATAAAGCGATAATGGACGCGAATACATTTTAAAATTCATCTAGCGAAGCTTCACAGTTATTTTTAGCGTTCCTTTCAGGCATGTTGAGATAACTTCAGCGTATGTTTGCATTAATTAAGGGTACACGATTTAGAATCATGGCGGCTTGGCTACATGAAGGCGTAGTTACCTCTTATAAAGCATAAGAAATTGCCTTCTTCTTTGGTACCAACGAATCTTATTTGCTCCAAACGTTTATGTTTGAAAGCAGATTCATTGCGCCGCTTTATTATGAGAAGTTTATAAATTATTTCGACTAATTGGTGCTTCGAGACCTGCGCTGTCTCTAAGCTAAATTGTTCGCTTTCAAATAATGCTCGCTATAGAGGTGCAGACGCTCCATTTTGGCTGCCCACCGGCCTTAGATATTCAACGAAAATTTGTATGCTCATGGTCAGCCAGAGGTCGCGGCTATTAGAGCAGCGCGGTGACCAGCTTCATTAGCGGAAATGGAAAAAGCGCACACGTTTCCTTATATCGCAATTCATTCCACGCAGGATGGGCAAACATTTTCGTGGCGTTGTCTCTATTGAAACCGTAGTTCTCGCAGAAAGAGAGCATACTTTATGTAATTCGTTGTATACTTACCCTGTTTTTGGTTATTCAAATTTTGAGAACGAGTAAACCAAATCCGAGTGCTCATAATGTTTCTTTCTACGTTTATCTGGCCGGCAGTTATAGCAGATTCTTCGAGGCTACCTGAGCACCTTGATGAGCATCCACAGCAGCTACAAGACGCGCATCGATTTCTCAGAGCGTTGGAACTCAGTCCCAAAACAAAGAGCACACTGGAGGATGAGCTTGGTCCTGAGCCAGACATACAATTCGTGGACGAATAAACATTGCGGCACAGCTTGTTTATCTCTGGTGTGTTCTCATCATCGATGGATATTTGGTCGCTGTGAAACATGCCGTGCCTCGTTTTCCTCGGCGACCTCGCAGCATAGCACTTTATATGATGAAACCCACCAAATTAAAGTCTGCAATGGACGCCGAAGAAATCCTCGTCTAATGAGGCACTCGAAGTTTGGAACTTAACTACCGTGAGTGCGAACTCACGGTTGGAACTTAACTACCGTGAGTACGCTACGCCTTTGGCATCGAACTAGTGCCAGGCAGCTTACGAAGAAGCGAAGAAAACCAAGAGAACTTCGAGCTATACAAGGGCGGCACATCGCATAGCTATGGGTCAACAAAGACAATCAGGTGAGTGTGGCCACGAGATATGCCTGGGATAGCTCCCGCCACGCAACTCCAAAGGAGGAGCTAATAACAAGAAGAAGCGACCTAGGAGCTGGAGCTGTATTATTGCGATAGCAATTATATGGACAGTCTCGGCTGGTTTTTGCCGTCCCCGTCGCCGCCGTCATGAACCATATATATATATATATATATATATATATATATATATATATATATATATATATATATATATATATATATATATATATATATGTTATGTCCACGGTAGCCGGAATAACAGGCATACGTGGGAAGAAAAACTTGTTTATTACTTGAGCCGTAAGCACCTTTTTCCAGCCAGCGCGAGCGGTCTGTTTTGTCCGAGCGCACACGTTCGACTGTCGTCGTTGGAACCAGACTGGGGAGAGAGGCGCAAGAAGCAGGCGACGGGAGTCCGCCAAAAGCGAGAGGGGGAGCCGGGGGGGCCGGCCTGCGCGTCCTTGAAGCTTTCCGTGAAGTGCGTGTTCGCGGTTGGAGACATGGCAATTCCTTCCCCCCTAGTTTTGTGCCTGGTAGCGGTCTGGAGGGTGTCGCTGTCTCGTTGATTTTCGCTGGGCGGGCGCCGTATGGGCTGGGGCGCAGCTGCTCGTTTTCTCCACGGAAGCTGCTGGGTGAGCGGGAAGTGTCTGTTGTTGACTGGCGTCCTGTTCTTTTGTCAGCAGCCAGGCCGCGTTGGAAGGTGCCGGGGAGCTGCTGCCTTCAGCGTGTCCACAGGGCGGATAGCGTGCGCGTACATGGCGTAGCTGGTTTAAGTGTCAGCGAGAAACAGTCCCATTCACCTCAACGATCCAAGATCTCAGGCCGATGCGTTTTTTAACGATGGCCGGGACCCACTCGGGCTTCTGGTGAAACTGGCGGGCGAGCACCGCTTGGCCTTTGTGGAGTTTCCGGCAACGCGGGGCATCTTCGTTATCTCGGTTGACCTTGGAAGGTGGCTCTGGCAGAACGGCCGAGCTATGCGTTCGCAGCTCACGAGAAAACATGAGCTTTGCTGGTGTCTGGCCCGTCGCATTGTGCACTGTCGCGTGTTGTTTGAATAGAAAGCGTGCAATGCGGCGCTGCAAGGACCCTGTAGAGTCTCTTGAAAGAGCTCGTTTTAGCTCTCCCACGTAGCGTTCGGCCTGTCCGTTTGTGGCTGGGTGGTACGGAGCAGATGTTACCGCTGTGATGCCGTTGTCGCGGTAGAATTTTTTTATCTCAGCCGACACGAATGCTGTCCCGTTGTCCGAGACCACCTTGCGGGGCAATCCGAATGTTGCGAACAACGAGCGCAGTACCTCGATGACAGCTGTCGAAGTTGTTTTGCTCATCTGGCTAACTTCAACCCATTTGCTGTAGGCATCCACGATTACTAGGAATGTGGACCCGCCAATTGGGCCTGCAAAGTCGAGGTGCACGGTGTGCCAAGGCGTGCTCGGTCTGTCCCAGTCCGGTACTGGAACTCGTGGCGGAGCGCGTTGACTGGAATGGCAGGCTGTGCACTCTGCCGCTAGTGTCTCGATATCCTTGTCGATTCCCGGCCACCACATGTAGCTGCGGGCGCACTTCTTCATTGCTACGACGCCTCGGTGTCCGGCATGAATTAGAGCCGTGGCTTGTTGTCGAAGTGGGCCTGGAATGACAACTCCTGACCCTAGTGTGATGCAACCTCGATGACAGCTCAATTCCGTTGCTCTCTTGCGAAAAGCGTTGAAATTGTCATCCTTGAGCTTTTGAACGCTACCCTCCTGTAGGGCTTTGTACAGCTTGGACAATGTCGGGTCATCTTGTGTGGCCGTTGCGACTTCGTCTGCTGTTAGTGGGGGCCTTGGTAGTGCTTCGAACATGAGCACGCAGCCAACATGAGGCGGGTCCTCAATGATTTCGCTGAGGGGTAAGCGGCTCAGTGCGTCGGCGTTTTGGTGCTTGTTTCCGGGACGGTACACAATGTCGTAGTCATATGCTGACATCTTAATGCACCACCGGATCATACGAGGCGAGATTGTCTGAGGAATCTGCTTTTGGGGCCCCAGGATACCCAGAAGTGGTCTGTGATCAGTCAGAACAGTCACATGTCTGCCGGCGATGTAGTGATGAAAATGCGTGGCACCATAGACGACGGCGAGTCCCTCACGATCAAGCTGAGAATAATTGCGTTCCGCAGGTGATAGCGTGCGGGGAGCGAAGGCGATCGCCTTGATCGTCAATTTGTGAAAGCACTGCACCGATGCCGTAGGGCGAAGCGTCACAAGCAAGAAGCAATGGCTTTGTCTCGTCATAGTGCCTGAGCACCACACTTGCACGGAGCAGCTCTTTAAGGGCTTCAAATGCTTCCTGATGGCATGGCGACCAAGTCCAGGGGACGTCGTTTTTCAACAGGTTGTAGAGGTCGTTGGCCACCGTTGCTCGGTGTTCTAGGAAACGGTCATAGAACGTTAGGAGACCCAGGAATGATTGGAGCTCTTGTTTGCTGGTTGGCGCGCGTGCCTCGGTGATGGCGCGTACCTTGTCGCTGGTGGGGTGAATGCCATCGGCATCGATCAGATGACCCAAGAACTTCACTTCAGGAACCGCGAAGCAGCACTTATCGATGCTTTAGCGTAGGTTTGCACTTGCTAGCCGTTTCAGTACCAGTTCTAGGCGAGTAGCATGTACCTCGCTGGTTGCGCCACTGATGATTACGTCGTCTAAGTAAACGCACACGCCAGGAATTCCTTGAAGCTGCGATTCCATGTACCTTTGAAATATGGCTGGCGCTGCCGCTACCCCGAATGGAAGTCGCTTTACCCTGTACAGTCCTCTTGTCGTATTAAGCGTGAGCACCTCAGAAGTTTTGTCGCTCACCTTCAGCTGTTGATATGCCTGCGTGAGGTCCAGGGTTCTGAATAGTTTCCCTCCCCGTAGCGTGCTGAAAACCTCCTGTGGTGTTGGCAGGGGGTATGAAGACGATTTTGTCGCCAAGTTCACGGTGAACCGGTAGTCCCCACTGAGACGTAGGCTTCCATCTTTCTTCCTCACTGCAACCAGAGGTGTGGCCCAGTTTGAATGCTGTGTTGGCGCAATAATACCCTGTCGTTCCAGCTTGCCGAGCTCCTTCTCGTAGGCAGGTTGCAAGGCAAACGGTATCGACCTGGCCTTTAGAAACTTCGGACGGGCCTCTGGGTGAAGCTCTAAGTCAACGGTTGGCCCGTTGTGTCCAGAAATTTCGTCAGAAAAGACCGTCCCGTACTTCTTCTGCAGCTGCTCGACGAGTTTTTGTCGCCGATTTGAGCTTCCTTCTGCTGCCTGGTTGATGGCGCAGATCGCGATGTTGAGAGCGTGGAACCAGTTTCTGCCCAAGAGGCTAGATCCAGTGCCCTTCACAATTACGATAGGCAGTTGGGTCACCGCGCCGTTGTATGCAACTTCTATAATCAAAAGAAGAGGCGTGCAGGACACGGACACAAGAAGAGCAGTGAACACCACGAACGCCGACTAACAACTGAAGCACACCTGAGCCCTTTTCCGTGTTCTCCTACTTATCTGCGCAATCCTGCTTCTTTAGCCTCTTTAATTGCTATTTGTATGTTTCGCGCTAGAACTATGTCGTGGTTCAAACGCAATAATATCATTCCGATGGAAATTCATATGTTGTGCGGTTTTCTTCTTCCTTCTACGGGACACGCGAACAGGATTTGCGCGATTATTTCAGCCGAAGCATGGCGGCAAGTCAGATTTTTTCGCCAATGTTTAGAAGCCAGCTGCGCCACCCGGGGAGACCGTCAAAGGAACCGCACTTGCGCCAATTGGTTGAAAGTTTCCGAGCAGCACGCGGAGTTTTTGTGGCGGACTAAGCTACCGGATCTACTGCAAAGTAAGAGGAATTCTTTTTCTACTAAATCGCCGTCGGAAAAGGTAATGATTCTCGGAGACGCCGTTTTGGACGATAAACACAAGAAAATTCTAGCATTAGGCCCTAAGCACTGTTTTCATCCTAACCTAAAAGAAGTTGACGTTTTAAGCTTACCTCGATCTATAACTAAGGTTATTCCGGAAGTTGAACGGTCTCGTTGTATTTCAGATTGCTTCGCCAGCATCAAGCATTCGAACGATCCCGTTAAGGCCTCTGACCCTACCCGACCGGTGGTAAATTACTGTGTAGAACATAAGCCTCGACCTGTTTTATCCGATAAGGAAGGTTGTTTTGTAATAATGCCGAATAGCACTTTTTCAGATAAAGCCTCAGCAGCTATTGAAAAGAATTTTAGACCTGTGAAACTGAAGCCTTCTGTAGTAAAACAACGAGCTGTCGATCTCCTGTTGAAACATAATCTAGATAAGGTAGCTTCCAGTGTTAAAAAGGCTAAATTGCTCACCTTAGAATTATTTTTCTCGGCGAAAACCCATAAGCCAGAAATTCCTTTTCGCTCGATTGTATCAGAGTCAGGGACTTGGCAAGTTTGTGTAGCTAGCTATTTGCAGAAGTGTTTAACATCCTTAAGTTTTCCTGACCCCTTCCGTGTACGTAATTCTCAGGCTCTGGTTCAGTTGTTAACAGAGGAAAATCCTGGCCACTGCACAGCGTTTAGCATGGATGTAGAGGATCTGTATTATTCGTTGCCCCATAAAGGTTTATTAAATTGCGTGAAAGAATGTATTCAAGAACAAGGGCAAGAGTCCGGTTTCATAGATAGATGCGGAGTTTCCACAGGTACCTTTCTAGAAATTCTTTCCATGTACTTAACGTCAACGATACTTGGATACAGAGAAGGCGTGTTTGTGCAAAAATCAGGAATTTGTATAGGTTCAAAGGTCGCCCCTATTCTAAGTGATCTGTACTTGAGCAAGTTTGACTGCCGTTTAAAAGAGGCGTTAGGGGACCGCATCATCAGGGTATTTCGGTATGCGGACGATTACCTGGTACTTTCTAGTAAGAATGATTTTGAATCAGTCGTCACCTATGTAAGCGATCAATTTAAACTTAATGGAGATGGTCTAAGGTTCACGAAAGAACTACCGGAGAGAAACGTAATACAGTTTTTAGATATCTCGTTGTCATTTGAGCAGAATCACGTGTGTTGGCAGTATTCCCCTAGAGCATCTAAGCCGTTGTTAAACTTTGACTCCAAGCATTCCAAAGGAGTAAAAACCGGAATAGCCTTGTCCTGTTTAAAGTCAGCCCTATCAAAGTCGTGCGTGCACCGTTTGACCATTAGCTTTAATGCGCAGGTCGAGCGCCTTTTAGATGCAGGTTACCCTAGACTAGCCATAGCCACAGTAGCAGAACGTCTTAAGAAGTCGATTTCGACCGGAACTAAAGCTGTAGCAGAGAGTAACATTAACAAGAAAAAGGTCGTGAGTATTCCGTATATCCACGCAGTTTCGCACAGGCTTAAGAAAGTAGGAAGTAAATATGGGGTTAATGTTGTGTTTACGGCTCCCAATAAGTTAGGAAGGGTTTGTGCTGCCGTGCATAGAAGAAATGAGCAGATGGAAGGTAAGAAGCGAACAGATATCTGTCCGGTTAAGCACTTAGCCAAGAACAATTTCACCGACTGTCGCATGGGTGTGGTGTATAAGATTCCTTTTAGCTGCGGACGTTTTTATGTAGGACAAACCGCGCGTTGTATTAATCAAAGATTAATTGAACACAGAAGGTCGCTATCAGGTGGGACGCCGTCCAATCTATCCTTGCACTGCCAGGTCTGTAGCTGCATGCCCGAGTTAGACAAAACCGAGATCCTGTACAGGCATAGGAACGAAGATACGCGTTTATTGGTTGAGGCCTGGCATATTAGTATTAGTGGAAGTGCATGCGTGAGTCAACCGTCGATTATCTTAAACAGAGAGGAGATAGAATGTCTTAGCAGTTGTCTATCGCGTAGAACGGCACGTGTAGCAGTATGACAGGTGGCGCTACCATTCCGAGCATGCGCAGATAAGCTGTGTGTCTTCTTTCTTTTTCGCCTCTGTGCTGTGCTTCAGTTGTTATTCGGCGTTCGTGGTGTTCACTGCTCTTCTTGTGTCCATGTCCTGCACGCCTCTTCTTTTGATTATGGAACGTTACCAACTCGCTCAACTTTCTGTCCTTTTGAAATGCAACTTCTACGTTGGCACTGCCTAGAGTTGGCAGGTCTTGTCCTGACCATGTTCTCAGGTGCGTGTCTTCATCGAATAGATGTGGAGCATTCCGTGGCCATCGGTTGCGGTACGTCTCCTCGCTGATGAGCGTGCAGGCTGCTCCCGAGTCAACCTCAAACTCTATGGGCTGGCGGTTCACAACAAGGGTGACCATTATCTTTGGTCGCGTGCCGCGGTTGACGTTGTGCAAGTCATACAACAATGTTGGTGCCGGTAGGCTGTGCTGCGTCTCAACTTGAGTTATCGACCTTGGGGAGTTCCCGCTTTTGTGTCGTTGGGGTGGCCCCTTCGCGAGTTTCTTCTTTGAGATGCAGGCCTTCTCAATGTGACCGCGTTTGTTGCAGAAATTGCATATAGCTGCTTGGAATTTGCATGTCTGGGGGTTGTGTTGCTCATCGCAACGCCAGCAGCGTTGTGGTTTAGCCGACTTTCCTGCACTTGCCTGGTTGTGATGACCTCTGTGAGCCGCTGCATGGTGAACCGGCTCGGTGGTCCCTCGCATGTCTCGCTGCTGTTGGCTAGCGCTTTCCGCTCGAACAGCGATATCGTAGGCTTTCGTGAACGTTAGGTCACTCTCGGCAAAGAGTCTTTGTTGCAAGAGATCGTCCCGTAGTCCACACACAAACCTGTCGCGCAACATAATGTCCAAGGGTAACATCGTTGCGTTGGGAGGTGGCGCTGCTGTCGTCTACTGTCCGGTGGCTGCTGCATCTGCCTGCATTGGGCGTAGCGTCCCGAAGTTGCAGTCGGCGGCCAGAGTCTTTAGCGCCGCGACGTAGGCGCTTACCGTTTCACCCTCCAACTGGTTTCGTCGTTGGAAGCGCGCTCGGCTGAATACCTCGGACGGCCTCGGGTCGTAGTGTTTCTGAAGTGCCGCAACGATGTCGTCGTAGGCCACTTCAGCCGGGTTGCTTGGCTGAACCAATGCGCAGACGGTGTCGTACGTCTGCTCACCGCACAGCGTCAGCAGGTGTGCCCTCTTCTTGCTGGAGTCTGAGATGCTGTTGGCCTCGAAGTAGAACTGGAGGCGTCCGAACCACGATGTCCAGGATGAGCCACTGAACTCCGGTATTCGGACTGATGCGTGCGTTGCCATTGCGTAGCACCGGTGAAGATAAACGCGAGCTTCGATTCCACTACCTCGTCGCCACTGTTATGTCCACGGTAGCCGGAATAACAGGCATACGTGGGAAGAAAAACTTGTTTATTACTTGAGCCGTAAGCACCTTTTTCCAGCCAGCGCGAGCGGTCTGTTTTGTCCGAGCGCACACGTTCGACTGTCGTCGTTGGAACCAGACTGGGGAGAGAGGCGCAAGAAGCAGGCGACGGGAGTCCGCCAAAAGCGAGAGGGGGAGCCGGGGGGGCCGGCCTGCGCGTCCTTGAAGCTTTCCGTGAAGTGCGTGTTCGCGGTTGGAGACATGGCAATATATATATATATATATATATATATATATATATATATATATATATATATATATATCTGAAAGTCCCAACGAAAAATAATTCAGATAAATGTTTCCCAAGCGCGGAATCGAACCAGAAACCTCTCTCTCCGCAGCGCGTGGCGCTAACCACTACGCCACAAAGAGCAGATACTTCACGGAGCTAACGGCGAGCCTTATATATACACCCTTTACCGCTGGCAGGACTCGGAGACGGCAGGCGCTTATCAGCGTTTCTTCATTACCAGCGAGATGGCACGAGAAGGGCGCCGGGCGCATTTAAAAGTCGTCGGCCAGCTCGCTCGCTTCTAATATTTGCGCAGGGAGATGCCCTTCCGCTGTCTGCTCGTGCGGTTGTCTCGTGGCGAGAAGAGGGATGTTTCGAGCTTCACCGTGATGTCCGCGCTGATGTTACGGGAGCGTACGAAAGTTACTCGAGCTCAAGGGACGCCTCTCAACGAACAAACAGAAGATGAGCGCGAACTATCAAATGTCACTGCTCGACACTTGAAGCACGCTAGTTTCCTTCGCTGCTTCGGCCGCCTTTGCAACAGGAGCGATGTTCAAACTGAGAGTATCCATTGTGACAGCTTATTCGCGCTCGTTCGGTGTATATCAGTGCGTTCGTTTCATGCGTGCTTCACTTGATAGTTAGCGCTCATCTTCTGTTTGTTCATTTAGCGGCCTCCTCCTATAGCTTTGTATTGTTGCTTTGTGACACACAACGTATAAAGCCCTTCGTACCAGCACGCGCTGCCCACGGGAGGCGCTCACTTAGCAAGTGCATGTTTGCTACAATTAATATTGCTCTTGAAGCTGCGAGCCTCACGTCGTATAGCATTACAGTTTCTTGCTATCGCATTCGTTCCTTCGCCCTTGCGGCGAAACTGACTTTTTTTATCAGCGAGGCTGCTTAAGCCGCAGGTGGGCCATTAGGTGTAAGTAAGAACTATCATCAGGCGGAAAATAAGTACTCGTGCATTGCTTCAATTAAATGCTAAACGTGGTATATTCGAACACGCACTTTTTCCATCTGTGCTCATGCCTTCACATGTCGGCAACGTAAAGACGGAGGCATCACTACAGCTCTGCCTAGCGTCCCCTGGCCGAGGCGCTTCTGCTTGCTACGAGGTGTCTCGTCACAGCTGCGGAAGTGATGTAACGGCGCCGATCCTCATAAGAAGGGATCCGCGCTGCCGGTTCAGCCAGTTCAGCGGCAGAAAGCCTCGCCTCTCCGCACAGAGCACATTGTCGTGAAAATTGGGGGTCGATGGGGTGAACTGGGGTCACTCCCGAAGATTGGAAGTGCCGCGCGAAATCCAATGCGCCCCTACTTGAGAGTGTGTGAAACGACTACGGAGCGACTCCACCTAGCACGTCGTCGGTGAAGTCGCGACGAAATGTCGACGATGTGCACATCAGAGCTACGAACTCGCGAAAACTAGCAAAACCGTTTGTATGTATAGAGGCGTCGCTATGGCGGGCCAGGCCTCGAATTGCACCACTCGACCTCTATGAAGGCGATGAGTGGCAATGAAAACAATCCGTAACAGTGTATATACTTGAATGCCTGAGTGTTCGTTGCAGTTTCTGGTGATGCAGGAAGGAATATTGGGTAGCTAGCAGTAGCAGTTGCGGATCGACTAAGAAGGCATATTTTGCCCGACAAAGCCTTCGGTTTCTACAAGCTAAACTAAGTCGCCTGATTTTTAATGTGTCTGTTGTTACATGCTTTTTGCAGGAACATGTGGCGTGACTATTTGTTACATGGCTTTGGCGGGAAAATCTCACGTCACAAGCTGTTACATAGTTTCTGCGGAAACTAGCGTGAATATCTGTGACTCCATGTTACGTGGTTTCGGTCACATGTCTAGATGCAAATTTGCTTGGTGGGCAAAATTCAGTTGTGACATCCTCCTCTCTTCCCTCACCCTCATGTCCCTCACCCTAATTTCCCTTTCCCACCCTTTCCAATAATACAATATACAAGGCTACGCTATGCTTTACTCTGTCCCCTTCTCATCACCCTCAGTTCTAGTACCCGCTTTCTATATTACACCAATTCATGCTATGCATTGAAACGCATCCGCCTTCATATAATATTAGGCTAAAGACATGAACGCAATAGGAGAATAAAGGTGCGTGCCCGAATTGCGTGCATTTCACTGAAGTGCGCGCGCAGCGATAATAGAAGACAGTTTAGCGGACCGGTTTTTGCCACCCGCTCCAGTCATCTAGCCGGCGGCGGCGACAGTGCGCATGCGCAGGACGCTCAGACGGGACCGCGGAACCGGACCGTCGTCTCTGCTCCGGGAAAAGGGAGCTTTCGTTCGCCATTTAGGGGCGAAGCTCCTTTTGCCGTGGGTCTGTCCATCCTCCGTTTGCAGAAGCCACCTCTAGTTACTGAAGTGCTCACTAGATGGCGTGATGGCGCTGCGGAGCTCGCTTCATCCAGATGTATGGGAACGCGTAGTATGGGAGTCTGTCTGTCTGTACGTCCGTCCGTCCGAACGCTACGGTGCTGCTTAGCTAGTACGTGAATTGATCGATAGATGGCGCGGAAGCGCTCGCTGCGTGCTCTAGTTTGATAGGAGAGCGCTAGATGGCGACACAGTGTTTGTCACGTCTTTGATGATGTACTGGGGAAGATTCAGGGAAGATTCACGGTTTTTACCGATGAACCTCCGGAGCTTCGCCCACTCATCATCATTCACTCCGTGGATATGCGTTGATTTTTTTACGCTTCGCTCACCAGACAAGCGGAGCGGGGGCGCGAGTGCGCATGCGCCCTCCGCTTAAACGGGAGCGGGCTAGCGAACCGGTCGACACGGTCCGCTTAGATGCGACTTAAGTGGAGCGACGCGGCCGTTCTCGCTGTCGGAGCGTCAGATTTTTTTTTCAAGATGGCTGCCCCCACGCACAACATGCTTTCAACGTGCGCCGAAGCTTCGTCTGCACTGCGCAAACCGCGAGAGCGCTTTCGCATCGATGAGGACTTATGTTTGCTCAAAGAAGTGGCAAGTGCCGACCCTTTCGCGAGCCCCACAGCGTGGGAAGAAGTGCGTAGAAACGTGGTGCGCGCTGTGCAGCGCGAACTGATGATTCGTGCCATCAAGGAGCGCGTCGATCTCCTGATCGGATATTTCAGGGAACAAGACACTGTTAACCTCAGGAAGTGCTCGCTTTCTCCTACTTCTGTTTGCGCTGTTTGCGTAGTACAGTGTGATTGCTTGGGTGAAGCGTCCAAGCATAACGTGCTCGTTCCCTCCTTAGATCTGGCACAGAAGAGCAATACGGCGAGCGAGAACATCTGCTTGAGGAAATTTCCCACGTGATGCAAAACGCCTTGACACGTGCCGGCCACGTGCCGAAGACGGTGCCACGAAAAAAAAGAAACACGGCATGGCGCCGCGGCGGCCTGCGGATTCGTTGCCATCTTCAGCAACTCGGAAGAAATTGGCGCCAGATATGCAAGACTCTGCTATGACGTCAATGCCCGCAGTCCAGGCATCAGACAACGCACACATGAACGGCAAGTGGTGTAATGTACTCACTGGCGTTTACGGGGTACTTGTTCTTGTGTGGTGAACTCCGCATGTTAACTGCCACAAATGTTATTTAGCAATTTCCGGATCATGATCGACACCATGACAGTTTTCGCTAATATTTAGGGAATCGAATATCTCAGGTCAGGCACACCAACTATTTGCTTTGCAGGGAAACATTGAACTGAATTGAAATGAAGCTTTTTTTTTTCCATGTTGTACATGAGGGATGGTGGGAGTAAGAGCTGCATTTAAGCCGCTTGACCAGTTCCCACTACCTACACAGAAGCATAAGTGACAAAAAGTGACAATGACGAATAAAATACATCAAAATTTTTAAACGAAGGTCGCGGGATCGAATCCCGGCCGCGGCGGCTGCATTTCGATGGAGGCGAAATGTTGAGGCCCGTGTGCTGTGCGATGTCAGTGCACGTTAAAGAACCCCAGGTGGTCGAAATTTCCGGAGACCTCCACTACGGCGTCTCTCATAATCAGAGCTGGTTTTGGGACGTTAAACCCCACAAATCAATCAATCAAATCAATCAAAATTTTTAAACAATGTACAAGTCAGTTATTCAGAGCATAAACTTTTATAATACACAATTGTTATTCCACAAGCATACCAAGAGGAAAGTCATATGTAGCTACCCTTGTGTTAATTGCAGATCGACTATTTATGGCATGGCAAATCACACACATATGAGACGATACGCGTGCATTTACAAGAACGTCCGTATAATACGCTATAAGATCATATTTTCTAAGTTCACACCAATTACAGTGAGATAGTTTAATTTCTTTGGAATGACATTGCATAGCATTTGGTTGCCATGGCCAGTGCATGACCAAGACAATAGCCGGGGATTATTTTCGCTTGTTTCACATTTCTTTTTGCTACGCTGTGTATTGGCCAAGCAAGAAATGATTCATCTGTGTGTAAATTCCGTTTTTAATTGCTATATGAGTGTTGTATGAGTTAGAAATGATTTTTCTGTGTTTAAGTTCTTGTTTAATCGCTGTATAGATATCGTATGTGTAAAGCATTTCTATACTGATTAACTTATAGTTTTGTTGTATGTAGCTGACAGAATGATTAGGCTCGTTTCAGCAACAAATTTAAAAAATCTGTTTTGAAGTCTCATAAGCTTGTGAGTATTTGTTTGCATTGTGTCACTCCATACTAGGGAAAAGGACTGAGCATAGGCCGAATGATAAATAAGTGTTGTTTTCAAAAACAGTGGGCAATGATTTCGATAAATTATGCCATGTAAACGTGCAGTTTTCGTTACATGCTGTACTTATGCATCCCACAGCATGCTATTTGTAAATGGCACGCTGAATGCTGTAACGTGATCGACGATTTCGATGTGATTATTTAGAGAGAGGAAGCTAATTGGACATGCTTTCCTTTCTCTCGAAAAGTAACTGCCTTAGCTTTTCTGTATTGGTCAACAACCCATTAGAGGAGGCTGTCCTAAAGAAGGCAACTATAGGTGTTACCTTACTTAATAATGTGGTGCTAATGGTGCTCGTTCATTACTTGTCATACATCTTCTGGCGGCCTAACTCTTAAACCGCATTATTTAATCCCATGCGAAGTCCAGTTTTGGAAGTGCAATTTATTCTTGCCTGTCTGTGCAGAGACAGGCAAGAATAATGTGATGTAAACTTGATCCAAGACTCAATTTCAACTTTCTGCTTTTTGCGCACAACATGAGAAGGTAGTAGGTTCGTTCATTATGGTCGCCAGCTAAAAAATAATGAGCTGGTTTGCCAGGCAGGATATAAGAAATTATTTTAAGCACCTTCTGTAGTTCTCTGTGCGAGATGCCTTCGTAGTGCTCGTGCTAATGCCATGATCCTTGTACATTATCTTGTGTGCAGATGAGCTGTCTCCATCAGACTTGCTCATGTCCATGTGTGACAGCGAGTGTGCAAGGGCATCAACATCCGACGTGGTCAGCCACATGCCGACACCAGATGACAGCAGCACTACGCAGGAGGCACCGGTCAATGCGTCGAGTACGTACAAAGTGCACTGAAATCAAAATATTTTATTGACTACTTCAGAGCGCATAAAACAGGCTCGGTTAAACGGCGTGTTCTTTTTTATATGGGTAGGAAACAAACACACCAGAAGCAAGTGCAATCTAACGAGTGTTTACTGAAGTTCATGAAGAAGGCAGTAGTAGCATAACAGACACCGCTTTGTACATACATGTCTAAGTTTATTCATGTGGGACAGAGAATGCTAGAGGCTACAAGATAAACAATGTAACAGTCCATAATCAAAAGAAGAGGCGTGCAGGACACGGACACAAGGAGAGCAGTGAACAACACGAACGCCGACTAACAACTGAAGCACAGCACAGAGGCGAAAAAGAAAGAAGACACACAGCTTATCTGCGCATGCTCGGAATGGTAGCGCCACCTGTCAATCGGTTACACGTGCCGGTCTTCGCGATAGACAACTCCTAAGGCTTTCTATCTCCTCTCTGTTTAAGCTAATCGACGGCTGACTCACGCATGCACTTCCACTAATACTGATATGCCAGGCTTCAACCAATAAACGCGTATCTTCGTTCTTATGCCTGTACAGGATCTCGGTTTTGTCTAACTCGGGCATGCAGCTACAGACCTGGCAGTGCAAGGATAGATTGGACGGCGTCGCACCTGATAGCGACCTTCTGTGTTCAATTAATCTTTGATTAATACAACGCGCAGTTTGCCCTACATAAAAACGTCCGCAGCTAAAAGGAATCTTATAAACTACACCCATGCGACAGTCGCTTAAATTGTTCTTGGCTAGGTACTTAACCGGACAGATATCCGTTCGCTTCTTACCTTCCATCTGCTCATTTCTTCTATGCACTGCAGCACAAACCCTTCCTAACTTATTGGGAGCCGTAAACACAACATTAACCCCATATTTACTTCCCACTTTCTTAAGCCTGTGCGAAACTGCGTGGATATACGGAATACTCACGACCTTTTTCTTGTTAACGTTACTCTCTGCTGCAGCTTTTGTTCCAGTCGAAATCGACTTCTTAAGACGCTCAGCTACTGTGGCTATGGCTAGTCTAGGGTAACCTGCATCTAAGAGGCGCTCGACCTGCGCATTAAAGCTAATGGTCAAACGGTGCACGCACGACTTCGATAGGGCTGACTTTAAACAGGACAAGGCTATTCCGTGTCCAGCACGCCTCTTCTTTTGATTATGTACTGTTACCAACTCGCTCAACTTTCTGTCCTTTTGACAATGTAACAGTTGCGCATACTCAGGTACTGGAGAACATATTTAAGTTTCAAACCAACAAAAAGACACGTCACAATGAAAAAAGAGCCAGGCCTGCGCGGAACCGCAGGACAGGGGCAGCGTAAGCTGGAGGACCCATGTTCTTAGAGGCCATTTTAAACGCTTGGGGAAACTAGTGCAACTAGAGGTGGTAGGTATCCGCTGCGCCATAACTGTTATCATTTCGCCAAGTAGGGAAGTACCCACTACGCCATAATTACTGCGGCATTGTAACGTGCAAATCTGTATAACTGCACATCTTAGAGAGTCCCTTGGCGTCGTTTTCCCGAGAACGAACCGAGCTGCGGTTTGGGCTTCCCTGAGCCAAGTGAAGTTGCTGTCGGGGCTGCGCACGTCGCCTGCCGCATGTCGCATGGCACGATACGACACGATAAATGGCAGCGATTCGTAATAATGATGATGGTAAAGTTGAAGATTGTTTCATAATGATGATGTAGATGATGCCTCTGTAATGGGTTCAGAGGTACGAAGCATACACCCCTGTGTCCTTTGAAATTGTTCCTCGAACTCGGTATGCAATCCACTTTCCGCGACGTATAGTGACGTATTATTATTCTGTCACGTAACATTACATTTGTTGATGCGATTCCTCGGCAGACGTTGTACCTGTCTAGGTCTTTTAGCGATGATTTTTCAAGCAAAAAAAAAAGAGGCATAGCGTAGCTCAGTGGTACAATGCTTGACTGTCACGCAGAGAGTGTGAGTTCGAATCCACGCAGAGGACCATTTGGAATACTCCTCGGTCCTGGTTTTTTTTCTGAAATTTGTGCGATAGGGGTTACGGACACCGGCGGCGGCGGCGGACAACTACGGCGCAAAAACGACCCTTGTTGTGATCTCATAACAGCTTACGCTGTAAAACTTCACTGATATTCACATTAACAGTGCAATCATTCATGTCCTTGTAGCACTGGACACCTCACAAGCAGAGGCCGCAGGTGTCAGTGATGGAGATCATCAGGCACGTGGACCAACTCGAGTGCAAACACGGCGGCGACGAGTTCAAGATTTCGTTCCAACAAGCATCGGGAATCAAATATGCATGATTTGTTAGGTTGCATCTCATGATGCTTATTTGTCATTTCATTGAGTAAGACATTGTACATATAATACATAGCATTTTTTTCACTTGTTTTACCAATGTCAACAGAGGCCTTACATTCATCAGACACGAATGTGGTAAGGTAGTGCTGTCTGATATGTTAGCCTGCTAATGTCACAGTACATGTCACAGCTGCGAGTTGAGAAGTTGGATAGCCTGTTAATATGAAAGTTATTCTTGCGAAGTTCGAGGTTGCGGGATCGAATCCTGGCCATCGTGCTTTATTTCTATGGGAACGAAATGCAAAAAGCAACCGTTTACTTCGATATAAGCACACGTTAAAGAACCCCAGGTAGCTTCAATTACTCGAGAGTCCACAACGGGGTGCGCCTCATCATAGCTGGCTTTGGCACATCAAATGCCGTCAATTATTACATTATGAACATTATTTGTAAGCATTGTTTGAACAATATTTGTAAGCATTGTTTGTAAGCATTGTTTGAAGCATGCAGGAATCAGAAGTGTCCGGGCCATAGGCCTCGAGCTGTTATTGCGCAGAGAAAAGAATGAGTTTGTTCTGCGGCAGAGTGAGATAGAGCTGCAGACTAAAACGCTAGAACATGAAGAAAGGCAGCCGGCCCTGCACGAACGAAAGGTGGATTTGGAGGAAGGGTGACAGCAGTTGGAAGCTCGGCATCACCTGGAGATGACACTGCTGCTCGAGAGCATAAAGGGCATGCTTCAGCAACAAGAAGAAATGATTGCCAATCTCTCCAAATAAAATGCTTGCACTGGGTTGAAGGAAGCTACTCAGTCTCGTGTCTTCAAATAATCTTCCAGCTTTAAAGGTTCAACCAAAAAATATTGCGAGACCTGTGAACCATACATACAGGTGCGACAGTTTGCCAATATAGCCCCAACTTTGTACATTCTTGATACATTCTGTCGGTTTAGCTTCTGATTTTTCCGAAAATCGAGGAAAGCAAACAGACCTGATATCTTCCCAAAACCCCATTCAACAGATTGCCCAACTGCACTCGCTTTTTTTTTTTGTTAAATGCACGCTGCTGCAAGGTGATGTTAGCCCCGCCATAAGGCTTCAGGAGCAGCGGGCTCCGCCACGGTGGTCTAGTGGTTATGGCGCTCGGCTGCAGATTCGAAGGACGCGGGATCGAATCCCGGCCGCCGCGGCTGCATTTCGATGGAGGGGAAATGTTGAGGCCCGTGTGCTGTGCGATGTCAGTGCACGTTAAAGAACCCCAGGTGGTCGAAATTTCCGGAGACCTCCACTACGGCGTCTCTCATAATCACAGCTGGTTTTGGGACGTTAAAACCCCACAAATCAGGAGCAGCGGTCGCAACGGGTAGGCGGGATCATCATACAGGCAAAAGCTGTGCCCTTTGACAAGCTCTTCTAGCTTTTCATATGTCCTGCCCACTCGCAGGATACCTGAAAAATAATAAAAGCACGTAAGCATTTTGCTACACATAAGCGATTTTAGCTAACAGAAGATTCTTGAAACCTGTGTACAACACCAAGCTTACCAATACATATACTCCCTGTTCAACTGAGTGTTTATTATGAACCTTTCTTGTATTCACACTTTCTTCATGCAGCTTAGAAGTATTCTATTTATACACAAGGTTCCATTCCATTACACCGCAGGTAAATATTTCTTCACTGTTATTCGTAATGACTGCAGCTTCATAATTGTTATTCCTGACATACATTTTTACTGTAAACGTGCTGTGGGGTGGCAAAACTGCCGTAAAGCACTACAATGGCAATTTAAAGATGTCGCCGTTTTACCACTTTAACTTGCAGTTTATTGAAGCAAGAGTTCATCATTCATATTTCACTTTCTCTCTCTAATATAGTTCATAATTTCAGTGTCTTTCTTCTTTTTTTTGTAGCTATAGCGAAATATAGTTGTGCCACATTTGGCTTGCAGTGAAATGGCATTACAAATTGATTGCTCGTTTGCTTAAGCAGCAGGTGAGCTTGTGCCTTCTCTCGTATGGTTGAAATTGCATTAAGCATTTCAGTTGCAATATATAGGAAGTGGTTCGGCTTAATGAACGTAAACATCATCATAAACATACCTGCATCGTGTCGGCTACCTATGGTACTTGAGGGCATGGAAACGTTTGTGCCCTGAAAAGAAGGCTTCCTGGTCCCTCGATGGACGGCATATGGCACGAGCCGTTCCATCTGTGCAGCCCCAGCAGTTGTTGAGAATAAATGTTATAAACACAGCTTGAGAATAAATGTTATAAATGTTGAGAATAAATGTACGAGAAGGCGCACATTGACATTTAGCAGGCCACTGACTGCATACGTGAGAAAAAGCTTGCAGCTTGGCGACGTCGAGCCAGACGTGGTTGTTCATATCGCGGAGCAGGTGACCGAAGGTGCTCTCGATGTGTGCAAGCACCGTGTTTGTGGCCGACGAACCAACTGTATAATGCCGCCCAAAGAGCGGCTCCAGATCCCCCATTCTGTTAGGATATGCAAGCCGCCGCAGTGTTAAGCAGAGACTAACTCCGGGAATGTTGACTCCTCTTGTCGTTGACACGATTTCCGGCAGCTGGAGTGCACGATTACACACGCACGTCATCCTTCTCGAACCGAAAGTACGTGCGGAACTGTCCGCTGTCCATGCCGTTGATGTCGAGGTACCCATGCAGCGAGAGCGGGTCTCGGCGCGTGTATTGGAAGATGTCCAGGCACAAGTCTTCGATTTCGGACCACTTTAATGTTGACATCAGTAAAGGGTCCTCCAACACACTTCTAGGCAGCATCACAAGACGTGCGAGAGCGGATCACTCAGCAAAATATCCTTGTAACAGATCTCCGAGAAAAGTCAAGCGACGGTAGTGTTACAAAAACGTTCCCGGCCGGCGCGCTCACATCAAGACTTGGAATGGCTCTGGAAGGCAATCGCGTTGGTTGAGCGCATCTCCAAGCGCATTGAGCGCATCTCCAAGCACTGCAGACACAAATGAGTAATATGTGTTAGTTTGACTTCGCAAATATGAATGCGCGGTTTTTCATTTCGTTTCACTTCGCTCAATTTGTCCCGAGCGCGCTGCAATTACGGGAGGCCCGTTCCCCTGTGCAAAATGCATAAAAAAAACGTGAAAGTCGCCCACCGGTCCGCTGCGCCTTAGCGGGCCAACTCTGAGCGGACCGGACCGTAAAAACGGCAAACTAAAACTCCGTAAAGTTGAAGCTGAAGGGAGCGCGCGACCGTAGAGACCGTAGCGAACGTAAACAAACAAGATGGCTGCCTCCGGGGCCGCGAGTCCGACATGCTCCTTAGGCACAGTGGCTGTTCGGCCTGTTCGCAAGTTTCCATGGCACATGCGGATTTGTGAGGACGGCTGCCTTTTGAGGGGAGTGAGTGCCGCTACCCCATTTGAAGACATGCACATGTGGGAGCATGTTTTGCGAAAGAGGCCGCCTTCTCGTGCACGCCTCGGGGTATAGGGGTGTGCCAGTGAACTACAGGTATACAATATCGGCGTCACACGGGCACTTTCAATCGCGTTTATCAATTGCTCAGATTAGCCTCTTTCCGGATTACACGCTACTACATGGCCACACTCGCGATCGGACACGATCGGGATCAAAATGAGCGCGATCTGCGCCTTTCGATAAGGCTCCCGTACGACGACTTGGCTGAAGTCAGCGTTAAACACGAGCCGAAATAGTTTGGACGTGTTCCAGCGACCGTGTGAATCACGATCAAGAAATCCTATCTGTATGGACGCTGATCGCGATTAAGAATGCCCATGTGACCGTAGTATAAGAGTTGTCAGCGTTGTTGGAGGCAGCTTGTCGCGACGCTGCCTGGTGATGAGAAAGGATAGTGTCAGGCACAGAAAAGAAATAATACTAGCCTTGAGGTGTGTCGGATGTTGTCAGAATAAATAAGCCACATTGTTCTAAAATAGGATCCCTTGAATTCATGAAACACAAGTGTTGCTACTTATTTTCATCCAAAATGTGGTCTCGTGTTTCGTCCTTAGAGGGCGTGGCAGTCTAAAATGTTGCTCTCCGCATAACCGGATCGGAGAAACGTTCTGCTAAAACGTGTTCTGCGCGTTGCCACTCTGGTAGGGTGGAACGTCAGACCGGAACGGGAGAAGGCCGTACAATCGGTCAGCCAAAACTCTATAGTTATCTTTTTGGGTGCTGTGTGCGGACGAATGTTTGGCCTAAAGAATTCCGCTTGTAAAATCTTGGAAAACTTCGTGTAATCAAGATAAAGCCACGTGGAACCGTCAGCTTCGCTGTTTGCAGCTTTTCCACCTCAGAGGAGAGCTATCCCCCCATTTTTTCTACTACCTCGCTAGTTGCCAGTCCACCGGAGTGGGCAATGCCGTCCTATTCTGCCTACGGCTACAAGAAACGGCGGCTTTTCGCCTAGGTAGGTGACAACGAAGAGTCGTACACCGGCTTTCTATCGATTTGAACGACGGCTAAAGAAAGCGGTAACTGAAGACGACACGTGTTTTAAAGCTGCCATAGCTAAAATGCGCAGGGGTACGGCTCCGGGGCTGGACCAGATAACAGTGAAGCTGTTGGCAAACCTCCCTAACACAGCCTACCTCCATTTATTCGACTACATGAACCAGATCTGGGACGGCCGTGCACTCCCTTCCGAATGGAAAACATCACTTGTTACTTTTATCCCCAAAGTAGGCAAGGCCGTGAATACGGAAAATATGAGGCTCATATTACTGACCTCGTGGGCGGGCAAGCTTATGGATACGATGGTACGGGATCGCCCGTCGGGGCAAGGGCTGCTTTGCAGACACCATGTTCGGGTTTCGCCCACACATTCTGCACAGGACGTCGTTCTCCAGCTGCATAGGGCCGTTATACAGCCCACAACTATGCAACACAACCACAAAGCCATCCTCGCCCTTGATCTGAAGGGGGCTTTCGACAATATTAAACACAGCAGCATCGTGGCTAACTTGAGTTCCACCAATTGCGGGGCTAAGGTCTTTACATATGTCAGAGAAAGAGAGAGAGAGAGAAAACTTTATTTATCCCATATTAAGGCAAAGGGGCTGCGAGAAAAAGGCGAGGGATCCTACTCGCGGTAGGCCTCCTCCACCACCTCAGCCCACCTCTGGATTGCCTCCTGAAGTGCGGGGTCGTAGCTGCGCATGGCAGCCTCCCACAGCTCCTGACTACGTAAATGTTTACGAAGGTTTTTGGGGAGGGGAATGGTTCCTGCACTGCCACATGATGTGGTTTAGGTCCGCTCTGTTGACAGAACAGAACTTGCAAGCTTAACAAGGGTACGTTCCCGGGTAAATTTTGTGACGTAAGGCAGGGGAGAGAAATGAGCGAGTTTGCAGTCTATGCCAGAGAACCTCGCGCATGCGTGAGGACCAACGCATTAAAGGTGGGAGGGTTTGGTGACTAAGGCGGCAATGCCCGCAAATGTCGCGATATGTAAGCAACCTTTCTTTGGAGGTAAAAGGTGGAGGGAGATTACTGGCTTCGGAACCGTCCCCTAGTCCAGCCTGCGCTCGGATAGTAAAAGCTCGAGCACTTGCGTGGGCCGCTTCAGTGCCGATAAAGCTTGCGTGGGCAGGTGTCCAGAGTAAGCTAAAAAGGTGGGATGGCGGATTATGGGCAGAATGGGTAGGGCTGCCCTGCAAATCCTACCCGCTCCGAAGTTGTGTATAGCAGTTTTTGAGTCACTTATAACGAAAAACGAATTGGGTATTGTCGTGGCGAGTGCCACCGCCGCCTCTTCCGCCTCCTCCGAAGACGAGTCTTGAATGGATGCTGCCGTCGCAAGACTGCCAGTAGAGTCAAAAACTGATATCGCGAATTTCTTTCCGCACAGGTACTCTGCGGCATCGACCTTGCAATTGAAGAATTTTTTTCAGAAGTGCTTTAGCTCGGTGTTGCCTACTATGATCGTGATGAACAGGATGCATATTTTTAGGGAGAGGAGGGATATCAAAGTTCTCATGGATGTGGTAAGGAATATTAAATTTTTCCTTCGTCATCGGTGCTGGGGCAATATTTAGGGAGCTTAGAATGTGCCTACCAGTGTAGGTGTTTGACAAGTGCTGGTACTGAGCTGTCAGGTGGGCTTCTGCGAGCTCACTAAATGTATTCAGGGTGCCTGTAGCCAAGAGTCTCTCAGTAGAGGCTGTACTCGGCACTCCAAGGGCAAACTTGTAGAGCTTGCGTATTAATGCATTAACTTTATCTTCAGGTCTGGTTAGTTGGAGCTAAGGGAGGGAGAATATGATTTTACTTATCGAAAATGCCTGTACTAGTCTTAATAAATCTGCTTCGTGAAGACCACCGTGCTTATTGGACACTGTTCCGATGTCAGAGATTTCCTCTCTGAACGCCAGGCCCTCCTTCGGATCGAGGAGGAGGAATATAGCCCGTACATTATGGGAACACGGTTTAGCCTTCAAGGAGCGGTGTTATCACCGCTCCTGTTCAACATTGCTATGATGCGCCTTCCAAGCCAATTTGCCAGGGTGGAAGGCACGCAACACGCAGTATATGTCGATAACATCACAATCTGGACCACTGAAAGGAGCCTTGGTGAAATGCAGGAACGCCTTCAGCGGGCCGCATGCATAGTCGAGGGGTATGCCAAAGATTGTGGACTCCAACGTGCTCCAACCAAATCAGAGCTTCTGCACGTTAGAGCGAAGTCAAGAGAAAAGTCAGCCATACATATCTCCCTGTATGGGGTTCAAATAAGAGAGGTGGAGGCGCTCCGGATTCTCGGCCTGTTCATTCACCACAGACTCTGACCTGACTCCACCATTGCGAATCTCAAGAAGGTAGGCGAACAGTTAGGGCACATGATCCACCGCGTTTCCAACAAGCGGGGTGGTCGGCGGGGCAGGGACGCGCTACAGCGCGCCCATGCCTTCTTGACTAGCCGGATCCTCTACGCCGTCCCATACCTTCGCACTAACAAGCAAGACGACGAAAAAATAGATGCCATCATCTGTACGGCTACTAAAAAAGCTCCCCTATTGGAAAAAACAGTGGCACTGGGCCAGTGCCACCTGATTATCGGACCGGTGTGGCACTGCACACTTGGGACACTGTACACTGTACACCGGGTACACTGCGCACTGCGTACACTGCACACTGGGTGCACTGCACACTGCGTACACTGCGCACTGGGTACACTGCACACTGCGTACACTGCGCACTGGCACACTGGGTGACACTTCCAAGACCAAACTCAGGGCGTTAGGTCTGCTCAACTCCTAACAAGAGCTGCGGGCGGCCCACCATTTGAATCAATATACGCGGCTCGTGCAGACGGCTTCCGGGCGCCGCATGATGAACCGCTTACATATCCAACACACTTGCACTGCAGAGGAGGCGGAGCGTATTCCGGTACTGTGGAGGCATATGCTTTCGGTCCCTCCACTCCTCAGTAACATGGATAAGCACACGCACGAAAGCAGAAGACATGCGTGGGCTCGGACATTCGAGAGACAACACGGCTCCCGGCCTGGTGTATTCTACGTAGTGTAGTGGGGAGGAACGAACCCACAAAATGTAGTGGGATGCTGGCTAGCCGAGAGGTGCGAGCGCAGAGCGCGAGCTGTTGGTGCCGAGACTGACCGCTGCTACCGGACGCTGCTTCGATCTGGACGCGCTACTAACCGCTGCTACTCGACGCCAATAAAACCCCCTTCAAAGTGGTGGAAGTGCTGGGTCTTCAAATCTGGAACTCCGAAGTCGGAAGCTGCCCATCATCCCAACCATGCTTGCAGAGAACATCCAGCAAGCCCAGCCGACCCAGCAATAAGTGAGACGACCCCTCAAAACTGCAGAATGTCCCCTTCTATCTAAAAAACGTCGCCGACCTTTGGTTCCACAACCATGAATCCGATTTCACCACCTGGACCGCTTTTAAGAAGCGCTTTGCCGAGGTCTTCGACCGTCCCGCAGTACGCAAGCTCCGGGCTGAGCACCGCCTGCGCGGACGTGCGCAGCAACAGGGCGAAACTTTCACGAGTTACATAGAAGACGTCATCGACCTATGCAAGCGCCTCAACCCTTCCATGACTGAACAGGAGAAAGTCAGACACATACTGAAAGGCATAGACGACGATGCCTTTCAAATGTTGTTGGCGAAAGATCCACGAACTGTATCTGAGCTGACCACCCTCTGTCAGAGCTTCGACGAACTGCGCAAACAACGCGTCTTGGCTCGGCGGCAGGCAACCACGGAGGATACTCTCGCCTCTTTGACTGTCGGCGGAGACAATAACACGCTGCTGTCGCAAATCAAGGAGTATGTGCGTGAAGAGGTGGCGCGACAGTTATCGTGTTTATCGTATTTGCCACCCACGGAAACTCCTACGCATTGCTTGACGCCGAGTATACGACAGGTAATTCAGGACCAAGTTTCCGAAGCTTTGCCACCCAACCCTCAGCCGATGCCTGTCGCCGCGCCACTGACGTATGCGGCTGCTGCTGCAAAGCCACCGCGTCGAATGCCAGTGCCGCCCGCTCAACCTGTTCGACGTCCGACAACGCCATTTACTGGTGGGCAGCCGTACTACGGAAATCCCTGGCGCACACCTGACAACAAACCAATTTGTTACGCTTGCGGAATTCCAGGTCATGTTGCACGCCTCTGCCGTCGGCGACTCGCGGCGACCCCGAGCAGCTGGACCTACCCAGACTATCCTTTCCGGCCGCCATACCACATGCAACGCGACCCGCCACCAGAAGTGCACACCCGCGACCCTCAGCCTTCTTCCGATTTTCAACCCTTCGATTCCCGTCGTTCACGCTCACCACGACGCCGATCACTGTCCCCCATGCTTCGCCGACCCACTACCACTGAGACGGAAAACTGACTGCCACAGCTCCGGAGGCACGAGCTGCGTCGTCGTCCAGCCGTGTAAGTCCTCGCCTGTCTCCAGCCAATGTTATCGAAGCATTCGTCGAAGGTGTACGAACTCTTGCGCTTGTCGATACTGGTGCCGCTATATCCGTCATAAGTCAAAGTCTTTGCCGTTCTATTCGTAAAGTGACGACGCCACCTTCGGGATTCTCTCTCAGTACTGCAAGCGCACACCGAATTCGACCCGTTGCAGCATGTACGGCCAAAGTTTTTATTCGAGACGTACTATACCACATCGAGTTTCTTGTGCTCGCTTCGTGTTCTCACGACGTCATCCTCGGGTGGGATTTCTTGTCACGTCATCACGCTGTTATCGACTGCGCTCGCGCTCAGGTGGAACTATCCTCATTTTCCGATACGCCCTCTGCTGATGCATCCGTACCTGGTGTGTACAAGCTTGTCGTTGCTAATGACACTGACGTCCCTCCTCTTAGCGCCGTCATGGTTCCTGTTTTAAGTGCTGCACCTTCTAACGCTATTGTTTTATTCACGCCGTCCGACCTGTTTATTCGTCGCCACCACACGTCACTGCCATTCGCCGTGCTAGCACTTCATCGGAATAACGCTGAAATACTTGTTTGTAACACGAATCCTTGCCCTCTTAACTTGCGTCGTAATGAGACACTTGGCCACGTTCATTCTGTGGACGGTGATGTAATCGTGCCCGTCGATTCCGGTGAGACCAGCCCAACCCCTCATCTCAACGCGCTGACTCCTCACCGTGCTTCAGATGACGTGTCCTCGGATGCACTTCACCGTTCAATCGACAGTGGCCTCGCTCCCAATCAACGGGCGCAGCTTATCAGCCTTCTCAACGAGTTCAGAACCTCATTCGATTTCCCCCATACGTCCTTAGGTCGAACGAACACCACTGTGCATAAAATTGACACTGGGACTAACCCGCCCTTCCGCCAGCGCCCATACCGTGTATCAGCAACGGAACGTCGCATCATTACGGACCAAGTTAACGAGATGCTTCAGCGAGGCGTGATCGAGCCTTCTTGTAGCCCTTGGTCTTCCCCTGTTGTGCTCGTAAAGAAAAAAGACTGCTCCATTCGATTTTGTGTGGACTACCGACGTCTCAACAAAATTACTACAAAGGATGTCTACCCTCTTCCTCGAATAGACGACGCTCTCGATTGTCTGCAAGGCGCCGAGTTCTTTTCTTCCTTAGACTTGCGATCGGGTTACTGGCAAGTTCCGGTAGCCGAGACTGATCGACCAAAAACAGCGTTCGTCACTCCGGATGGTCTCTATGAATTCACAGTAATGCCCTTTGGTCTCTGCAACGCGCCGGCAACATTCGAGCGAATGATGGACCGCATTTTACGCGATTTAAAATGGCACATATGTTTATGCTATCTTGATGATATCGTCGTGTTCTCCACCGATTTCGCCACGCACATCGACCGTCTTCGCACAATTCTAACATGTCTTACAAATGCAGGCCTTCAGCTTAACCTGAAGAAATGTCGCTTCGGAGCTCCCAGCTAACCATACTTGGCCACGTTGTATCGAAAGACGGAACTCTTCCAGATCCTGATAAACTCCGCGCTGTCGCCGAGTTTCCAAAGCCCACCTCGGTCAAACAACTACGCAGCTTCGTGGGCTTGTGCTCTTACTTCCGTCGGTTTGTCCGGAACTTCGCCTCAATAATAGCACCGCTGACGAAACTACTTACTGGTTCTGGAACTCTCTCAAATTGGACACCAGCCTGCGAAGAAGCCTTCATCAAACTGCGGCAACTACTTACATCGCCACCTGTATTGCGGCATTACGACCCGACAGCGCCTATCGAAGTTCACACAGACGCTAGTGGCGTGGGACTTGGCGCAGTACTCTCGCAACGTAAGCCTGGCTTTTCTGAATATGTTGTCGCATATGCTAGCCGGGCCCTCACGAAAGCGGAAGTAAATTACACTGTCCCTGAAAAAGAGTGTCTGGCAATCGTCTGGGCGATAAACAAATTTCGTCCTTATTTATACGGCCAGTCTTTCGACATAGTGACCGACCATCACGCCCTTTGTTGGTTGGCATCCCTTAAGGACCCGTCTGGTCGTCTTGGACGTTGGGCTCTTCGCCTGCAGGAATTTGACTTTCGCGTCGTATACCGATCAGGCCGAAGACACTCTGACGCTGATGCACTGTCTCGATCTCCACTGACATCAAGGGACGAGTCGCTATCTTCTGGTGACGTTTCCTTAGCTGCACTTACCGTCACAGACATGCCATCTGAACAGCGGAAGGACCCCTGGATTGCCTCTCTCCTGACTCTTCTTTCCGGCTCCTCAAATTCTGCACACACACGTGCTCTTCGCCGCCAAGCCACGCATTTCGCGGTACGGGACGGACTATTTATTATATCATCGAAATTATCAAGCGGATGGTCGCAAATGGCTTCTGGTCATTCCCAGCCACATGAGGTCCGACGTTTGCGACTACTTTCATGCTGATCCTCAGCATGCTCACGCCGGTGCTCTAAAAACCTATCAGCGGCTCCGTCAACGTTATTATTGGCGTGGAATGTACACATTTGTGCGCAAATACATTCGATCTTGCCCATCCTGCCAACAACGCAAGGCGTTTCTTCATTCGCCCGGACTCCTACAACCTCTACCGTGTCCTGCACGTCCCTTCGACCGGGTCGGAATTGATCTTTACGGACCGCTCCTGAGCTCTGTCTCTGGCAACAGATGGGTAATCGTCGCTGTGGACCATCTAACCAGGTACGCGGAGACAGCCCCCCTTCCTTCCGCCAGTGTTCGTGACGTCGCCAACTTCATCTTACGCCATTTCGTTCTCCGCCATGGCGCGCCACGCGAACTACTCAGTGACAGGGGGCGTGTATTCCTATCCGACGTCGTTCAAGAGCTCCTTCGTTCATGCCGTACTGTTCACCGAACCTCTACTGCCTACCACCCCCAGACAAATGGTCTAACGGAGCGCTTCAATCGAACGCTGGGAGACATGATGGCCATGTACATCAATTCCAACCACTCCAACTGGGACGTCATTCTTCCCTTCGTCACATACGCCTATAACACCGCGACACAGTCTACCACAGGCTTTTCTCCATTCTTTCTTCTATATGGCCGGGAACCCTCCACACCACTCGACACCATTTTGCCTTATCGACCGGACCATTCCGAATTCAGCCATGTTTCCGAAATCGCCCAGTATGCCGAAGATTGCCGTCAGCTGGCTCGCTCGTTCACTTCGGACGACCAAGCCCTTCAGAAGTATCGCCATGACCGCGATCTTTCGGTGCAAACTTTCGAAGCTGGATCCCATGTGTGGCTCCGACTACCGTTCCACTCACCTGGTCTTAGTCCCAAGTTTGCGCCAAAGTACCACGGACCTTATCGCGTCATTGAGCGCCCGTCCCCTGTCACGTACGTCATTGAGCCTGTGAATCCTTCCCCGGACAAGCGCCGCCTGGGTCGCCAAGTGGTCCACGTGAGCCGCCTCAAGCCGTATCATGACCCCCTTATTCTAGCTTCCCCTTGAGTCGCCAGGATGGCTCCCCTTCGCCGCCGGGGTATTGTAGTGGGGAGGAACGAACCCACAAAATGTAGTGGGATGCTGGCTAGCCGAGAGGTGCGAGCGCAGAGCGCGAGCTGTTGGTGCCGAGACTGACCGCTGCTACCGGACGCTGCTTCGATCTGGACGCGCTACTAACCGCTGCTACTCGACGCCAATAAAACCCCCTTCAGTAGATATAGCAGGGCCTTCGCCCATGGGATTTTACGCGGCCTGTGTAGTTCACCGGGAAAAGCATGTCAATGGGCTCTCCTTCCGAGCAAAAATCCAGAGCGAGCTGAAGAAGTCGCGATAGCGCTTGCTGCTACGGATCCTAATTCGAAAGCTATCATCACGAACTTCCACATGGTATGGGCATGTACGAAAAATCCCCACCTGCCCCCTTCCCCTACCCCTTCCCCAGAGGCATGGGAGACTGCCCTCCTCAACTGCTCGTCGCTAGTCTCAACGGGCTCTGGTGGCACGGGTGCGAGACGGGGCCTCGTCATGCGGTGTCCCGGACTAGGGACGCCGACCAAGTAGCGGGGTCATGTTTTTGTCCCGTACCGCTCTTTTATAATAAATGTTTTTAATCATCATCAGAATCATCACCGCGTTGACTGGGTGGCAGCACATGGTACTATAAACGTTCGCCCTCACTTGTAGTCCACGGCTCAGACGTCTCTTTTGTCGAAGGAAAATACACTGCAGAGATTCTTGACGTGCTAACATAAGCGTCTCTCCTTGAAATATTCTTAAGGGGTCGATCACAGATGTGTGACATTACACAGAAAGGTGGCAGAACGTATGTATTGGTATGACAATGCTTATCACACACTAGAAGTGCCATTCACGTTACCCATGCCCCCTCATTACAAATGCAGCTGCAACAAGTTTATTTACTCAATATCCCCTGTACGAGGCGACGAACAGGCGGCGTTTTAGACAGCCTGTGCCGGAAAAGTAAGCCTGGGAGCGTGACAAATGTAAATATGGTGGAAACCATACATGGACGCTCTACAGCAGATTCCGTCAAGACGTAGGAAGGAGCGCAATGGTTAGGCAGACCAACTCCGCGGCGGGAAATATATTTCGCAGGTTGGTGGTTGCACGATGCAATGTGTAAATATCATGTGTGGAGAAAAGGCCGAAAACGGGGGAGCGGGAGATTATGCAGGGCTAAGAAAATTTCAGGGGGCGTTCTCACAACCCCTCCCCGCCCTGGCTACAACCCTAAGACAGGCTCATGTGTAAACATTTTCCTGGCATTTCTTTCTTTTTCTATGTGGATTGCATTACTTTCGCATTTTGAAAATGCATCCTTTTAGGTAGCAGCACGATAGGCAGATATTGGCGCCAGGTAAATAGCTCTTACTTTAGAAGAAGAGGGTTCGCCAAAGCTAGTAATTAATGTATTTTCCATGAAACCGCTTCTTGCACTGAGAAGTCATAAATTAAAAGAACTGCACGTGAGATGAGACCTCAGTGAGTCGCACGTGATTCTCTAAACACTCTGACAACGTATCTTTCAAGGTTCACTTTCTGGCTTCCATTTAATTATAATGACGCATGGGCTGCTGCAGAAGGCAGTGCGTTTAAGATGTGCGCGATGATAAGACTCCTCTTGGAAGTTCAGGCTCACGTGCTCGCGTTTGTGTGTTTTTCTTGGGCCGTTGAATATTTCCTCTTGAGGCATGGAACGCTGGTCGAATGTTTGCGCTGCCTCGTGGATGACCTAAAAAAGGACGGCGATTCGAACCCGGCCGCGGCAGTTACGTTTTCACTAGGCGGAAAAATGGCAGAGGCCCGTGCATTGTGCGTTATCAGCGCACATTAAATGATCCTAGGTGGCCAAAAGTTTCGGAGCTCTCAACTACGGGTTTCTAAGAATCATATTGTTGTTTCTGTGTTTAAAACACTGTAGATGAAAATGTTATCCTTACGCTGAAGCAATACCAAGCAAGATACTGCTGTGATACTCCGAAGTAGTTGTCTTCTATAGAACCCCGTTCTTAAAATAACCAGCAATCGTGAAGGCGCCAACTTCTATTTGTATGTGTGTTTCATGCTGGATGATGTGCAAAACTGACCCTTCAATTGGAAGTATTGGGCTAGTTCACAGGCTCACTCTCCAAAACCGCTACATACGTGCGACCTTGGAAGCACACTCTGCATAAAGCGCCAGAGCCCCAGCCAAACTGGACGACTCTTTGATGTGGTTTACACTTTATGAAGGTACTCGCAATTTTTCCTAGCAAGGAATACAAGGCCCCTCGAAATCTGCGTTCCGTTGTGAGAAAATTAGCCCATATCAAATATTATTGCTCAGAGCCATTTCAAGCTGTCTTGAAATATTGCAGTTTTGTTTCACTCTAGGCAACAGCATTCGCAAAATTAAATCGTGTGCCTTAGCCAAACGTCTTTTGGGAAAGTTTGTCATAGCTTTAGAAGAAAAAGATTTCTTCTGAAATCATGAGCCAACCTTACCGCCTAAGAGAGAATTTTGTTCGAGCCACGGGCTCTTGTCAATTCTTGTGCCGGTTTATGCTAGGATGCTAACAGCGAAGCCTTTCTAGCTCGCCGCGATTTGTTCTTTTTCCGCAGAAAACATGATATATCGGCTATCCGCAAGAGGTTTGCAGAAAGAAAGTGGCAGTGTTCTCTATGGTGAAAATGAAACAATTATCCTTCACACCTAGCTAACATTTCGCGTAACCATGTGAGAAACGCCTCAGCTGCAACGTGCTTTACAATTCCTTCGAGTCCTTTATGGTGTACTATGAATGAATGCGTAGTGGGCAATCGACAACCCAGTTTTCTGGATTCAAGAAGACGTCGAGACTGTCCTTGGACCATGTACAGCGTAACTTGAACTGTGCGACCTCTCGCTGCCGAATACTACTATTCGAGGAGTGTAGTCAACTGAAGACTCGTCAATTATTCGTGGAGATGCGCGGTTACGTTCAAAACCCGAAACCTGGAACTACACAGCCGGACAATCCCTTCAAAAACTGCCATGCCTGAGGACACTGGGTCGTCCAACCCTCCCCAGACAGCCCCATGCATCGCCTGCAGTCGTTTGTTCAGGTACACCACGCTGGCGAGGCCCTCCCAGATTTAGTGGGACTGATGATCAAGATGTGGACGATTCGCTGTCTACGTAGGATGGACTGAGCGTGCACACGAAGTGGAATGACGTCGACAAGCTCAGTTACGTCGTTTTACCTCTCCGGCGTAGCCAGCCTTTGGTTTAGTAACCACGAATCTCACGGTTCCACCTGGGTACAATTTAGAACGAGGTTGCAAGAAGTCTTCGACAGTCCTGCCGTGCACAAGCTTAGGGCAGAACAGCAGCTGCGTAGTCGCGCTCAACAAAAGGGCGAAAATTTCCCGAGCTACATTCAGGGTGTAGTCCAGATCCGTCCATGACTAATCCGTCCATGACTGAAGATAATTTTCAGTCATGGACGGATGGCAAAGAATGTCATGAAAGGCATAGAGTTTGAGTTTATTCAACCACGTGACAAGTACTTGAAAAACACATTGCATACGTGGTTTGGCGCAAAGGGAAAAAAAGCTGCATGTCACAGCTTGACTGGCCGCCTTCACCCAGAAAAAAATCTAATTACAAAATTACAAAATATCACAGGCAGCGAAAAGCGACAATACAAAAAGAACGCGCATGTGGACCATGACAGCAAATAATAAAATGGTAACTCTGCAATACATACAAAAACTATTCATAACAAAGCAATGTATTAACGAATGACACTAAATAACCATAACAGAAATCATTCAACATTCATGAACAACACAATCAGCACGTCCAATTTAACATATCGGTTTTAGACAATATACGCAGATTATTAATTGTTAATTTCCATTTGTTCATCACACTTGGAAGACGGTAATGTAGCGTTTCAAATCCATAGTTAGTGCGAGGACATGGTATATGCCAAGCCTCCGTTTACCGAGTGACTCGACTGGCAGGATTAGATTGCAAGGCGGCCAATGTGCGTAAAAGGGTACTTCCTCGGCGTATTTCTGACTTAAAAGTTGACAGAAGCTGGTATTCGTAGTAACTAGCAATTCTTAAAATTCTATATTTTGCAAATATTGTAGCAGTGTGTGCGTTATAAGATACACTTTCAATACATCGCAAGGCATTTTTTTGTAACACGACCAGGTCATTTATTGATGCTTTAGAGCCTGTAGACCAGACCAGATGACAATAATGTAAATGGGATGAGAAAAGAGCATTGTATACTAAGATTTTTTGTTTCACACGTAGTATATTCTGGCATCGACGCATCACGCCTAAAACTTTACAAAGTTTGTGACTAATGTGCTCGGTATGGTGATTCCATGCCATATGTTCATGAAAATGGACGCCCAGTGTTTTAACTGTTTGAGAAAGTTTAATTTCGACGTTATTAAGTATTAGTTCGTGAGGCTTTTCAAATGATTTGGACTTCGCACGGAACACTACAGCCTTACTTTTAGAGCAATATATATGTAGAGAATTTGCCACAGTCCAGGCATATATGTTATTTAGTGTTTCATTAGCAGAAACTATGAGGTCATCAGCAGTTTCTCCAGAAACAAATATACTTGTATCGTCCGCATAGATTACATATTCTACAGAGCTGTCAACACGTACAATGTCATTTATAAAAATATTAAATAATAGAGGTCCCAAAATGCTACCTTGAGGTACACCATTCCTAACGTTCATGGCTGATGATAGCTGTCGTACTGATACACATTGTGTCCGATTTGATAAGCAGCTTCTTATTAAAGCTAAAACTGTACCGCGAACGCTGTAACAGTGAAGTTTTTCTAGCATAATATCATGGTTTATCCTATCAAGTGCTTTAGCGAAATCTAGGAATATTCCTAGCGTAAGTTCTTTTGCTTCTATATTTCTTAGAATCAATTCCTTTTGGTATAGTAAAGCACTTTCAGTTGAGAGGCCGGGCTGAAAACCGAACTGTGACGACGTAATAATGTTGTGTTTGTTAAAGAAATTAGACACTCGAGCGAAAATGAGGTTTTCACACCCCTTAGAGAAGATTGGCAAAATTGAGATTGGTCGGTAGTTTCCTAAATTGCTTTTGTCCCCACCCTTATCTATAACTGTTACTTTAGCGTTTTTCATCCTCTGAGAAAACAGCCCAGTGGTGAACACGAGATTGTAAATATGGACTCAGGACGTGCTTATGAGGTGTAAAATATATATTGTAACGATCGTAGAAGAAGCAGGTTAGAGGAATGAGAGAAGAGGAGGACGAAGTGCTGAGAGTCCGAGCAGCGAGATCGCCATCATCCATCTGCTGTAAATAAAGCCATTCCTCGACAACTCTCCGTAACCGCTGTGGTGGAAGGTGCTGGGTACTCGACACCCGAAGACGGAGGTCGGGCCGGAAGCTCTTCGTCGAAGCCGTCGCCTTGCTGGCCTTCCACCGAATCCACCAGAGTCTGAGATGCCCCGCGACGCGGAAGAGCCCATCCCAGGTCCTGCCAGTCAGCAAATACGAGATGCACGTCCCTTCGCCGGAAAACCGGGCGAAGACGTCGACGAGTGGCTCATCCATTATAAACGGGTGAGCGCCTACAACAAGTGGAATAGCGCTTCTCAACTTGCCAATGTCGTGTTCTTTCTTACGGGTACCGCGCTGGTGTGGTTCGACAACAACGAGGAGACTTTGACTACATGGGAAAGATTTGTTTCTCAAATCAAGGAGCGCTTCGGGGACAGCATGATGAAAAAGAAACGGGCAGAACAGACGCTGTCACAACGTGCGCAGGTTCCAGGCGAAACACGCACGACCTACATTGAGGAAGTGCTAAAACTCTGCAGGATGGCGGACTCTGGAATGTCCGAAGACGACAAAGTCGGGCACATCTTAAAGGGGATCGCCGAGGATGTTTATAGTTTCCTGATCGCAAAGGACAATCTAGCCTCCGTCAGCGACGTTATTCAGCACTGCCGCACATTCGAGCAGCTTAAGACGAGGCGTATTGCACCGAAGTTTGGCAGGCTAGCCAACGTCACGACCATTGCAAGCATCGATAATGACCAGTCCCTCGATCTTGCTTCGACAATTCGTCAGATAGTCCGCGAAGAGCTTATCCTGCACACGCAAGCGACTCACCGAGATACTTGCCTTCCACGGCCGCCCCCAGTTGCTGAAACAACCGTTTCGTCTTTCTCCGCGTATCCGGCGGATTACGAAATCGCCCCTCGACAGAAACCTCCTGTCTATGAACGAGGCCCCATCAATGACACCCAACCACGATGGGAAGAGCCAGGTTATTCCCCAGGTACTGTTACTTATGACGTCGGCGCGCGAAGCCTACCCTACTATCAAGGCACGAATTTCGACCGATACAACCGCCCTCGGCGACCACCACAGGCCGGTTATTTCAGGGGAAATGAATTCGCTTAGCGTCCACAGCGATCTAGCACCGGTTTTGAGGAATATACATTGAACCGTGACCCTCTCGTGTGCTACAGCTGCGGTTCTACGGGACATATAGCCAGTTTCTGTCACCAACGCCGCCAGCCACGAAGGACTCCACCGCGGTTCTCGCCACCCGAAACCCGTACATCCCATGGCCCATGGACCACCAGTTCGCTGCTGCCGGAGAACCGTTTCCCGCGCGAGGTCAGACGCAGCGATTCGCCAGGGTCTGACCGTAGCCTGACGCCACCAAGTAGCCGTCCTCGACGTTCTCCGTCCCCTCGGCGCCGTTCATCTCCTCCTCCGCCGGGAAACTAGCTTCCGCGGCCGATGGAGGTGAGGTCGCCGGATGGTCTTTGCAAGAAATGCCTCTGCCTGTTGCCATGCTTAAAAACAAAGTGAACGTGTTAGTTGACGGTATACCGACCATGGCTTTAGTGGATACTGGTGCGAATGTTTCTGTTATGAGCCTTTCTTTCAAGAACCGCCTTGGCCGCAAGGTTATGTTCTCGTGGGACCGTACCGTTACCTTTCGTGGAGTGGGCGGCGAGTGGCTTCACCCTCTTGGTGTTTGCGCCGTCAGTGTTACATTGGCTGGGAAGGTGTTTGTGTCGGAGTTTTTAGTACTTTCTAGATGTTCGCACGATGTAATTCTCGGCATAGATTTTATTCAACATTGCGGCGCTTCTGTGGACTGTGGTAGTAGCGAAATATGTGTGAACAAGGTGCCCGCGCTCTCTGAACAAAGCTCGTGTGCCGAAGATAGGGATACGCTCTGTGTGCTTGATGAAGTGCTGGCCCCCTCGTGGTGCCTAACGCGTGTTCGTATTTGTTCAGCCACTGTTGACGATGCTTGTGGTGACGTCGTAGTTAGGCCTATCAACGTAAACTGTGCTAAAAAGTGTATACTTGTGCCTTGCTCCGTCGTGTGCATGACGAAAGGAGTCGCAATATTGTGGGCGCTGAATTGTTCGGCCACGCCAGTTGTCCTTCCTAGAGGCATGAAAATTGCTATTTTTGACCAAGCTTCATGCAGCTCAGTGGCGGCACTTACTGCAGAGGCCATACCTGCTTGCTCGCCTCGCAATTATCGCCTTTCTGAAGAACTGATTCTCGATATGATTAGCAAGGCTCTCTCTACATCCGAACGTCAAGCACTGGTAAAAGTTCTTTCCCGGCATGTTGCTGCATTCGACTTCACACATGGAGATGCGCCCCATCCTTTGCCATCATCGCGTACCCGCCACAGTATAGATACCGGTTCAGCACACCCCATTCGCCAAAAGCCCTACCGTGTGTCATCCTCCGAGTGGAAGGTTATCGCAGAACAAGTCAAGGAAATGATGAGCAAAGGTGTTGTTCAAGAGTCATCTAGCCCTTGGGCAGCTCCAGTAATCCTTGTCCGAAAAAAAGATGGTTCCTGGGCGTTCTGCGTAGATTACAGACGCTTAAACGCCGTGACCAAAAAGGACGTCTATCCACTACCGCGAATCGACGACGTCATTGATTGCTTACACGCCGCTTCTTATTTCTCGGCACTGGATCTAAGATCGGGGTATTGGCAAATACCTATGGAAGCTAAAGATAAAGAAAAGAGAGCCTTCGTGACACCAGATGGCTTATTCGAATTTAATGTTATGCCTTTCGGTCTCTGTAACGCTCCTGCCACGTTCGAAAGATTTATGGACACGATATTACGTGGTCTAAAATGGGAAATATGCATGTGCTACCTGGACGACATCGTAGTCTTTGGCCGCACGTTTGAAGAACATAACACCCGCCTGAGCCTTGTCTTGGATTGTATCGAAAAAGCTGGCCTAGTTCTGAACTCAAAGAAGTGTCGGTTTGGCGAACATCAAACATTGGTTTTGGGACACCTAGTTGACAAGGAAGGCGTACGACCCGATCCTCGTAAGATTGAAGCAGTCAGCTCCTTTAAACCACCGCAGACAGTACGAGAACTTCGCTCATTCATTGGTCTATGTTCTTATTTTCGCCGTTTTGTACCACGATTTTCCGATATCATTCACCCATTGACATCTATGCTGAGGCATGGTGCGGCCTTCACATGGACACCGGAGTGCGAAGAGTCGTTCTCGCAACTGAAGTTTCTACTGACATCAGCACCCCTCTTGCATCACTTCGACCCATCTCGCCCGACTGAAGTACACACTGATGCTAGCGGCATAGGACTAGGAGCGGTACTTGTACAACGCCACAACAACGCCGAGCATGTTGTCGCATATGCCAGCCGTTCTCTGAGCAAATCTGAGCGAAATTACACCGTCACGGAGCAGGAATGCTTAGCTGCTGTTTTCGCCGTGCAGAAATTTCGCTGTTATCTTTACGGTCGACCGTTTAAGATAATCACCGATCATCATTCCTTGTGTTGGCTGGTTGGTTTGCGTGATCCGTCAGGTCGACTCGCGCGCTGGGCGCTGCGCCTCCAGGAATATGATTTTGTGGTGTCATACAAGAGCGGCCGTCGTCATGCAGACGCGGACTGCCTTTCTCGCATTCCTCTTGCGACTACTGATTGCGACGCTGAGAATTTTGATAACTGTCTCGCTGATAACTGTCTCTCCGTAACAATATTATCGGTTCTAATTTTAAGCCATCTATGTCCTCACTTTTACTCATCTTGAAATGCTGAAAAACGCTGATGACCTCTTGCGTATCTGTAGGATTAGCAAACACAGAATTATCTAAAGCAGGAGGCAAATAACCTAATGAATCACAATTATGACTGGCGTCAACTAGTGAAGTGAAGTAGACATTAAATTTGTTTGCTAGTACTGCACCTCTGCATATTTCATTATTAATCACCAGCTCACTAATATCATTAGTCACTTGTTTGGTAGATATAATAGCATTTAGTTTGTTCCATAACTGCTTGGAATCAGTGACACCGTCGAACATCTTGAAGTGGTAATCGCGTTTAGCTTGCTTTTGTAGTTTTGTGAGTTTATTTCTGTATACCTTAGAAGCTTTAAATTTATCCGAGTCTCGCTTTATCAGAAACTCTTGATACAACCTATTTTTTTCTTTTATCATATTGAGTATGGCGGAAGAAATCCAAGGTTTACGAGCTCGTTTTGGTCTCTTTAAAACCTTGTAAGTAAAATGTTTTTTATACACAGAACATAGAGTATCAATAAAAAGATCATAAGCAAGATCGGCAGAAGAACTAGATAGGACGTTGTTCCAATTTAGAGTGCTGATTTCATCTCTAAAAGAAGATAGCGTTTGTGGACTAATTTGTTGAACGTGAACGGCAGGAAGGATTTCACTCCTTACATTGAATGTATTTTCTAGAATGAGATATATGGACAAATGATCACTTATTGGAGCCCGTAGGACGCCTGTTTGTATCGTATTGCTTGTATTATTTGTGATAAACAAGTCTAATAGAGTAGAAGTGGTATCAGTAATACGTGTTGGAATGGTAATTACATTTTTAAAGAAAAAGGAAGCAAGCAGGTCTGAAAGTCTCTTCTGTTTATGGGTGTTGCTACACATATCTATGTTAAGATCACCTCCCAGCACTAATGTGTAATTAAATTGGTTGACAATGGTGAATATGTTCTCTAAATATTGAATAATTGATTCAATATTGCCACTTGGAGGCCTGTACATTACAACAAAAATATAGGTTTGATACTGTAAGGTTAACGCCTTCCTAATGCTATTGGCAACGAACCCACGGAGGGTCATACCCCTGAGCGACGAGGCGGCGAGGAAGATTATCGTCTACCCGCTGCCCAAGAACACCGACCCAGAGAGAGACGGGGGCAGGCGAGCGGCACGAGCGGTGACGCTGGCCCGTCAGCACCAACGAGACGAGGGTGCAGTCTACGTGGACGCCGCAAGGTATCCGAGGAGACGCAACGCCTTTGCAGCGGTGGTGGTCCGAGCTACTACCGGAGAACTGCTAACAGCAAGTACCGTGCGCGCCCGAACAGCCGGCCAGGCGGAGGAGGTGGCGATTGCTTTGTCCATGGGCCTACCGGGTACGCGCACGGTGCTAAGCGACTCGAAGTCGGCGATCAAGAACTTCGCCCGAGGCACGATCTGGCAGGGCACGGAGCGGCTGGTGAGGTCCATCGAGGCCACGCGGGCCGCCCGAGGTGCCGCTGCGGGACCGACCATTGCTCTCAAGTGGTTCCCGGCCCACATAGGTCGGCAACTAGCACCCGACTTCGAAAACCGCAACGAAGAGGCGGACGCCGCGGCCCGTGGTCTCATCACGTGCCGGACCGCGGCAGTCCGTCCCTCCGAGACCAGCGGAGAAGACCGAAAAGAGGACTTCGAGCCCCTCACCGACTACGGTGGGATCCTGGCGGCTTACAGAGAAGTCAGGAGAGCCTTCCCGCCCCCGCACCGAGAACTCTCGCGTGCGGAGGCAGTAAAGTTCCGACAGTTGCAGACCGAGTGCGTGCTGACACCGGCTCTGGCCCGGCACGTGTGCCCCGACATGTTCGTGGACGCAAAGTGCAATGTGTGCGAACGTGAACTAGCTACTTTCCGCCACATCATGTGGGGAGGGTGTAACAGTGCTATGGACAGTGGGAACGGGCAGTGCCAGGACGCCACGTATCCCGAAGAGGTGAGAGCGTGGATACGCTCCGAAGACCTGAAGACGCAACGAAGGGCCATCCAGCGGCTTGAGAAGGCTTTGGCGAAGCAACGGAGAAAAGGAGCCGACGACCCGTCTAACGGGCGCGGAGGCACCCGAGTACCTGTCGCCTAGTTGGAGCACAACATCCTCGAGGTCTAGGCTCTGAGATTATCGGACTCTAATAGCCGTAGTCTTAAGATAGGGAACATCCGCGCCCTGCGAGGCCGGGGACTTCCCACACGCCGGATGTGTAAATAAATGTTATTTCTCTCTCTCTCGGAGGGTCATAGATATAATTGCGCTTTTGCAGAGCTTCGAAGTGCTGCGCAAACAGCGGCTTTCAACACGGCGCGCTCTCTCCACGGACGGTGCGATTTCTTCTCTGACGGACAGCAATATTGCTGCTACAAGCAATCCACCACTATTCGACCAAACCAAGCAGTTGATTCGAGACGAAGTCGCACGTCAACGTTCTCTTCTGCCAACTGCACAAGCGCCTGAGGCGACCTTGTCGCCCGAGCTCCGTCAGGTTATACACGACCAAGCAGCCCTGGTGGAGATAAACTGTACTATTAATGAATGAATAGTGGGCAATAGGCAACCCAAGTTCCTGGATTCAGAAAGACGACGACAAGACTCTCCTTGGACCTCGTTACGGCTTAACTTGAACTTTGCCATCTCTCGCTACCGAATACTACTATTCGAAGAGTGTAGCCAACCTGAACACTCCTCGGCAGTGGTAACATCGCAATAACTATAGCTGGGTTCGAGGGCTAAATGAACCCAGGCGGTCTTCATGACGTGGTGGTATTCTATCAAGGAGCCACATGAGCGCCTGACGCGGTTTTGAAAAGAAATAAGGGGAACAGACACCCCTGTACCTTTTGAATGGCAAAGCATGTCCATGTCAAATATGCTAAAGCGAGGAGGTGGGAAATGAAAATATGGCTGAGAAGAAGGCCGAGGGGGGCCGATAATAGAGTCTTGTGTAGTATATTATAGCAAAAGCATAGGAAACGAAATTGAGAGTGGGGAGTAGGGATGTGAAGGTGAGGAGAAGACATATTAGGAGGCAAAAGAACCACAGCACACCGATGGTACAGGAAGGAGGTGTGGAAGGGAAGTGAGAGTGAGTATGAGAGAAAGAGGGACGGTACGGCCACCAGCGCCGCACTATCCCATTATCACGTGTTCGTGACGCACGCAGCACGCAAGGCGAAGCACGCAGAACTCAAGCGATGTCAGGCGAGCTGTTTATTGGGCGAAATTGTGCCCAGCAAAACAAAAGCAATGAGAGCGCACAGCAACAGTGGCGTGAACAGTCGTCGGTCTACGGAAAGACTGGCTAGCGGCGCAATGCGGCGGCTTTTGTACACACGGCATAACGCATTCTCACAATAGGGAGTTTGAGATCGGGGACCCAAGAAGCTTGCGACCCGCCAGGGCGCATGCGCAGATGGTTCTGCGCATGCGCCCTGGCGGGTCGCAAGCTTCTTGGGTCCCCAAGCTCCTTGGGGCCCCAATTCTCAAACTCCCTAATATCTCTGGAATTCCAGAAGTCACTCAATGTACGCGTCAGGCATGTCAAGTTTCAAGAATGATCGACACGGTTCCCGAAGCGACGTGCGAGTTAAACGCGGCCTGCGTTACACGTAACAGAAAGTGATAACGGCGCTCCCGCAAACAATCACAGCAAACGAGAGATTCACGGGAAGGTGATAACGGCGTTCTTTCTTAAACAAACCAAAACAACCGCACGTGTCACTATAATAAGGTGTCGGAAAGGAACTTAATGAAGAGGAGTGTTGTGAGAGGGTAAAAGAGGTAAATGACGAGGAGAGAAGGTAAAGCGCCGCAGGCTCATGTATGTTACGGTAGAGCAAGTAGGCGAGAAAGGGAACATGTGAATAGGGAAAGGAAGAGGGGAAGCCCACCAGCACCGGTGTAGCCCGGCCTTGCGCCCCTAGTGCAAGCTGCCTATATTTGTTTTCTTCTGAAGCTTCTAAACTTCAGCAAAATAAACGTTTAGTTTGCACACTAGCGCGCTCATGAGCAATAGTGCAACAACATTGTTCATTACTAGTTTCCTGAATAATTGCGGCGGTATTAGAAGCAGAACCCAAACTCTGCAGTCTGTTTAATAAATTAGCATACAGAAACAGTATACGAGTGAGTCTTGTGAGGCGTGTTATGCTTTCAGGCAGCTTGGGGCATTTCAGCTCGCTTCGAAATGCCGGAAGCCCTGGCGTTATCTGCCCAGAGTGACCATTAAATAGCCTCGACATGCACAAGCAGCGCAAAATGAGCCTCAACGAAACAAAATCACGACGGCACGTACAAGAAGTGAAACTTATGTAGCCTGGATAACCTGATATATGCCGTGTACCGAAGGAATACGCGTGCTTTGCTGAATTTCCATAGGGAGCAGTGTCGCATTCAGTGAACGAATCGATGTACAGCTGCGTAAGCAGAGCAACTCGCGCCTATCTTCCTATCACGCTTTCGTGACACCGTTTAACCAAAATTACCCACCAGTGTACCTTCCATATATCCTACCCTGTCCTACAAGAGAACAACCAATAATGAACCAATTGATTACCAAGTTTACCAAAAAGTTAGCCAACTGTAAACCATACTAGTAAAACATGTTTGTGCAAGGCAACAGCGGTTCCGTTATTCGTAAGACCATGCATTGAGCTAGAGGGAAACTTGCTTTTACTAGTACCTACTTTGCTTTTCCATACCTCAAACTGCTTATTGCTTTATACGACAGTTTGTGTCCTTGTGTTCGTTATTTGTAGTGACATTTTACCACATTTCAGCTTTGACATTGCTGTTGCTGCTGCTGTCCAGAAAGAAAATGCGCATAGAGGCACTTCTGACAGAGCTCTTAACTAGCACTCTAACCGAGCGGAAAATAGACGAATGGACAGGAAGGACGGAAACTAGCGAAGCCGCACATGTGTTCTAGCAGACAACAGGCAGAATGGCACGCGAGCCGGGTTGCCTAGAATTGAGCAACATTTTCACATAGCATTCTTCGTAATGTAAGGCATGATAAGCTACTCGTGTACGATTTTTCTTTTTGGCACGTACGTGCCGATTACTGACACACGCAGTGCGCTCTCCAGCGCCCTTTGTTTCATAAGGTATATTTCCCAGTGCGGTATTTTAGAAGCACTCGTTGCGTCTCAAGCGTAGGCGTTTCACCTTGCCCAGAGTGCCCCATAGTATATTGGAGACACTGGGGTTAAAGGAACAGGCTCGAATCCCGGGATCCAGAGCGAAATGCTGGACCACAGTTTCCAGAGAAATGAAGTAAAAAAAAATTCTCGAGGTGCCGGCCTACTTCGTCCACTAAACGCAAGACTGCCACAACGGTTGCATTCGCGTAGAGATACAAAAAAAATATATAGCAGTGAACAACAAAAAGCGTACGCGCCACAAGGGCCTCCTTTACAATAGGAAATGACTGGAAAATGTTCCCAGATTCCATGGCAGCAAATCAAAGGGCAACGCGGCTAAGTTTTAGATTCGGAAAATTAGGTTCATGTGGGCAGCTGCAGCGACATATTACTGCCTTGGCACGAGAACATTTTTTTAATGATGGGCTGCCTGGTTCGTGCCACACAGCACACGCTCAATAATCTTCGAATCATGGGCACTTCCGTGCGCACTGAAGCACGCGTGTTACAGGCATGAGCGCTTTTACTGAACACTTCAGAATTGTGGTGTCGACGATACTAGCTCGAGAAATGTCTTGTGTTTAAACGTAACCTTTGTGACAGCTTCAGTATCTGCGCAAAACTCTTGACACACGTGAGCTATTTTGCCTGGCACCAGTACAGTCTAACAAAACGCCCTTACAAGATTCTGTTACGCTGCTTACAGTTGAATTAGGCCTCGCTTTTTATAGTACATTCTTGTAGCCCTGTTCCCTTCGAACAATTCTCCACGAAGACCATGTTAATCTGGTAGTTTGATAAATTCCCACTCGTTGACGAGAATAAGACCAATAATCTCGCCGCATTCTGCATCCTGTGTTGCGGCACGGACCCGCGTAGCGCAACGTTGAAAATAGGAGAGTGTGGCTTAACTGAAGCTGTGCTGCGACAGGTGTCGTGTCGATGCGCAACCTGCAGAATGAGTTGCGCAGTCGTGACGTATTCACGTTTCCATAAAACAGTTCGCCCTGCACCGTAATGTAGCCTTTATAGCAGAAGCTGGTACCGTCCGCGCTGCGCATCTATAAAACTTAGTCGTAATTAAACTTATCTTTCATACCCCGCTCAGTGGAATGCTGCCACATTTATACAAAGACTGACAGGTTCGCAACTGTCCGACAGTGTCATATAAAAAAAAACTGCCTTCACAGCATGAGACAGAACCTACGACGGTTTTTCATGTTTTGATTCACATGGACATAGCCTCCCGTCGTCCCATTTCCGTCAGCGTAAAGAACCCGAAGGCTCGCACCGAAGAGAGTACGTCATGTCAGGCTTCGAAGGAAAAGTTGCGCTGATCACGGGTAGGACGGTCCCGGTGTACACGTGATATACGTATTGAACTGTGTTTCTGTGTAGTTAACTCCTCGGGCAAAATTGCATGTCGCTGATCACGAACGCAGGCGGTTTCGTTCGCTTTTCACTGCATGTCATTGGCCGTGGTCACGCTTACCTCGGAAGCAACTTATCGCGGCCACAGTTCTGCGTTACCACGTTTTCTCTGCGGCTCGTCAATTTTTGAAATATTCACCGCTTCCCCAGTGGTTGCTCTCGCCCCGCTGTTCTCGCATATTTTATAGGTCACCCGGTCATAAAACGGTCCCCACTAAAAGAAAGGATGGTGCCCAATCCTGGAAGCCTGTGCTGCACTCAGGCGCACCAAACCCGCAGCACACACAATAAGATTCGTGCCCCCAGAACGTGGCTTTGTAGCGAAAGAACGCGTTGCGTTCCGAACAAAGATCCCCAATCGCGCCCCAGCTAAATAGCGTGTGGCATGATCTATAAGGGTTGCTCAAAGAATATATGTCGCTGAAACCAAATGTCCAGTAAATAAACGACAAAGGATTCTGTTAAATGCGAGGCATTTCTTAGCGGACATCAGCAACATTAAGCGTATCTATCTATCTATCTATCTATCTATCTATCTATCTATCTATCTATCTATCTATCTATCTATCTATCTATCTATCTATCTATCTATCTATCTATCTATCTATCTGCCTACGACTTTGTGCTCTCCTGGCCGTTTCGTTAATGGGATATATACGAAGATTGGTATGCCACAACATGACTGAATGACAAACATAAATGACAGGTTACATCATGAAAATCATAGCATGCATGTCATGAGCGGCATGATTTACATGCAACGGTCTTGGTGCTCTTACATCCGTTTCGTTAACCTGATATATACCAAAATTTTTATGCCGAGGCAGCAATGTCTGTTGACCATGGGTGACACGTTCTTAGAACATGAAAATCGTGACATGCCATGCGTTTCGTTAACCAGATGTATACCAAAAGTGCTATGGCACAACAAGAGTGCATGAAGAACGTAAACGACGGGTCATAACATAACAATGATGACAGGCGTGTCATGTGTGCCATGGTTTCCATGCCACAGTCTTGGTGCTCTTACGGCCGTTTCGTTAACTTCATATGCACCAAAATCGTTATAGCAAGACAACAATGCAGATCCATTTTACGTTCCATTGCGTGCTTCGCATTTTCTTGATACCCACTGCAGGTAGGATCTGCCACCTTAAATGCGAAGCATTTCTTAGTGAACTTCGGCGACATTGAGCCTATCTATCTATCTATCTATCTATCTATCTATCTATCTATCTATCTATCTATCTATCTATCTATCTATCTATCTATCTATCTATCTATCTATCTATCTAGCCGCCTACGATTTTGTGCTCTCCTGGCCGTCTCGCTATTGGGATGTTTACGAAAATTGGTGTGCTGCAACATGACTACATGGCGAACATAAATTACAGGTCATAACATGAAAATCATGACATATATGTCATGAGCGGCATGATTTACATGCCACGGTCTTGGTGCTCTCCTGGCCGTTTCGCTGATGGGATGTATGCGAAAATTGGTATGGCACAACATGACTGCCTGACGAACATAAGTGGCAGGACATAACATGAAAATCATGATATGCATGTTATGAGCGGCATGATTTACATGCCACGGTCTTAGTGCTCTCCTGGCCGTTTCGCTAATGGGACGTGTGTGAGAATTGGTATGGCACAACATGGCTGCCTGACGAACACAAATGACAGGTCACAACATGAAAATCATGATATGCATGTCGTGAGCGACATGATTTGCATGCCACGCGTTTCGTTAACGGGATATATACGAAAATTGGCATGCCACAGCGTGACTGCATCACGAACGTAAATGACAGGCCATAACATGAAAATCATGACATGGATGTCATGAGCGACATGATTTACATGCCACGGCCTTGGTGTCCTCTTGGCCGTTTCGTTAGTGGGATGTACAGGAAAATAGGTATGCAACAACATGACTGCATGACGAACATAAATGACAGGTCATAACATGAAAATCGTGACATGCATGCCATGAGCGGCATGATCTACATGCCACTCGTGCCGTTAATGGGATGTACAGCAAAATTTCTATGGCACAACACGACTGCATGACGAACGTAAATGACAGGTCATAACATTAGAATCATGACATGCGCGTATGAGCGGCATGGTTCACATGCCACAGTCATGGTGCTCTTGCGGCCGTCTCGTTAACTTCATATGCACCAAAACTCGGTATAGCGAGACAACAATGCAAATCCATTTTACGTTACTGATGCGTGCTTCGGATTTCCTTGATTCCCACTGGACGTGGGATCTGCCAATTTTTTTTTTGTGCGCAATACTGGGGGCCTTTGCCGTACCCCGGACAAGAGAATACTCTCATGTGGTCGTGACCTTGGAGCACACAGAAGTCAAGACGTTGTCAGTGCAACTGTCTACTGGGCGAATTTGTGATCTGGTGGTAATCCCAACTGTCTGCGGCTAGCTCGGAGGGCTGGGTCGGAGTAGTCCTCTTGGCGGCATGCCCCCCCGACATTCGTCAAGTCAGGCATCAATGCAGGGGTACATAGGCACAAGTACAAGTAGCGCCGTGCGCATTTAAACAAATGAAAAACAAACGATAGTCAAGGAACTCACTAAGAACAGCTACCCAAGAACCTTTATTCCGAAAGCACTTCAATTCCAAAAGCGCGGCTATGCTTGCCGAGAATTCAGCGTCCTCCGGCTCCTGAATCAACAGCACAACAGAAACACCACACTCTCCCATATGTCCGAGGCGTTAGCGAAACTGTCACCCGTATTCTCAGAAAAGAAGGCATCCGATTGACTCACAAGCCCACGAGCACATGTTCTCTACATATTGCCGAAGGCCGTTCACTGAAGGATAGAGCCCAAGGCGCTGTATACAAAAATGCGATGCGAGCTACATCGGCGAAACGAAAAACCTCAAAGAAACATTTCGACGGCACAAGAATGGCCTCTGCAATTTTGCAACAGATCGCAACCCGATCAAGGTATATGTAAACTGGTAGCGCAACTTCCGTAGAAGCCCATGTGTCAAGAAGGTGGCTAGTCGTTGCAACTGTCGCCATCTACGTATGGGGGGGACAACTAAAAATGACGTCACAACCGGAAGCGGAAACGACGTCACGTTTAATGCTACATGGCGCGACATTACGAAATATTTTGTGCGGGCGTCTCTTTTCACTTATTTTTATAGCTGCGCGTTCTTTTCCTTTCTTTTTCTTTCATTGCGGCTATGACGGCTACATAATGCCAGCCTGCAACAAACTAGGAAGACAACAAAGACAGATTTGAAATACAAGCTGTATTTTATTGGCAAAATATTGCAGTTGTATTGGTTATTACACCAAAATATATAACGCATAGGAAAAAAACACCAGAGAAACATAGAAGTGCACGACTTAAGAACTAATTTATAAATTGGCTGCTAAATGTTTCACGACCTACAGCTGCAGATTGCCTCAACTATATCAGAAGTGTACAGCATGCTGCATTGTCGTTGGAGTCGCTTCCTGGTCCTCTGTGCCTGTTGTTGAAGCTTCCAAAGCTTTGCTCGCAGCCGGTCCGTCTTTCTTTTATCTTCAGTAATGGAAACACTGGGTGGCGCTAAGGAAAAATGGACTCCGTTAGGGAAACTGTCGAGGTTTACGAGACAGCGAAAAAGGAACAACATGTAAGCAAGATACACTCAAGGGGAAACAGATACTTCACAAGCACAATAAGGAAACGCAGAAGGCCTAAAATCACATTCTATGCTCTTTGAACCGCCCTATAGAAAATCAGTCAAATAGAAGATAATTTTGGTATACCCAAGTAAAGCTTATCAACGCTAACCATAATGTTGATGCTGCTTTGCCTATGGCCATTTTTCATGGTACTGTGACCAAAACGAAAATTCAGGCCCAATTTGTATTAAAAAACTGACTTAAGTCAGGTATCAATAAAAGTAAAACAGGTGATAGCTCCATAAAGGAAAGACAAAGAACTTTCTGTAGGCGCAGTTAACAGGCTGCTGTGTTATTTCGTTTGTCTTAACCACTCGTAAAAATATTGGTGTTACACGACCAAAATAACGCTACCATAAAATCAAGTACACCAGTGATCCATCCTGAAATATAGAATTATAATTTCAACTTTACCTGCTACACATCAAGGTATATTGTAGCAGAAATTTGATGATTTTGTTCGGGGAACATTTACTGTGCAATCTTAGTTGCTCTCCCACATAAATATTATTGTCACGGAGGAACTTGCTGTATAATTTGGGATCAGTTATTTCCCTGGTACCTACTTAGAACTTAGTTTTAGCTCTAACCAAACATAAAAACGAACTTCACCGTCAGGTGCAACTTTTCACCTTCCTACACTACATCATTGAGCAGCTCAATACTGGCAACATGAATCGACACATACATTGATGTGAAAGGCCCGTGCTGCCCAGACAGGTGCCTTGGCGACAGTCTCGCAAACGAACACTACATGCCTGCCATGCTAGTGCTGGATGCTCCAACGGGGCTGTGTGGCTCCGAAGCATGTGTGTCCTGCTGAGAAAAAAAACATAAGCAATCAATAGTAGAAATTTCTGATCAGAAAATACTAGGATCAGCTACTTATCTTAACTTAGAATGTTACTCTTTCGTGTCTAACCTAGTTAGAAAATATCAGCCCAATGATGTGTTAGGGAAACTCAATGATAACTTCAAAAGCCTACAATAACTCCCCCCCCCCCCCCCTCATCGAATAAAATTTCCAGAAATCAGGAATTGTAATTCTGCAATAGTATGAAATGTTGAGCGAGTTAGATCAAAATTGCTGAACGTTGACAAACTTCTAACGCATGGAAAAATATTGGGCAATGGGTGCTGTGTTATCCCTTCTATCTGTAACGCCGCATTTTCATCAGAATCATTCAGCCATCATGAGGGCATATAAATTATTGCGTCGCGTGATCCGAACAATGACAGCAGCCGCGCTAACAGTGGCTTGTTTGTTCTTATAAAACGTAAATGCTTTGAAAAGCATGCTAAGACACTTCTAAAACAATTTCTTTATTACTTAGTAATGGGAAAAGTGTAATCTTGCGGAAGAAAGTAGATACCTTACACCAAACGCAGTACAAATGCTACGCACCTCTAATTGTGCAGCATCAGTTAGGCCACTACTCTCCTCATCTCCGCATATTGCTTTCACGACTATTTGCTTCTGTACGCCGGAGATGCTCTCAGAAAGATAAATCAAAGCAGACGCTGAAATAATTGCACATCCGGCGTATTTTTTTCCAGCAGAATATTTAAATGACAATGCAGCACCTCAATTCTGTATACAAGGAGAAATAGTTTTAAACACAGGAAAAATTACGTATACGTGATAGATAGTACGCATAAGCCTTTATGCCCTCACACTTCATTGTCCTTGGCTGTGCCATTTTCCTCAGCCTTGAAAAAAGCTTTAACATCTTAAACAAAATTTCAAACTAAAGATACACTATTTTTATGATTTTTTTAAACTCTAACGCTAATCAATAAAGCAGGCTTTCTAGAAGTGTAAGCATACAGGTACAGATCAGGATAAAATCACTAATGCTACTCGTAGCGATGACCATGCTCCTCCGGAATAATCGCCTCTGGTGAAGATGGGCATGTCTCATCCAAAGGAACTGGTAAACTTGTCTCTGTACATTTAATTTGAAGTGGGTGCAAAATCATCGCTTCCCTTTCTTGTGTGACAAGCCTGTTAAAATGTTTTAGGGTAGAAAGTAACCTTGCTTCAAAAGCAGTTCTTCACCAAAAGACTTCTCCTCATGACAATAGCAGTTCCATGCACAATGGAGGGCAGCTGGTGACGGCTGTGAAGGTGTGCCTGCATATAGAATGAGAAATGATACCGTTGGAAATTTACTATTCCCAATTAACACAGCAAAAGTACCACACACTTGCTGTAAAGCGAATTTCAATTTCTGCTGCGCTGTTGCCACCATTGTCGCCGGGGTTCTGCACGTCTTGACTGGAAGTGGATGCCGCAGATTCACATCTTGGAGCTTCTTGAGGAGTTGCCTCTGCACATGAAAGATAAAATCATAGAGGCAGCTAAATGAATGCTGATTATGTGGTAATAACAAGGATCCGGAACCAAGCTATGCACACAGACGACAAAACCACTTAGATATTTTCTTGACCATATAATTTGCCTCTACGCATGCTACAGTGAAAGTGAAACTAGAAGTGTGTCAGTTCATGCTGCTCTAAATAACTACATTGTTTAAAGTGTGTGGGTGAAATGAACCCTACCATGACACTCAGGGCAGAGCAACGGAGAATAAATGAGTCATCTGCAGGTTATCATGCGTTGCACGACTTAACAGTCAAACAAGCATGGTATCACACCTCAGCCACAGTGCTCGACTCTAACAACATAACTAAAAGGACACTTACAGATGCATTCACTTTCACAGCATCGCACACAAGGGACGAACACGCAGACGAAGTAGAAGGTCCACATGTAATCCTGCACAGTAAAAAAGCATACAGAAGATAAGAACAAATGTTATCAACGCAGCGCCAGTTGCTGGCGTGGAATGGCTTTGCAGACAGACGAAACATGACGTGCACAGTATACAATTTAATCTAAAGCTGAACCCAGCATCTATATCTCTTTTTCGAAACCTACACGGCAGCTTTCCTACACGAAAAACTTGACAAAACATTCAGGCACAATCGGCGTAGTCTAGCTTGGAAGCGCTTCGCGTGTTTGACTCTGACCATGGCCGGGCATGAGGGGACACGTGATAAGCACTCTTAATTGCGCCCGTCGCGCCTCCCCGTTTAATTAGGCCCTCGTCAAACACACGAAACGCTGCACTCATTGTAACAATAGTAGCGAGGACAGGATGCACCGCCATTTTACATGAAAGCTATCGTGTCGGTTTCGGAACTCATGTGTTGTCTTTACGATGGCTCACCAGAAATAGTTCGAAAACTCACCTTTCAGAATCGAGGGGAAACCGATGGAGTGAGACGCCCGGCGTGAAAGGGTTGCTCTTGCAGACGCACACAGAGCCGCGTTTCTTCGCGTAGCTTGGCTGACTTATCGTCCCTAAGGGCGACAGCATGCTGTCTGTGCGCTGGCAAAAAACAGTCACTGAAACGGTTCCCAACGGCTGCGACGGGTTAGATTACCTTCTGCCAAGGGTCACGACCGGAAAACAACGCTTACACGAGGAAATTGTGTACGAATGACACTCGCAAACATACTATGCAAGAACTAGCGACGCCACTTTCACCCGAAAATGCGCAAAACCGTTGGCGAGGCACACAGAGTTGGGCGCAAGACAAACACAAGCCCACATTACCAGACTGCCTGCATGCGCCCGCTGTTTCTCGAAATAAACCAAAATATTTCACAGTCAACAATATATCGAAAACCTAAAATTTTATAAAGTAATCTAATAATTTATTTTGTGACAGTATGTATTAAAGATTTTGGAAACAAACGTTTAATTGAATTTTTCGTTCTCGTTATTTGTCCCCTCCTCACCTAGTCGCGCTTCAATCGTCACAAGGTGTTGATGTCTGTGGCAATAGGTTTCGGATCACTTTTCGTTCCAACTTTCGCGACCCATGTAGATTGACCTTGACCCGATAGCCAAACATTCCCAAGATAGCGACCACCGTATCAATCTTCCGGACACAACGGTCATACCAACTGAAACCAATTATCGGAAACAGTTACTGCTTTGTGATTGCAGAAAAAGGCAGAAAACTTCGCAATGCAGGACAGTTTAACATATGTAAGACAAGCTTGTTGGAAACGAAATTACCAGAACGAACAAAATGTTGCCATACGTACGGCTTCGAAACCAAAGAAAACGACGTTATCTGTCGATACTTCGCGCTACTTTTCTTCGTCGCATCAGTTATGTTTAGGAAGGCGGTTCATTGGTTGTTTCGGGTTTCTTGGAGCAAAAGTGGCCATGTCTATATTGCCCCAAACGAGGATTCTCATCTACGGTCAGGGCGCTCGGTAGTTGGGATTGCTTCAAGGAACAGTGCAAAGAATGACAGGACATACAGAAAAGGGTAGCGTTGACTCCATCGGTGGATTCCCTGAGGAAATGTCTTTCTTAATGAGAGGAGCGGTGTCTTTGTTGCTGCAGAGCAAGCAGGCGGTATAATCCGGGCATCATTTATACAGTCGCGTAGTGGCGGCAACTTAGGGAACATTCAGGTGCTTTCTTTAACTGACAGCTGCGCGGCGTGGGAAAACGCATGTGTACGGCTTGGCTTTGCCGCAGACGCAGAATTTTTCCACGAACGGACGGCGGAAGCTAACCGAAAGCTTGGAAAAGGGGGCTTTTGTATGGAAAGCGACGGATTCGACAACCCATTAACCCGTTCAATCCCCCTGGCACCTTTGCGAACCCCACCACCCTTTTTCCGCCGCCTGTGTCGTGGGGGCAGGCGCCCGCGTGGCGGAAGGAGTAAACAAGGTAAACAAACAGGGTAAACTGCGCTTGTAGTTCTGCGGAAGGGTACTACAGGCGAGCCACGTTCATTCCATAGATAGATGACCTGAAAGCTTCCCTCCAAACGGCGCTTTGCAAACCAAATTTTCGCGCCAGGGCCTCTGAGTTTTATAACGTTTACTGTAATTTCGTGGTGTTCCTAGTCGCCGCTGAAGCTGCTTCATTTGGACATTGTACATACAAAACTACAACTGGCTGTTGTGGAACAGTCTCGCTATACCCAGTCCGTATTCTAGGGTGGTTTCGTGCCACCAATCGCAATCCAGATGTAGGCCTGAAGAATCGCCATAAAAAGAAAAATTTTTACACAGCTAAGGCTATGCCTCTTCTGTAAACTCGTTGACATAGGGGTGCAAGGTAGGGTAAGGTAGGATCCGGCACCCTAACAGGAACAGCAACACATTTCCATAGCAGCACGAATGAAATTCTGCAGTGTTCGGAGAAGCCAGAACGGGACCATTTCCCGGCGCAGAGCTCGCGCTTTTGGCGCACTAGTGGGCCACGAGCATCTCCATTGCGCGGCACGATGCGGAATCCTCAGATAGCCAGTGCGCGTAGCTCCCACCTTGAGTAGGTCTATGAGCTTTCACATAAATCACTATGACTCCAACAGTATAGCCTTCATTTTAAGGGCATGAAAGCTGCAGAAGGGTCATTAAACAATTCTCGTTTATACCAACAATGAATTGCGGCTACAGAGAACTTATAGCGTTATGTTTTTTCACAAGAGCGTAAAGAATGGTGGTTACATCTAGTTAACATAATTAGCACCCAGATGAACTCAGAATTCAGAACGTTGGTGAGAGGAAATCATCGTTCTAGAACAAGTAACGGTGTAGCCGTCTCGTGACGGTTGTTACACTCGTACGAAAGAAAGTTCAGAATGTCCGCGTAGACGTCGAGGACGCAACGAGCGTAATCTTGTTTATTATCGTCTTCACGATCTATGCTTTAAGTGAGCGCAAACGATCACCCATTATTCATTAGCTAGCTAAACTTAGAGAAACTGTTCATTTGGAAGCAAAACACCTAATCTATGTTCATGTGAATATTACTTGGTGCTCACATTATAGTACCATGCAGATGGCTGCAATAATTTTAAGCTTTTGGGGCTTCCAAGGAAGTTCGTGCGAGCGCATGACTCAGCGTTTCCGCTCGCGGAATCAGAAACCTCAAACATGCTACCAATGAAAAATCCTAAATACGAATAAAGATACCCGTTAGATAGACGGCAAGAGTACATGATGAGGTGTGGCCGACCCTTCGCTCCTTCATTCAGCTCCCGATCGTGGTCTGCCCCTTCAAGAGTTGTTTGCTCAAAGAACAGACGTGCTTTGTGGGTACAAAAATGTGAATGACCAGTATCCATTCCCTCACCTTATATTCAGAAATAGCGCCCAAATGATTTGTCATCAATACGAGCTCTTCATTAGCTTATAAAATGTTGGGCTTTGTGCACCTAACGCCCTCGCGCACTTTTTCAGATCTATCGCGTAGTGACTGGCGAAGTGGACGAGTTACGGGTCTTAGGTTGCTCTTTGTTACACTTGTAATCGCTTCTTCTACATTGCCTAATTTCAGTATATGCAGATTCGGCAGAGGAAGGCAGCCAGGCTGCACGCGCTTGGCCGAATCGGAATGCCGGAAGAGGTTGCTCGCTGCATCGCTTTCTTGGCTTCCGAAGCTTCGTACGTCACTGGAATCACGATGCCTGTGGATGGCGGCCTTAACCTCATGCACAGACTGACATGTTCAGAGCACGGGGACAACGATTAGAAGAATGCGCGCCGCACAGATACGTGCTTCAGAATTCCTGCTCAAGCATTAACCGGCTTGGACAGCAGCGGTGGAGAGCACACTAATTCAAGGGTAATCTGTAGAGTGAAATAAAAAAAGGTGTTTCTTTTCCGCAGGCATCATGTAAACTTCTTATATATATATTGACGCGACTTGCTCCCAATACTGAAATGCGACAGGATTCCTTGCGGCAAATTAAGCCGAGCAACGAAATTTACAGTGCGGCCGTATTAAGAAGTCGCCCTTCCATTCTTCTGCAATGAGCTGCTGTATAACACAGCGGTGCTCTAGAGTTGCATAGTTAAGATTAAGCATCGCGTCAGCCTTGACTGCATTGTTAATATGCGGGTCAAGTTCGGAAGCCTTTTTTTTTTGTGTGTGTTTGGGGGGGGGGGGGAGAGAGGGAGGAAGGTACAGACAAAAAACGCAAGAAGGGAGTCGCGTTCCTACTCGCCGTTCGCCGCCATGGTTATCACGTTTAGTAACAAAAATTGAAGTATCCCTCTACGGTGTCCTTATAGCTATGGCACTCGGATGCAGATCCGAAGGTCGTGGGTTCGAAACCTCGCAGTGGCGGCGCCGTATTAATGGAGGTGAAGTCTCCATGCCCGTGTACTGTGCGATGACAGTGCATGTCGAAGAACGCAAACTTCCGCGGCGCCCAACGCCGCCGATAGCAAGGAAATAAGCTGCTCGCGCGGCCGGAGCGGCGATGACCACTGGCGAGTGACGAAAGCCGTGGGGGCGGTGACATCGCCGTCACAAACGCTCTTTTACCGACCAGTTTCAGTTTCAAGGAGCCTGCCAAGCGGAAATAATTGTTCGCGTAGCGCCGAGATGCATTCTGCTATTCAAAATTTGATCGTTGGGATAGGGAGTGTTGAGGACGGACTCCAATGTACTCATTTGCTGTACGCACCAATTGCTGATAATTAAGGAGTTAATTAACGTAATTTCGCTATTTATGCACACAAGTGCGAAAATTGTTCTGTATCTAGAGGCCGCCAGTCCGTACACGCGAATGGTACACAAGATATTTCCGCGATTTATGTTTTTCTAATTTAAAAAACTTGTTGCAATTAAAAAAGAACACGCTGTATATTATATACGACCCAATATAAAGCCATGTACTACAGTTATAGCCGCCTGATATGGAACAGAAAACTTCATATATGCTCATATCTTTCTGTATATGGCCTTACACTGGCCCGTATATGGAAGCCTAATATGTGCACTTATATGTCCATATCTGGCCATATGTAAAAATATAAGGCCCTGATATGACATTTTCGTAAGGGTAGCCACATCTCAAATATTAAATGGAAGACACATGTTGCAATTATACATTGAAAAGAATTAAAGTACTCTTGATACAATAGTGCTACAAGGCATTTTTTGTCGAATGCTCCCTATAGTCCTCCTTCCTTGTTGTTCTGCTATATACCGTTAACTCTTAAACATTAAACTCGCTTGGACTGTGTAGTTATGTGCCCCGAAGCATCACCAATATAACTGGCGACTTTTCGGTATTAGCAAGCTAAACTGCTATTTTGGTGCTATTTACGAGTGACAAGTAATCTAGGAGATATGACACAATAACACTTTATGCCGCAGGAGATAAGCTAAACATGTGTGTCATAAACAATCTCTTCGAATATTTAAAGGAATTTGCAAATCGATAGCGGCAGCCTCGTAGAGTTTTCTATAATACCAAAATGCTCGTATTTGGAGCACGTGCGGACGCCAATGATTACGCACACGTTCCATGTTTGCACGAGCAGCTGGTCTGATACACGGCCGCTTTGCAAAAAGAACTCTCCCAGTTCATGTGTAATGCTACTGACAGCAGACATTTGCAACAAAAAAAAAGAAAAAGAAGGAAAAGACGCCGCAATGTTGATTGTTCTGAACTATTTCGACAGAGCCCTAACGGCACGGGCAGCATAGTAGACGTTTTCCACGGCGTATGACGCACCAAATCATCTCGCATCTTGTTGGCACTAATACGCTGATGCAGCTAAGGGATAATGCAACTGCAGGCAGGTATATATAGGGTGTCCCAATTATCCCGCAGCAAATTAAAAAAAAGACTCGCATTACTCGAAGAAAGCCTAGTGCATATTGTTCCTAGCACAGTGGAGCAGCCACGAGTAAGTTTTCGTTAATTAGATTTAATTATGTAATTGTCTTACATATCTAATTTGAGAAGTACTGTTCCAATAATTAAAGCATCGATAAAGCAGTTACAGTCAGCCACGTGGGGCATCTAACTGCACTATTATGAGCGCAGTTAAGTGCGTACTGATTTTTTTCATGAATGATAAACGATCCCCGCGAATTATGAAAAGAACCACATGACAGAACTCCCAGCCGCATCGTAAAGAAGCGCCTGGAAACAGGCTTCCTCTTAGTCATCCATGCTATCAAACGACACTCTTATCAAGTGGATCAGTATGTCGTAAGAAACGGATAAGAAGCGCGACGTATAATTGACAGGAATGAAGCGTTGGTAATCCGCGAAGCTTGCTGCTGCTTCCATAACCACTGTCAAGGTGATATGCTGTCTCTTCGGATGTGCGACAGGCAGAGCAATCGCTTTCAATCAGATTGTTTGAGGACGCTGCTTTACGATGCGGCCGAGAGCGCTATCACGTGGTACACTTCATATTTGGCGGGGATCGTTTATCATTAAGAAACAAAAAAATGAGTACGCAATAAGTACGTCGCTGAAAATTGAAAATAGCGCAGTTAGATGCCCCCCGTGGCTGACTAAAACTGCTTCATCGACGCTTCAATGATTAGAACAGTAGGTCCTGATGAAATTTAATTACAATTACGTAATTCAAGCTAATTGACGAAAAATTACTCGCGGCTACTCCACTGTACTAGGAACAATATGCATTAGGCTTTCTTCGAGTAATGCGAGTGTTTTTTTTTAAATCGTGCTGCGTGATAACCTGGACGCCCTGCGTAATTGTCACTTTATCTGAACTGGCGCATGCAAGGCTAATGGCGCCGCTGATACAATTGTGAACGAAGAAGCCAGCTGACGGCAAGATAGTTGAGCAATTTGTTAACATCACTGTGTCATTTAGTGTTATCTGTAAATTCTGTTATTTGTAAATGAAAATGACCACCTTCTTACACTTGGAGGGGACTTTAGTATCGACATAACCACCAATACAGCTGCCGTTACACAATTCTTGTCAGTCGTGATGTGCAACGGTTTCTGCAGCGTAATCAAATCGCCTACGCCTGTAACCGCTACAGCGTCATCCTCACTAGACAACTTTCACAATAAACTCAACTATCGATAATACAAAATCGGGGATCATATACCAGGCATCAGTGATCACATGCCCATATATATTTTTCTGGAACGAGAGCCTTCGACTAAATGTATGTTTTGTTTACTGGAATAGAACGTGCCGTAAAAAATCGGCTCATTCACTTGATAAATTCCGAGAAGCTGTGCGCGAAACAGAGTGCACTGATATAGTTTCTTTTGCAGATGCCGATGAGACATTGACAAATTTATGGTCAAACTAGAAATGTTTTACTTTAAAGCATTTCCGATTCAACGCTAGCGGAATCAAAAGCCATCGCGGAAGCCCTGGATTTTGAAGGAACTCGTAAGAGAAATCAACAAAAAAAAACTTTACCAATGTTTCATCGAATCAAAGGACTTGTCCAAGTGGAAAGAATATAAACAGCTTAAAAATACGCTGAACAAACAAAGAGAAAAGAAAGAAATGACTACTACAGGCGCGTATTTAACAATGATTGCATGCGCAGAAATAACAATGTTTGGGAAAAAAGAAACGATACACTTAATCGCAGGCCAGCCGCTACACGAGCAGATGCATTAAATGTCGATGGTAATCCCATAGGTGGCACAGAACTTACAGGCCTATTCAATGACTTCTTTGTGAAGGTGGCATGCGTAGATCATGACATTCATCACACATTGCACGTAACTTCGTTAGGGGAGTCTCTATTTCTAAAGCCTACTAACATTTCTGAGGTGACTGCAACATTTTCATCAGAGAAATAGCCACAGCAGGTATATGAACGACCTAGAAATTAGACCAAATAATTTTGCCATAGACCTTCTCGCTCCTGTTATAACGCACATATTTAAAGTGTCCCTGTCGACAGGCGTTTTAATAGTTAATAACAAGTGTGATGATATCTGTCCGCGCTCCGTTACCGCAGCGCATCAAAGAACCCCACGCGTACAAAAGTGACCTCTAATCATTCATTATTGTGTTCCTCACAGCTAATATGCAGCGTTCAGCCATAAATGACCAGGCACATTATCATGCCAAAATTGAAAAGCCGTACGCGATCATAAATATCAATAATCAGACATGCATGGTTCGCTGAGCCTTCCGTAAGGGTCTAATTGGGCGGCCTGTAACTCCTAGTGGAACAAAATTATGCAATATGTTTTCGTGATTGTGAAAGCCGATGTGAAGGAGAATAAGTGTACAAAGTTTAAAAAAGTATCAAAAATGGGTTTTTTTTTATTGTCGTCAGAAATTTCCATTGTTCGGTGTTTTTTTGAAGTTAGCCCGCCCTTATCTCTTTATTGAAAACTCATATCAATATAATCTTTTGCAGTTTCACAAACGGGTATGCTTAGAACGTAATGAGGAATTTTCGCCGCTCTGCCACAAGCCTTTTTTCAGATATAAGCCCGCATAATAGACAGAAAAATGCTTCCTGGGCTGATTTTGAGGATTTTTATAAAAATATCTACTCTCCCAATAAAAATCAAAAATAATTAAACACAATCACAAGCATGCATATAACTACTGAAATAAATTTCAGCCTCCTAACCTTAGTATGGCTTGTGTAATTAATAACCAAATTTGGCCAAAGCAGAAGAGCAGGTAAGCGCAGCACTCCACCCCTTCGTCATTATTGACTCCCGGCGCTTCGAAAAAATTTTTGCTAGCAAAACCAACTGCGGATCTCTTCTTTCCACTCATCGGGGAGAAATATCTAAAATTTTGAAAGAAATTTAAGAGGGCGACCAGCCATGCGTTGTTGTGTCCTGGAATGAACATGTTAGCAATGTTTGTGCGAAAGTGCGAAAGGTTGTCGATCTCTTAAATCACTATTGAAATAGACTACCCCTTAAAAATAAGCGCCTCATCTGTTATGCCCTTTTCCATCCACACCTCAATTATTGCTTACTCATGTGGGCTAACACCACCGCACAAAATATTCACATGATGGAAACACTTCAAAAGAAAGCAGTTCGAGCCATTGGAAATGGTTCTTTCTATGAACAACTGTTCCGAAAAAATCAGAATAATAAAAGCTCGCGATATGTGCAAACTGAAAGGACTACAGTGCTGGAAGAATGCTATGCTGGGAAGGCTACATTCATTTCTAACCGTGACTGATCTACAAGCAAATAAAAGTACGTATTCATATCGCCATCAGTCCCATGGCAAATCCCTTTCTTTCACGCACTAATTAGGGAAAGAGCAAATTCGTCGTGCACTGCCTTCCCTACTTAATCATTTCAACAAGCAAAGCGTTGATGTGTTGCGACTAAAAAAAATTGGACCTGTTCCTGTAGAAGCTTATTAACAACATAGGATAGCAAAAGAAAATAGCATGTTTCTTTTAATGGAGATTTCTTTCTATGCTGTATAAAAATCGTTTATAGGTTGAATTTTGCAGTTGGTGTATATTTGATTTAACTTATTCATTCTTATTCGATTCATATGCAGTTTAAACGTTTTTACTGTTGTGCTGAAACAAATTCACCACTGTCTGCCTGGGGGACCGTGGCGTCGTCAAGCCGAAGAACTTTCGGATTTTTCTCCAGTTCTCCCTTTTTCACCTTATGTAGGAAATGGTGATAATAAAAGATTTTGATTGGTTGATTGATTGATTGACAGTTCCATAGTAAACTAAACCGTCGAAATTACATTGGAAGTAAAATTAGTAGGAAAGTGACACAAAACGATACGGTGAGTGAAGGACAGAGTTGCATGTACTAACGCGACAGCTGGTACAACAGTCTAGGGCCAGCATTTTAGACGAGACTCAGCACTGAATGATTCTTATGCGACCGGGCGCAGATAGCGGACTTGACAGAAACATTGTCTTAGTATACTGGGATGCATTCAATTAAAAAAATACTTGAGACGATAAAGGAGCCCTCTAAATAGAATGCTTTGTTGGGCGCGTTGGTTCAATAAGGGATACATTAGAGCGCAAAAAAGACGAAACACAAGGCTGTGGTTGTAGTGTAGTGTAGTGTAGTGTAGTGTAGTTGTAGTGTAGTTGTTGTAGTGTAGGTGTACTGTACTGTGTTTCGTCTTTTTTGCGCTCTAATGGAGCCCTCTAAAGTCACCATCGATCGAAGTGCACGCCGTTCTTTCATTTCCTCCATAATAAATGCACCGCGAACAGTAACTTACGCGCATTCTGGAGCTTAGTACCGCTACACAACGTGAGAATATCATAACCGATTGTGTGCGCTATGGAGCGCGTGCGTGGGCGCCGACTGCTAAACAGAATGGCATTGTTCTGAAGGTGAATCGTTTACCACTGCTGCTTCCATATTTATTCGGGGCTTGACGCAAGCAAAGAAAAATAAACACGACCGCTACGCGAGGCAAAAGCGACAACGTTAGCAAGCGCAGTGTTTCCAGAGGCAACACCACAGCGCGAGGAGACAGCTGATGTGCGAGCCCTTCCCGTGATGCCATCGACGCTTTCGCGCCAGGCGGCGCCACCCCGACTTCTCGGGGCTACTAGTGCGGCATGGGCCCTTGCCAACATTGATCTGTTAGTTGTTATAGAAACTCGTCGAGTGTCGTCGTAGCAGGGGGGGGGGGCATCACAACAGCAGTCAGCAAATAATTAAACACAATCACAAGCATGCATATAACTACTGAAATAAATTTCAGCTCCTAACCTTAGTATGGGCTTGTGTAATTAATAACAAATTTGTCCAAAGCAGAAGAGCAGGTAAGCGCAGCACCTCCACCCCTTCGTCCATTATTGACTCCCGGCGCTTCGAAAAAATTTTTGCTAGCAAACCAACTGCGGATCTATTCTTTCACTCATCGGGGAGAAATATCTAAAATTTTGAAAGAAATTTAAGAGGGCGACCAGCATGCGTTGTTGTGTCCTGGAATGAACATGTTAGCAATGTTTGTGCGAAAGTGCGAAAGGTTGTCGATCTCTTAAATCACTATTGAAATAGACTACCCCTTAAAAATAAGCGCCTCATTGTTATGCCCCTTTCTCCATCCACACCTCAATTATTGCTTACTCATGTGGGCTAACCACCACCCGCACAAAATATTCACATGATGAAAACACTTCAAAAGAAAGCAGTTCGAAGCCATTGGAAATGGTTCTTTCTATGAACAACTGTTCCGAAAAAATCAGAATAATAAAAGCTCGCGATATGTGCAAACTGAAAGGACTACAGTGCTGGAAGAATGCTATGCTGGGAAGGCTACATTCATTTCTAACCGTGACTGATCTACAAGCAAATAAAAGTACGTATTCATATCGCCATCAGTCCCATGGCAAATCCCTTTCTTTCACGCACTAATTAGGGAAAGAGCAAATTCGTCGTGCACTGCCTTCCCTACTTAATCATTTCAACAAGCAAAGCGTTGATGTGTTGCGACTAAAAAAATTGGACCTGTTCCTGTAGAAGCTTATAACAACATAGGATAGCAAAAGAAAATAGCATGTTTCTTTTAATGGAGATTTCTTCTATGCTGTATAAAAATCGTTTATAGGTTGAATTTTGCAGTTGGTGTATATTTGATTTAACTTATTCATTCTTATTCGATTCATATGCAGTTTAAACGTTTTTACTGTTGTGCTGAAACAAATTCACCACTGTCTGCCTGGGGGACCGTGGCGTCGTCAAGCCGAAGAACTTTCGGATTTTTTCTCCAGTTCTCCCTTTTTCACCTTATGTAGGAAATGGTGATAATAAAAGATTTTGATTGGTTGATTGATTGATTGACAGTTCCATAGTAAACTAAACCGTCGAAATTACATTGGAAGTAAAATTAGTAGGAAAGTGACACAAAACGATACGGTGAGTGAAGGACAGAGTTGCATGTACTAACGCGACAGCTGGTACAACAGTCTAGGGCCAGCATTTTAGGACGAGACTCAGCACTGAATGATTCTTATGCGACCGGGCGCAGATAGCGGACTTGACAGAAACGTTGTCTTAGTATACTGGGATGCATTCAATTCAAAAAATACTTGAGACGATAAAGGAGCCCTCTAAATAGAATGCTTTGTTGGGCGCGTTGGTTCAATAAGGGATACATTAGAGCGCAAAAAAGACGAAACACAAGGCTGTGGTTGTAGTGTAGTGTAGTGTAGTGTAGTGTAGTTGTAGTGTAGTTGTTGTAGTGTAGGTGTACTGTACTGTGTTTCGTCTTTTTTGCGCTCTAATGGAGCCCTCTAAAGTCACCATCGATCGAAGTGCACGGCCGTTCTTTCATTTCCTCCATAATAAATGCACCGCGAACAGTAACTTACGCGCATTCTGGAGCTTAGTATCGCTACACAACGTGAGAATATCATAACCGATTGTGTGCGCTATGGAGCGCGTGCGTGGGCGCCGACTGTAAACAGAAATGGCATTGTTCTGAAGGTGAATCGTTTACACTGCTGCTTTCCATATTTATTCGGGGCTTGACGCAAGCAAAGAAAAATAAACACGACCGCTACGCGAGGCAAAAGCGACAACGTTAGCAAGCGCATGTTTCCAAGGAACACCACAGCGCGAGGAGACAGAGCTGATGTGCGAGCCCTTCCCGTGATGCCATCGACGCTTTCGCGCCAGGCGGCGCCACCCCGACTTCTCGGGGCTACTAGGCGTCATGGGCCCCTTGCCAACATTGATCTGTTTAGTTGTTATAGAAACTCGTCGATGTCGTCGTCGTCATCATCATCATCAGCAGCAGCAGCAGCAGCAGCAGCAGCAGCAGCAGCAGCAGCAGCAGCTGCAGCAGCAGCAGCCTATATTAAGACCGCTGTGGAACGAATGCCTCCCAACGATTTTCAATTTTCCATCCTGAGCGAGTTAGTTCCGCTTTGGTGCCCGCAAACTCGCTAATTTCATCGCTCCATGTGACCTTTCGGCAACCGCTGTTGCGTTTTCCTTCTATGGCTATCCTTTCCGCCGCTCTTACTGTCCATCTGTTATCCGTCCTCCACATGACATGTGTTGCCAAGGCCCACATCTTTCCCTTAATTGATGTCAGCTACTGCTGTCTCTTCCTCGATCCATTCCACTCGTTCCATTCATCTAGATATCAGACAGAATGAACGGTTATTCCAGAATGGCGATGTAATATTTACCATACCAAGGCACTAGACTGCTACACGAAGCATGTGATGTATGCTTTTGTGGGCTCATGTACTCCGGTGATGTGCCTCATTCGCAGCTTCACGTTCTGCATGCTTGTGGACTCACATGAGAGTGCGAGTTTCCGTCAGCGGGATTGACATTTCGCGAAGCACGATGAAACACGACGCGCGTGGAGCGCGTGCTGCTAGTTCGGAGAAACGTCTTCGTCGACTAACGCTAAGTATGACCGTATGGTTACCGCTTTTGAGTCATTAACGTGTAATAATAATAATAATAATAATTACTCCTTATTGAGCGAAGAATGACGCAGGGACATAAGAAGACTGCAAAGCCACAGTGGGCTTGGGCGACAGAGCCTAGAAGCAGCATACGCAGAAGGAAATGAGGTAGATAGAGCACACGAAATACAGGAGCGTTTTTTTCTTGTGCAGGATTTAAGTGGGCAAATATAGGAACAAACACTACCACAGACAGGCTCAGAAAACTTATATGTAACTTAATGCAATGTACAAACGCGAGACAGCATTGGTACAGAATACAAATGCTGCTTCAGAAAGGTACTCCAACGCAAGTACAAATATTACTATTGTGTGGCGAGGGGAAAAAGCCCTCGATGACAAAAAAAGCACACCGAGCAAGTGAGCTCACATAGTTTATTGGCAAGTGTTGCTGCTGCAGCAAACCTGTAAGCAAGCAACGCTGTCTTTCATACACTCAGAAGTCGCGGCTTAAATTGAAGAGATGTACCCGTCATGTTCGTTAGGGGAAAGAAACTTCAGATAACCACGTTGTACTCGGCATAATCACTCGGCTAATCTCGTGCATGCTGCATTTCCATTCGCTTATGCCGCGGCCTTTCACCCTATACGTCAGTGCTCAGCGATTTCTGCGTTATAGGCCAACACTATCGAACTTTTCCAATGTAGTGTTACAAAATTACCGCGGGGGTGAAATCCAATGTTAATCACTCCACTATTTTTCTGTACATACGGGGTGCTGTGCTACGTTGCCTTTCACCTGTGCATCTTCAGAACCCCTTTCTTTAGAGTAATTCCTACCCATTAGCTCAGCTTTCGGTCGTTCTGATCTCGTGTAGAATAGGAAGACACCATTTAGTTTACGTATTATGTGAACAAAGGGAACTCGCGAAATGTATTTGAAAGAGGAGAGGAGCTTGTAGGAATATAAACACTTCAATTAATGTGACACTTGGCTAACAGGGAAAGTCAGATCCAGATGCCAACATTTTCGCAAACACACATATGGGTAAAGGCCGTAACAGAAGACCATGTCCAAGGGTTATTCTATACGATGACAAATAGAGAATCTGACAAATAAGTGACTACGCCATCATTACTGGTGGTGTCAGGACTGAGTCCCAAACGCCACTACGCCACTACATTTTCATTCGTCACTACGCTCTAACTGATAGCATGAGTGTCACACAAAACTAGCCTTGCGTGGCGTCATACCAGTTCAAAGCAGTCGCCCGAAGTACATAGGCTAATTTTAAAGCCAGCAATTACCAACCAAACAAATCCAATAACATCCACTTACATCTCCTTGCTGTGCTCATTTATTGTGCGACTGACTATACACACATTTTTCAAAACATGATGTCGTCCTTGAGGTCTCATCCTCGTAATTGATTTTATTATTTTCCATAGTGCGCTGACTGAGCCTTGCATAGAAAGGCGCAGTCCAACCTCTACTTGAGGGCACTCGCACTCGCCGTCTCGTGGAGGTGATTTTCACCTCAGCCTACGCAATAGTCCACCGCACGGTTGCCCATTCCCCCCTGGATAAATTAACTGTAATAACCTTTGGGGGGGGAGCGCTGAGGACCTTCGATCGACGCAGAGAGGAACAGATACCGATCTGACAGCGGATGCAACTGAACGGGTCGAGTATCCTGTCGATGTGCCACTGGTGGCTGACCGTTACCTAAATGCCAGTGCCCTGGTAGACTCAGGCGCAGACTATTCAATATTAAGCGAGAAAATGGTAGCGCTGTTAAAAAAAATAATCACGACCATGCCATAACTCGCTAAATCGGACGGCTGGTGGTCACTTAATTTCTCTTCTAAGACCTCTGTTTAGAATCAAGGATCGGCGTTCGTGGCGAGCTGCCTTATATTACACGAATTCTGCCGCGACCTCATTATTGGAGTTTACTTCTTGCAGGAGTGTGGCGCTATCACTTTTCTCTATAAGGACTTTATGACATTCTCAGCAGAGCGATCGATCGACATGCAGGACGACAAACGGCTTTCGGACGTACTTCGGGTGTCTGATGAGAGTGTAACGCTTCCTTCGCGAGCCACTGTCCTGGTCCACGTCACATGCTGTGGCCTGTGCGACGGCTAAGCTGTACCCGAAACATACCCGGTACACCTTGTTTAGTAAGGCGTTTGCGTGGTTAGAAGGGTCATCGAACTTCATGCCGGTCTGTCGAAATTGCTTGTCATGAAGTTCAGCATAGCGCATCGACACCATTTCCACGACACTTCACTGCATTTTCAGATGAAGTAGCAGACGTTAAGAACTGATTTACGTCGGAGGTACTGGAGACAGCAGACACGTCTCTGGCAATGTTGACATAAATCCTGGGCTGCCATTGGACAACTAGACTGCACTGTGCCAGCTGTTTGCTCGAACTGAAATTGCCCTGCTTCGCCAGTCCATCAAAGGTACGCCAGACTTCCACCACTCGACACCGGATCATCACTTAGCAGGACGTACGCCCGATACACCAGCCGCTTTACCACGTGTCGGCTAAAGAACGTGAAGCCATGCGTCCGCAAGATCGAAACATGCTTGACGACGGGATCATCGAGCCGTGGTTGGTTCCTGTCGTTCTTGTTAAAAAGAAGGAGAGCACAATACGCTTCTGGTTGGAGGGCGGGAAGCTTAACAGCGTGGCTAAGAAGAGCGTGTACTCCCTGTCGCGCATCGAGAACCCGTTATATGCGCTAAGCCATGACCACTATTCTTTTTCTCTCTATTTAAATAGCAGGTACTGGCAAATCAAGAAAAATGACCGAGACCAGAAGATAGCCTGTGTGACACCAAACGGTGTATACGAACTTCGTGTGCATCCTTTTGGCTTGTGTTCCACGCCGGAAAGTTTTCAGAGAATGATGAATACTGTCCCTACTGGACTCAGGTGGTAGGCTTGTCTTGTCTACCTCGACGCTATAGAAGTATTTTCCGAAACATTCGAGCAGCACCTTCACCATCTTCGGAGTGTACTAGAAGCCATCCTTTCGGCAGATCTCATACTTAACACAGAAGAGCGCCACTTGGGTTACGAAGAGTTCAATTTCCTCGGACATGTACTAAGCGTTAAAGGGGCCCGCCCCCTTCCGCGAAAGCTTGCTGCCGTGGCCGCATTTACAGCTCCTGGCGATAAGAAGGCCGGCGATTCTTTCGTTTGTGCGCCTACTTTCACAGCAACTCCTCACTCGCTTTACTATATAGAGACGACATGCCTTGCCTGGGAGAGCAAGCAACAGGACGCTTTTGCTGAACTACGACAGCGCATGCAGTCAGTGCCCGTTCTCCGATTGACGACGATTCTGGCACTGAAGTGTCATCGGCAACTAACATCGGCCTTGGCGCAGTCCTTGTCCAGCGTCGAGTGGAACGATTAATAGCGTATTCCATCCGCTCACTATGCTGTGCCGAGGCGATTTGGCCGACTACGGGGAAAGAGCAGTCGTTTGGTAATTGCCAAGTTTCGCCGCAAGCTCTACGGTCGTCCCTTCGATGTAGTAACACAACACCACGTCATTTGTTGGCTAGCAAGCGTGCGGGTCCCTTAAGGACGATTAGCACGACAGAGCTTGCTGCTGCAGGAGTTTGATATCACTATAGTTTACAAGCCTGGCCCTAAAGTTCAAGGCGCTGACATAGTATCGCGCGCATCATCTTACCAGTCAGGCAACATACGACGGTGAAGGTTTCCAGGGCGCCATTATCGCATCGGATATGAGCAGAGGGCAGCGAGACGACGCAGAGATCTGCTCGGTCATTGACCATTTAGGGGGTCATAGCACAGCCATACCACGCCATCTGTAGCGCCCGTTGACATCGTTCTGTGTGCGAGGCAGCGCGCTGTACAAAACGAATTCCTGTTCGAACAGTAGTACTTATCTCCCGGTGGTTCCAAAAACGTGCAAGGTGACGCCCTCATCGCTGGCCATGACGAGCCCACATCCGGCCACCTAGACTTGTCACAAACACTCATGAGATTAAAAGAAATGTGCTATTGGCGCAGGCTTTCCGCAAGCGTCAAGCACTTCGTTAAAGGGTGCCGTGAGCGGCAGCGGCGAAAGACACCGTCGGCTAAACCAGCTGGTTTACTTCAACCAATTGAAGCACCTCATACGCCCCTCGACCAAGTCGGGAGGGACATCCTCGGACCGTTTCCTCTGTCTGCCGACAAAACATATGAGTGATCGTTGCCACGGAATATTTAACACATTATGCTGAGACGAAAGCGATTCCACGAGCCACGGCTTCTGAGGCTAGGCAATTCTTCATGCGCCACATCGTGCTGTGTCACGCTGCCCCCTCTAACGTAATAACGAAGAGGAAGAGCATGCACAGAGCAGCTTATGGACGAAGTTCTTGAAGTTAGCCATACCAGAGATCGAAAGACGACTGCGTACCATCTGTGAACTAAAGCAATTAACGAGCGGCTGAACATGACGGTTACAAACGCGATCTCGTTGTATATCGTCGTCGAAGACAAAAAATGGAACAGCATCTTGTCTTACGTGACCTTTTCGTATAACACCGGCGTGTAAGAGACAATTCAGTTAGTTCACCCCATTTTTTCTTCTCTACGGTCGGGAAGTTGAGACCATGATGGACGCTAAGCTGCCGTGTCACGACGCTGACCGGTTCATACCTGACGCCGAGGAATTTGCAAAGCATACTGAGGAAGCTCGGCAGCCCGCGGGCTGCGCATCCATCAGAAGCAACAGGCGGACGCACGGCGATACATCTATCACAGAGAGGCGTCACGTTCTGCAATCCCGCCGACCTCGTTAGGGTGGGGACCCCCGTTCGTCGCCGTGGCACTAGTGAAAAGATAAAGAGGCGTTACGTTGGCTCGTATAAACTGCTACGTCGCGTCAGGGACGTCAACTACGTAGTCGTTCCGGGCACATCACAGACGCACCCAGGGCCCAACGAGCATTGAGCTTGGGCACGGTTCTTGTTGTTCGCTTGAAACCGTACATTCCGCTTTTGTAACTTTTCTATCATACATTGCTCTCCAAGGTTTTTGTTGAACGTCTTTAGCTTGCTTTGTTCTTTGGCTGTCCCAGTGCCATCTTTACTCGTGTTCTTCCCCTTTACCTACATTACTATTTTCTTCCTCCCATTGCGCCTCGTGTTCTTCTCCTTTACCTACACTACTATTTTCTTCCTCCCATTGCGCCTATGCTGCAGCACCGAGGCTATGCTGCTTCTTTTTCACAGGAGGCGATAATGCGACCTCTATGAAGAGGGTCGACCCTATTGAAAATTCTCTCTTGGTGGTTGCTAGAATTCGTGGTGGTTAAGATGGAAATATTAGTGGATATGGTGGAAATAATGACGGATATGCTGGAAAGCGTGATGGCAAAGATGGCTCATGGTGGTGAATAGTGGATGCATTTGGTGGAAATGGTGGCTGACGGTGGTGATGGCGAACGTGTCATGCTGTACTGCTTGCTGGAAGACGGTGGCGTGGTGGAGTCACGGAGGTGCCATGATGGCAAGCTTAGTGGTTGTGGACAGCGAGATGGTGGCATGGTGGAGGAATGAAGGTGCCATGGTGGCACACTTGGTGGCTGTGTTAAGCAAAATGGTGGCGTGGTGGAAACATGGTGTTGCAGTGATGGCGAGCGTGGTGGTTGTGGGAGAAGGTGGCTGCGTTAGCATACCTGGGATGGTAGTAATCATTGGCAGTAAAATGTTCAGGGTCTATAATTGGTGCGCGATTAACGAATACGTTTAGAGTGCCCGAGAAATGTGGGACTCGGTTCTTTGAATTGCGTGCACCGGCCTGTTCGTCACTGCCGTTGTAGATTCTACGCCTATTGCACCTGAAACAGCATTATTCCGATCGAGCTGAGCTTTCCCTCTTCGCGAACGTGTGCCCTTACTAAGGGTAATGGTAAGCGCATATGTGCAACATTCTATGTTGAGAACACGCGCCAGCACTCGTGCTGCATAGGAGGACGGCAGCAGCTGTCCTGGAAGTGCGCGCCCCGTTTATACACATATCACTGGTCACTGGAAGTATGCTGGTAAATGCTGCAGGGGTGTACTGCACGACGGCTACTCTTAGTTACGTGCAGGATGGTACTTATCATGTTCTAACAAACAGCACTAGACAAGGGACGGTGAGTGAACAAGATGTGCGATTAAGGTGCTGAACTAACAATTATAACCAATGGTTTACTGCCGCAGGAAAATGCAACATCTGTGCAGAAAAACTACAAAACATAGCCTGTGCGCATGGAAGATGCAATGCAGAAAAACTACAAAGCATAGCCTGTGTGCATGCATTGGTTGGTCTTATATGCAAAGCATTTGTTTATATATCCAGCAATAATAAAACCACTGGTTGTTGAGCGCCTTGTGTGTCGTTCTCTCACCGCCCTGTGTCTCCGAGTTGGTGATACAGGTAATCGGCATGGTGCACGCATAGGAAAAAAAGAAAACGAAAAACGAAAAACGAGGGGAGAGACCTTGCTGTGTTTCGTTGTATCTGCCCTCGTTTTTGTTGTTTTTTTCCTGCACTGTGTACCATGCCTACTACGCTGTCCTCCTCTTCTTTTTACTTTTTGTTTTTTGCTTGTTTCAATAAATATCTGTACGACCACCACACATACGGCTCAACAGTATTAATTACTGAATAACATCATTTTGGCTGCAGCTGATAATGCACAGAATATGCGCTACAGGGCAACTGTGTACTGTTGCGGATGCAATCTGGCGTTACACATGCAACATGAAGTGGTGCGGAACACGTTGTACCGAGGCCGAGGAAAACGTCGCGAAATGCAAGCTCGCATAAGTTACGTCATTTGCATAATTTACGGCAAATTTCAATTTTAGAATAGTATGTAAAATAAACACTACATTGCGTAAGCAGTTTTTAGCCTTAGAGCATTTGTTTCTGTATTTCCTTACACTGAAAACATGAGAATTGGTCTGAAATTTTCAAACCGAAACCGCAACCCGTGGTGTCGCCACCATCGCGCTATTGCTGTTTTTTTTTTCTTCCAAACATGGCGGCGCGCTGCGGCTCTCGTGTACAACGTGGTGGCGATATTTGTTTTCGTACGGACGATTTCTGGTTGCGCTGCATCTCGGTGTATGTTTAGCGTTGTGCTCATTAGCTCCAGTGGACCTTCTTGAGCCAGTGTGAGGTGCGGTGTGCGATAGACTGAGAAAGCAGCAGCCGGCAGCGTCGACACCTCGGAGATCCTTTGTTGACATCCATTCGCCGAGGGACGTGAGTCGTCGCGACACCGTCTGTCAGTGTGTACGCGGGTCAGTGAGAAGCAGTGCCGGAATGCTTTCTACGTTCCGTGATGTGTGTTCCTAGGAAATGCGTTCTCGTTCGCACACATCGAGGGTCGGCACATCGCTTATCGATCTACGGACGAACGACGCGGCTCGGCACAGCGCCTCAAGGCCGTCAGACGACGCAAACTGGAATCAGCATGTTTCTTAACTAAGGTAGGTGGCTGTGAATGCTGCGCTTTGTGCCGTATCATTGTTGTGTGCAATCTTTACAGCAAAGGAAATCGAGTAGCGTGGTGCAGAGTGCGGTGCCGGTAGCGTTAAATTGGCGTGTGCACGATGTGTGTGCAGAGCTTAGTCGCAACAATTGCGAAGTGCTGGTCCGCCCGCGCTATCGTGCGTGAACATTCCATGAAAGGGTGCATAAAATTGTCGCCACGAACATGATCGTCTTGCTTTTTATACGTGTAACTACATGACTCGCGAAACGTGCCTATTGCTGTGGTTATCGCTGATGTACGCAAGCGTTCGTGCATTAACTGCCATTTTAGGGCTGCAAACAACTGCGATCCAAAGTCATTATGCAGGTATAAAGATGTGTTAGCTGCTATTAAAAAGGACAAAACTGAGGAAGTTCGAAGGATATACTGCCTTAAAGGTAGTAGAATCGCTCGGCGTTGTAAGTGTGCCGCTTTGCTGCTAATTGAGAGCTACACTGTCGCTTCGTTACTCGCCCCAGCCGATCACATATTCTATCCAGGAAGACTTCATAGCCATTCCTTGTACAGATATACGCCTTTGTAGCCGCACTCTTTCCCCTTCCTGTACTGTATTTCAAAGCGTAAACAATGGCATTTTTGCACTGTTTCATAGACTGCCTGGAGAAGTATACCAGCAGCCATCCACAACCTCCACCAGCACCACTGGCAGAAAGCAGGCTTGCTGCGGTCCGGAAGCACCTGCGCAGCTATTTTACGGAGGCTGGCCGCCAAGGCAAGGGAAAAAAGCCGACAGCTGCCAACACAATATGCAATGAATAAAACTTGACTGCATTTCAACATACTAGTGAGAAGTTGGTAGATAATTTTGATCCTAAGGTTGATATAATGCCCTTGCACACTGTATACTAGCATTCTTCAACCCTCATTAGGAAAAGTGCATGCTTTTTTTAAAGGCTACCATCAAACCCCTGAACTGTGCTCAGCAGCTCCAGAACTACTGTTGTGTACTACACATATGTATTCAAAATATCTACAGCATTGTTCACTATTTTGCCATCGATACACATCTTAAATATATTCATATGCTGTCTCGTGCCGCATTCCTACCATCATGCCCATCCACTATGTTCCATCATGTTCCAGCATCCATCATGGTACACTATCCATCATGTCCCAGCTTACATCATGGTACACTATCCACTATGTCCTGGCTTCCACCATGCCACCGTGCCATCACCATAATCCACCATGATGACGGATGGTGGATTCCACCATTCCATACACTGGCAATACTTTCAATAGGGGAGGGTGGCGAGAGCTCTAGCCCAAGATAAGAAAGAAGATCGTGTGCTCCTTGTCCATTCAAGAGCCTGCATTGACGGGCGCGCTTCGCCAGAACCAGCAACCTCAGCTACCAATAAAGCCACAGAGGACTTATAAAGGCTAGTGACAAGATAACATATTTGTTTCCAGTATCTTTCCTCTAGCTTTGGGCCATCTTTCAGGAGTGCCCACGTGCACCCGCTTATGATATGCACATCAGCGCGATACAACGTGCATTTGTATTCCATGAAACTGAGGTGTGTGCTCTCACGTGAGTGCCGACGTTTAAATGGAAGGAAGGACCGTTAATCACGCGACAAAGCTTAACGCGAACGGGGCTTAGATTTCCCGCGGGAGGACATCAAGGCCCGGTAAAATGTGTCATAATCAATCATTGGTAAGATCGGCTAAGACAAACAATTACTTCGTTTAAGACACTGGTCTGCCTCATTCTCATTCTTTATTTGATTCTTTCTGCACAAGAACTACGAAATCGAGCAAAGGCAGAAGACTAGAAGCTTCACATTATGCATTTGCCCCAAGTACAGTAAGGCGCGCAGGCCATCAAAACACTATGCAAATACAAAGAATAGGAACGCGAGACAGATAAAGATACATAATATAACCATGTAATAACAAAGGAGCATCACTAGTAATATACATATGCGCTACGACACTTGCAGTGTTAAACATACTAATAAGCACTAGATGAGAGTGCTCATCGTTGTATATAAAGCGAAGTGAAAAAAAAGCTAGATACAATTAGGAATAGTCACACGGTGTGTCATTTGCATCAGAAAAAACCACATGAGTTTCAACATAAAGATCAACAAATGGGAAACATAATACAGTAGGCAAGGAAATTCAACGTTACTTTGAATCATTACCGTAGCATGCTCTATACCTGCCTTGCAAGGAAAGGTCTCAAGGCAAAACAATGTTACACTGGCAGGTACCCAATGTGTGGTATGATAAACACGCGTTCCAGTGGGACGTGAAATTCGCTGGAATGTACCTAGATATGCAGCTCTGCAAGAGTTTCGCAAGAATTACCGGAAGATTACAGCTTGAGCCCATATTTTGGGAATGAACGCTTCGAAATGTTTGAGATCCAGATTCCGGCGTACAACGTGGGCTTGTTTCTCGCCAGGAGAAAATTACTTCTACAGTACTTCTTTCTCGTTTATATGCTTGAAACAGATGGATGAAGTATGAAAGCGTATCACGAGAATTATTTTAGGAGCGTTACATTGAGTGCATTGTCGGTGCCGTACAGTAAATTGGCCTCATTGCTTTTCCAGTTCAATGGAGCTGACCATCAAAACACATGCGTCACTTCATACGGCATGACCTCATTTGCATTGTGCGGGGAGTGGCAGTGGCCACCTTATCAAATAATGATCGCTTTAGATTCATTTCCTCTCACCGTTTGACGTCAGGCATGCGCTGTCGGGATTCTGGTGTTGCAGGAACGCATATCTATTCCGCATTTTAAAACTATTATTGCTTTTCTTTACTCAAAAACATCATTAACTGATAGCCGAAGCTCCTGTCATACACCACATTTACTGACTTGTCCCACTTGGCTGCTGCACTAACGCCGCCTGTATTCACGCGCTTCGGAGCACGTAAATGTAAATATTTCTATGTTCGCAGATCTGTGCAACGTCAGTCAATCAGCTACGGTATCATTAACATTTTTCGCTAAGATTTATGATGCTATTGCACCTGTCTCATAGAGGAATGCAGTGTCTGCGGTGCTTCACGAGGGCAAACCAAAATTAAACACGTGTACGTGCAGTTACTTGTACGGGAGGTCAAACTCGAAGTTCATGGCTGATGTACTGATGCATGGGCTGTGGAGCTCATAACTGGAAAAGTGTGGCGCTGCAGTCTACTCACCTATCATCATTACGTAGCTGCATACCATTAAGCATGACGTGGCTGCGCGATGCGCTCCGTATTCCTATGAAGCGTATGCTAGGAGCAAAAGTTTCAGGATCATTAAAGGAGCCTCAATTGGGGTACGTCCCGGATGCTCTCCCGTCGTGCGAAGAAACATTTTTAGACAATAGTGCAAAATTTTAGCGAAATTCTCACCTACTTTGTGTGGGCGACGAAGTCTCTACTATACTTGCAAAGGCACCTACAAACGCCCAAATACCTTAACCGAAGAATGTTTGCGTTTTCTTATCAATTTTTCACCTCCTGCTATCTGAGGCCAAAGCAACGGTGGAAATAAATGCGTTCGATGCAAAGGTACAGGTCCGACTTGCCAAAAGAATAAAACGCGCCGTAGAAACGAGATCACGTAAACACCGCATTTGCTTTGGTGCGATTTGTCGGGCCGCCTGCCCGTATGCTCAAGGCAGATGTCATGTACTGTGCTAATATTCTGGGACGCTTTAGTTCAGGCACGCATATGTTAACACCATCATCAGCATCACCAGCAGCCTGTGTTAAGACCGCTGCGGGACGAATACCTCCCAACGATTACCAATTTGCCATCCTGAGCGAGTTAGTTGCATTTTATGCCTGCGAACTTCTTAATTTCATCGCTCCATATAACCTTTTCGCTGCCGCTGTTGCGTTTTTTTTTTTTTTGCTCAAGCTATCCATTCTGTCGCTCTTGCTGTCCATCTGTGATCTGTCATCATCACATGTCCAGCCCAGGTCCACTTCTTTCTTTTAATTCGTGTCAGCTGCTCTTGTCTGTTAATTGATCTATCTCATTCGTTTTTCTTTACCTCTTAGCGAAGCGTCTTGTCGCTCACCTGGTCGCCTCGTACATACGAAGGTTTCTATGATAAGGTATCATTGGAAGGCGAACGTGAGAGATTCATCAAGATATCACACACAATGAACAGTTACTCTAGAATGACGATGTAATATTTGTGATAGCAATGCCCTAGACTGCTGCACGAAGCATCTGAGGTAAGCTTTTGTGAGCCGATGTGCCCCCTTGATGTGTGCCTCATTCGCGGCTTAACCTTGTGCGTGCTTGTGGACACACATGAGAGTGCGTGCTTCCTTCGGCGTCACTGAAATTTCGCGAAGCACGATGAAACACAACACGCGTGGAGTGCGCGCTGCGAGATTGAAGAAACACCGATTGAAGAAACGTGAATAGCCATCTTTCAGTAAAGTTGTGACTTAAACTGAAGAGATTTACCCATACTTTTCTTTAGGAGAAATAAACTTCAGATAACCACGCCGTGCTCGTCATAACCACTCGGCTAACCTAGTGCATAATACATTTGCATTCGCTGCTGCCTGCCGCCATTCACCCTACACGTCAGTTTTCAACCATTTCAGCATTCTTAAGCATTCAGCATCGAACTTCGCCAATAATGTGTGATCAAAATTGCCCTGAGGTACTATGCTATTTTAATCAGTCCTCTATTTTATGTACATATTTGGTGGTGTGCTACCTTGCCTTTCACCTGCGCCCCTTCAGAACTGCTTTTTTACGAGTAATTCCTACCAACTAGCGCAGCTTTCGGCCACTCTAGTCTTGTATATGATACGAAAACACGATTTAGTTTACGGTATTGTGTGAAAGAAAAAATGAACTCGGGCAGTGTATCTGCAAGAGGTGAAGTGCTTGTAGGAATATGAACACTTCAATTAATGTGAGAGTTGGCTAGCAGGGAAAGTCACATCCTGATGCCCACATCTCCGCAAACGCACATATGGGTGAAGGCCGTGAAAGAACACTATATCCAAGGATGAATCTATACGGTGCCTAGTGCAGTGCTTAGCATTTGGAAAGTGATTGCGCCGCTATTTATGTTGCTCTCGGGACAGAGTCATCAGTGCCACTACTACGTTTTCTTTCTTTAGCTGATAGCATGAATGTCCCACAGCACTAGCGTGTTCGAGCGGCACGCCGTCGCACCAGTTCAAGGCAGCAGCCCGAAGTACACGTGCTATTTTTAACGCCAGCAATTGCTAGCCCAGCAACTCTAATGGCATCCAATTACATCTCTTTGGCTTACTCCTTTACTGTGTTACTCACTATAGAGATATTCTTCAAAAGCTGATGTGGGCCTCCAGATCTTATCCCCGTAATTGATTTTATTATTTGCCATATTCCGCCGAATGAGGAGTACATAGAAAGCAAATTTTCTGCACACATGCAAAAGCATTTTATTGAACGAGTTCGTGGACTCATATCGTTCAACATACCAATGAAATTCATTCAGTCCAACTAAGAATACTTTCCGCATGGGGAGTATAAATTGCACACCAAGTTGCACAAAAAAATGCCCACATTCTTATGCACAACTTCCATTCATTTGACCTGATGAAGTATTATGCCACGAAGTATTATGGCCGTTACCGGGTCCTGCGGCAAGCTTCTCCCGTCAATTACCTTGTCGAACCAGTCAAACCAACTACGGACGTACGCCGCCGCGGCCGCGAGGCTCTGCACATAAATCGCCTGAAATCTTACCGTGAACCACTTGTTCACAAGATACCTTAGCCTACCGGAGTGGTTCCATCTCCAGGCAGGGCAAAGATGTAGTGAAGAAGCCCTCCCTCGATAGCTGTACCGGATCGCCAGTGCGACGCTAGTGGGTCGCTAGCTGGACGTGCTTGTTGTTCTGGCTTGTTAAGCCTACGCCATCGTGTCTGGCAAACGGTCCTGACAGCGTCGTCCACAACCACGCTCAGCTTCCTTACCACGCATGAATCAATCACTCTTTCTTTATTATCCAGCTGGCGCAGCTGCTTTCATGGCGTCAAAGCCGTGAACACATGATCATGAGCTTTCTTTTTGCAAGATCGTGCTCTGATCGCATGTACAGCTTTTGTTTATTAAAGACAGCTAAACATTCTATTAAAGAAGCTAAACATTCTCCACAAATTGCCACTCGGGTCACAAAGCACTACTGACACGGTTAAAGCAAAGCTTGTTTTTCCTCTCCTGTGTCGCTGCCGTTTAACCTTACGGCATCGGCACACGAAAAAAGATCGGCTCTATTCTTCCCTGTGAAAGTGAGTACAACGAAGCTGTTAGACGAGCACCACAACCACAACTGATGTGACAACCAACACCGCAAGTGCTCGCGTAATACTTTATTTCTTTATATCTCGAAGGTCATCTTGAGACCACTGTGATACACGGCGATCGAAATTCTCACACGATATGCGCCACTGGGTTGCTTAGTGTCGTTGAATAAGGAACATGCGAAAGCAGTTTTGGAGGAAAGAAGCCGCGTGTCTGCTTGAGCGAGACGTAATCGAAAGGTCACTAAATATCTTAACCGTAACACCTTGTTCTCGCTTGATGCAGGCAAGTCCTATTGATCTTTCTTTAACCAAACGCCCGGGTTGTGTTGCCAGACCAGTCGCTTGAGCTGCGCCTCTCCAGCAAGAGCACTTGGGTCTTCTCTTGCTTTACGTTTGCGCTGGGACTCCTGGGCAAGTTTCTTCGCCCGGCGCCGTTCGATTAACTGCAGTCGCTTTTTATTTTACTGCTGTTCATATTTTCGCAGTTCCACGGGGGATAATGTGGAGCCTACCCGTAGCCCCTCTTCCCCCGCACAGGGTAGCCAGCCGGTCTCAGCACTGGCTAACCTCCCTGTCTTTCCTCCCTCCTTTCTCCTCCTCCTCCTACCCGTAGCGTTCCTGCAAAGAACGAAATACGTCGCTTGAAAAGCGCGCCGCTGGCCCACACGTGCGCTCCTTAGCAACGTCATCCCACAGGCAGCCAGCTTCCGCACCGGACAGTTCTCAGAAACCGTCATAGTCTTCTCCCCCGCGGATATGTGTGCGAGATAGACTGGGGTGGGTGAGTGCGTCAGGGGGCTGGTCGAGATAACGAGACCCCGGGCGTCCTAAACATGGGAAAGTGAGGTCCAGGGGCAAGTATTTTTCTCGCACTGTCGACGCGGCTTTCCTGCTGCGGTTGAAATATACGAGCGCCGTTCTATGTAATTCACCGTTGTCCTCTTACCCTTCGTTGCGAGACACGGAACCGAGCGTGAAGGCTCAGTTTTTGATGTCCGTGGCTTGCATTCGTACTGTACACGAAAAAAAAGTAGACGATTTGGCGGGGACGACGCGTACCTATTATGGACAAATGCTTTAGAGCAAAATACAAGGAATAAAAAATTTGACTGACACGGGAATCCCAGATGGCCTAGAAGGCTCGTGACAATCCACTAATGAGCTTTTTCTGCTCTCCTAAAAACAGGAAAAAGAACGCTGTGTTCATGAAGGGTTTTGTGCAACGCGTGTATAAGTTATCGTACGAATGCGGTTTGTTCAGAGTGCCCACTTCGCACTGTCATCTATTCACACTTAGGAGGTATCGTTGTGGATAACTGCCGCAGTGCCTCACATGTATACGTGTCTGGCTGGACGAGCTTTCTGTAGCCAGAATATAGAAAGTGCGGCTAAAAAGCAAGTGCAGCGATTATAAATAAAAGCACTTTACTACATATTAGGCAATATGGAACAGAGGGAAAACTAAGGAACACTAAAGTCAGACTGATTTCGGGAGTTTCCTACCGGTATTCGAACACGCAGCGCCTCAGATATGTATCGATTTTTTTTTCTCTCTTGTCTCAGTCAGGCTGGACCGTTCCACAAGAGAGACATTAGGACAATGCAAGCCGGCCCAAGTGTTCGACATACACGCCAGGCCGGAGCTCTAAACGCGGATTAGAAAAAGTAGTGGCAAGGTTTCGCTAGAGGTATGCATAGAGCGAAGTTAACTGAAGGTGGCTGCCACAGAAGCAAAGTCGAACAAGTAAAATTAGCCTGATTATATAATTGAAAGCTGGACGTTCTTGTACGTATCAATTTTCTACGTAATGTTCTTCGGTTGCACCAAAGCGCTTATAAGTGAGGAAAGATTTCACACGCTCAGTAATTTCGAAGCATTGGTAGTCTTTCGTGTGCGCTAAGGTGCGCCTCGAACACTTGTGTTGTTTCAGTAAAAGCTGTTGGCTATGCTTGCAATAGCTTATAATTTTCCGCATAGATGATAGGACTACGTATAAATGTATTACGTGAGTTCAGCGTCATATAGTGCGAATTAACACAAAGCATCGCTTAACCTGTGCGGGCCGTATACATTGAGAGTGCGTGTCTTCTGAAAACGACACTTACAACACCGAGTATACCTGTTCGCATCGTCGAAGAGTGATCCCAGCGCCAGTAATCATATAATCTCGGTACTAATACGGTGATTTATATGCCATTGATAGTGACAGCCTCCACCACAAGCCCATCTTATTCCATTCCCTGCACTATTAAAGAACGGAAAACATCCATAGACGAAAATTTGACGTTCCCCAACGTCTTGTACACGTGTAGCCTAAATAAATGCTTCGGCACTTACATAGATAACTTTGCTCCTAGTTGCGCAGTTTCGTATGTCGCAAGTCACTGACATGTTTTTATTATTAGACTTTAAACGAAATTCGCCATGCTCTATAATTAAGCTAGTCATATACACGACACTGGAAGTAGCACTTCAAAATCGGCAGAGAGGGGGGGGGGGGGGGGGGGGGAGAGAACGACAATATCACAAGTGCTCTGAAACGTAACAGCATAAAAGGACTCGCTAGCCAGCAGGTGGGACAGACGAAGCGCTTCACTGACCGCGACACAGCCGCAGCGTTTATATCGCACAGCCACCGTCGCTCAAGTTAAAAGCCCTCAACTCCTGCATTACCCACTGACGTGCATTATGTCGGGCTTTGAAGGAAAGGTGGCACTGATCACAGGTAGGCCAATTACTTTTCATCTTTCATGCTTTCTACTGCTTGTCCATGTCGTTAATAGCTCTACGGATACATGACAATTATCATAATAATTTACATGGTTTTACGTTCAAAAACCACGGCGAGATTTTAATAGACGACACAGTGGTGGGCTCCGGAAAGTGCGACAAGCTAGGTTTCTTTACCATACGCTCACACTCCAGGGTACATGGACTTCTAGCATTTCGCCCAGAACGAAATGCGACCACTGTGGCAGGCATTCGATAACGCGACATCCGTGTCAAAAATTTTGCCGCCATATCTCCGAGACAACCATGGCGTGTTGTTAGGATGCCTTCGTCCCCTATAACTGTTGAACAGCCGGTCTGAACTGAAGAATAAATGCGAGAGAAACTTGCGGACTTTACGTCGGAAAAGCAGGCTGAGCAGATGGGGGATCGCAAATGAAGTTGTACCGAGGGGACGGAGCAACCACATTCTTTCACTGGTAGTAAGGCCACGCCCGCCTTTGATGTGTACATGCGAACATATTGACGGCAAACAATTACCGATGTGTAAGCGGGTCGACTATCTTAACGTGATGCATTACGTGGCAGAAATACAGGAGACAAACTTCGGAAAGCTCGCCAAATATTAGAATGCGCGTGAACGCATCTGTGACGACCTTAAGGAACATGCTAGACAGAGTGAACATCTTTATGATCATAAAATCAATAAGGGTGCGAAAAATACCCATTGTTCTGAATCCCTAAGACGACCTTGACGACTACATGGGCCTATCGATCTCGGGCGTGTTGACCCCGAGATCCGTCGCGGTTGGTCTACACCGCATCTGATGATGTATTCGCTCGTACACATAAGAGCACGCCGCCTTCGGCCTCCAAGGTTGGGTAAAAGTCTATCAAACTGGTGAGGATTGCTGGCAGACCAGGTGAGGAAGCATTGCTTTGCATTACTGCACAATCACGTGGCTTTGGAGCGCTTCTCTTGCTTTCCGCTCTTTTTCTCGTCTTGTCGATATGTAGTTAAATTCTCACGGTGTACCGCGCAATAATATATACAAGCTGAACCAGAAAATACACTGCTTGTTGTAAGTTCCGTTTGAACATCACGCGGGAAGTAACGCACAGCGGACGGACCCTACGACGACGACGATGAAGAGAGGACAGGCGTGCGTGTGCACGTGACAGGGGCAGCGCTGTTTGTATTTTCTTGTAGGACTAGTTTTGGATACGATCTCCTCTACCTCCTCTATAAATATAAGAGGTCGTGGTTTTGGAACACGCTATTTTCAACATAAATGCTCGTACATTGTGTCTTTTTCACTGGACGCCACTAGACGCTCAAGTGCGGTTTTCCTACACTGCTAGTTGAAGTGTGCACTCTGTGCCGTGTCTTCCTTGAGTTGTTGTTACGTTTTTTGCTATGATACTCACGATGCCATCGAACCAACCGCAACGGACTTCTTTTTTTATATTTAATATAGGTACACTTCCCTGAAACTTTTTGCACCATAAGTGCTTGATTTTGTCGTGGTCGTTGAATTGCTTAGTATGCCACAAACGGCTCACAGCAGAGCACTCGTTGATAGATGTGTCACAGCATTTCGCTAGAATGTTCTTCGTCACGCCCTTTAGTAACCTAGCCTCTTCAAAAAAAAAAATTATTGCACATTCGTATACAAAGCGAGGATTTTGCTGCTTATATACGTATATGGTTCGCATCGGTCGCATTCTTCGCATGTCACATATGCAAATGAATCATGCGCATGCAGCTGCACGTTGATGGCTGTGTAAAGGTAATAATAGAGTTGATTCCATAGACCACTGAGGCCTACTAACTTACAGCTTTTACCGCAGGACTGGCCTCATGTGTAGGACGAATTGCGAGATTAGCGAAGTTTACAAATAATTAACTTCTTGTGCCATTTTTGTGCTTTACTGCACCGAGAGATTCGAGCACAGCTAAGGCTGTATTTCGTATTTTGTGCTGATCAAGTAGTAAAGAAAGCGAAGGAACGAACTTCGCAGAAGATGACTAGCGTACAAAACTGCAGCGTAACTGGTGTATAAAATTGATAGTGCATGATATTATTTGCACGTTAAAATGAATGTCATGCTAGGCAGTCAACGGGGAAACAGCTAGGGCTCTTTGTGGGCATTGAGCAAACGCTACGAATATGATCGACTTTGCGTAAGTACAGCAGTTGTACCAGTAACTTGGGCTCATCAGGCATGTCGGCATCCTTATGGGGCGTACCGAGTATCGTGGCACTACGTAACGCAGGCACTGAAAGTTGTGCTAAAACGTATGCTTAGTCTAGGCAAATGAGTGCTACAGACCGCTGATGCCCACTTCTGGGGCACAGTACGGTGCGTACTTCTGCAGCTTCAACCAAAACTAGCCAAAGCACGCTGATTTAAAATAGAGCACATGTATTGCTTCTTAAATTGGTATAAAACTCAATGACACACATTACCACCGCCACTATCATTAACAAGCTCCAAGAATGGTGTTCAACAAGCACCACGGCAGTTGCTGGTGCAATATATTCATTGACAGCCGAGCTGTTCGGAGGCGGGGTTGTTGTTGTTGTTGTGTCCTTCAAGTCTGGCACATACCCACCCTGGCGGATTGGCCAAGATGTAGAAGTTGAAATAGTTAAGCTGAGGTACTATGGAATACCAATCAGAATCGAATAATCAAGATGAAATTAACAGTGAAGTGTACGAATTTATGAGAAAAACCGGCCTGAATCAATTATAAATTTTGAAACAGTAGAGCCCACATCCCCGTAGCAATGTCCTAATGAGGAGGCTCCCAATGACAGAACATTAGACGCAGTGAACTGCAACCCAACGCTATGAAAAGAATCTTCTAATGTGTGTTTTCCTAATGAGGATACCCGAGTGCATTTTAAGAAATAATGTACGATAGATTCGTCTTCGCCGCAATATGGACACAAAGGCGATGGGGTCAGACCAGCTCTGTGCATATAAATGTTTAGTTTTGGAATGCGACAACGCAACTGCGTAAAGTTAACTTCCAGTTTTCTGGAGAGAAACGCATTTCTATGCCAATGGAATAAGACGCGTCGATAGTCATTAAGATTAGTTAATAAGGAATTACTAGATTCCTGCTTTATCGCCCTTCTAAATCTTGCAGCAGTTATGAACGCTGATGCCGGAAGTAGAGGGACAATTGGACCACTAAGAGACGCCCTCGCCAAGCTGTCCGCCATCTCGCTCATTATAATTCCTTTCTGACCTGGCACCTATACCAATCGAATTACCGTTAAATGACTAGAGATAAGGGAATGAAAAGTACGTAGGATGCGAGAATCACTGTTAGCAGTAAGGGCTGTACATAGAGAATCTGACAATTACGACTGATGAGATAGCTGAACTTAATTTTCGTAGAGTCATAACAACAGCCAGAAATTCTGCAAAAAATTCTGATAAGAAATCTGGAAGTCTTAGTGAAAAAGTCCAATTAAAGGTTTCAGAAGAAATGCTTATTCCAGATTTTTCGTCTATTTGTGAAGCATCTGTAGCAATGACATCTTTGATGTGCAGGTCATCTAAATGATCTTGTAATCAGGCGTTTAATATAGTCTGCGACATATGTCTAGCGTTGTTCGGTTGTATGTCATCAAAGATAATTTCAAGGTTGTCTCTTGCACCAATTGGGGAAACATCGTACAACCGCACATCTAGGGGGCCAATAAGCGCCTGCACGTAGACTACCTGAGGAGTACGAAATCGAGGCCAGTAAGACTGAAAAAATAATTGAGGCTGATGCATGAAAACTATTTGGAGTTTTATAATGTATTCGTACATCCTCAAGAACGTTTGAACGGTATGTAAGCAGAATCTGCATAGGAGCGAAGGCAACCGAGCTTCTAGGTAGAGAACATTAGTGGCAACTGATTTTGCTAATCCAAGGCATCTACGAAGAGCCTCCCTTTCCAGAAGAATTAGTGGGTGCAATTTATAACTGGGAGCGCCTGAATACAGCACGCACCCAAATTCTAATACAGGGCGCACGTACATCTTATATATCATGATAAGTGTGTCTCTCCGCATACCTGAACGATTATTGCTAATTTTGTGCAGGATGCTAAGAGCGCGCACTCCTTTTTTAGCTATGTAATCTATGTGTGCTCGCCAGAGTAGATGACTATCATAAATTATTCCTAAATATTTCACCGTGTCCAACTGTGGTATATTCTGTAGGTTGCAAGTAAGAGTTATATTAACAGTCTTTAATGGGAATACTATGATAGAGCTGTTGGCAACATCGAGGGACAAGTGAATTACTTTTAACCAGTCTTCTGTTGCGCACATATCAGCTTGCAAGCGATTATACAAAGAAGGTAAGTCGTTGTATGACGCAAAGAACGCGATGTCATCTGCATATACGTAGGTGTATATACCTTCACGGCTGGGGATGGAACTAAGTAGCAGATTAAACAGTAGAGGGGTAGTCACAGCCCCTTGAGGAACCCCGCGTGACTCTCTATGACAGGGAGAAGAATGACCTTTCAAGGAACAATAAAATTCTCGGTTGTTTAAAAACTCATGAAACCAGCTCACCAGATAATTCGGAAAATTGTAACTCTTTAGTTGGTATAATATGTTATACTCGACACTGTCGTAGGCTTTTGATATATCTAATGTTTCTAGAGCAGCTACTTGTCTGCGGAAGCGCGCTAATTTTATTCGTCTTTCTAAGTCCACATGAGCGTGCCATATGGAGCAGCCGTGTCTAAAGCCAATTTGGTGGGGGCTGAGAAGGTCATTATCAGCTATAAATTTTGCCATACGAGCATAGATAATCCTTGCTATCAACTTTACTAGATTAGAAGTCAGAGCAATCGGGTGAATATTGTCATGAGTACATCCTTTCCTGTTATTCTTAAGAACTGGAATTATTTTAGTTAGTTTCCAGTTAGGAGGAATCCCAGAACATTTTACGAATGATTCACGATGGCTAATAAATAATCTGAGGCTTCATTAAAAAGAATTTTTAACACCTTTGCCGTAATTCCTCGCCAACAGGGGCTGAATTTGGAATCTTGCCCATAGCTGTAGCCAGTTCACTAAACGTAACTTCAGTGAAATCATCAGTCGACTTATTCAAACGGCTACAAGGGCACAATAGGGATGAAAATCTGCTTTCTAGACCTTCCGCTATATCTTTTAACATCTCTTGAGTTTCTTCCTCAGTTAAAGTTACTGAGTCAATATTATTTGGACGCGGAACTACTTTCCTTCCACGAAGAAATCTGAAAGGTGCATTCTTGCTTTTTTGTTTAGATAAATAATCGAAGTGTTTGTTGTCATAGTCTTCTTTCGCTTTATAAATAGCACTTTTAAATGAGACTCTAAAGAATTTGTAATCGCTCCAGTTTTTCGGCCACTGCTTGCATAGTAAACTTTTTCAAGCTGCTTTCCGTTTTCTGTAATCACGGGAGCAGTCGTCATTCCACCATGGGCTGAATGAATTATTCTTATTTGTGCGAATGATAAATTCTGATTTTTTCCTGGAGTTTTCAAGAGCCTTGCAAATTATCTTTGGCTTTTCTTCCACAGAAGCCATAGAAATGAAGCGATCGCAGACTATAATGAATTCTTGAATATGCTGTAGTTAACAAAAGTAGTACTTTTTCACCAGTATATGTTGCCCGACGGGAAATGTAAAAAATTACTGGCAGATGATCGCTACTGGTGGCGCAATCAACAGTAGACCACGAAGATAGAGAGAGGCTGCTGCTAGAGAATAATAGACCTATTGTGGAGCGATGCAGTCCCCTGACACAGGTACAAGTTCCGGAATTGTGACACGAAAGCTTTTTATCTAAAGACCAATGCCACAATCGATTACCGTAAAGATCTGTCTTTAAACACCAAGACACGTGATGCGAATTAAAGTCCCCGGCAAGTAAAATATCACGCCCACAAAACTTAAGGCCCTGTCTAAACAGATAGTGTCCTGAACACCATGAGGAAAATAAGAGTTTATAATATACAGCGGATCACACCGATAGAGGTGCTACTCCACGACCAAGATTTCACATTGAGGTTCCATGAGTTGGAATAGGACTTTAGCTTTATGGCATACTTGAGCAGAAATGAATATAATTAGACCACCACCTCATGTGGGGCGGTCTAACCTAAAAGCTCTGTACTTGTTCAAATGAAATCTTTTTTCAGATGATAACCAAGTTTCTTGTAATAAAATTATATCAGGATTAAGTTGGTTGGCAAGACAAGGGAGATCAACAGAAGCTGAAAAATTGAGCGGCAATTCCACGGGGAACTTTCAACTCTGCTATTTTGAAGCAACTAATGTGGCTGAAATAGATTTTTCTAAAATACTTTCTTTCAAAATAGAGTTCGAAGAACTTTTCTTTGGTTTCGAATGGGGCCGAGTATACTTCTCGTCACTAGACGATGGCATAACTCCTTTTTGAGCACGAGCAATATATTCTGCATCTGTCATTTCTAAATCTTCGGCTGACTGATCATCGGAAACAGGGGGAGCTATAGCTATACTCATTGACGCAGAGGCAGAGCTCTACGTACCTCTTTGTTCATCATGTACATTTTTAGTAGAAGCATTGGACATGATCCCTGAGGGGCCTGGAGAGCACAAACTTGAAGTTTGTGTGATGTTGTTCATCTTATCGGAAATATCCTGAGAAATGCTTTCTCCCAGATTTGCTAACATCTGCTCCATTGCCTTCGCAACTGCTTTTTGCATGGCTGCCTCAATAATTGCAGTGAGGGAACTGTCTGGAACTAAGTTATTTTTAGCGGTGACTCCTGCATATCCATAAGCCGTTTCCTTAACGATGTTGATAACCTCTCTCCTGGAACAACGTCGTTTGTCTGTAATGTCAAGAACCTGCTCTTCTTGGGCGCGAGCTAAGCAATTCGAGAATTTAGCTGGATGTTCTCCACCACAGGGGCAGCATCGTGCGTCGTTAGAAGTACAGTCTTTTTGGGCATGGGCTTCCCCACATGTGCAGCAGCGCTGGTTTGATTTACAGCCGCTTGAGCTGTGACCAAATCGCCAACAGTTGTTTCATTGGAGCGGACGAGGCGCTAGAGGATCTACTCTAAATATCAGCGGCCATACTTTAATTTCAGATGGACATGTAGTGCCTGCAAAAGTAGCAATGACTGATTCAGTTGGCACGCGAGTATTTTCGACAACTCTATTACAGCGGTATACCGCAATGACACCAGCCGAAGAAAATTTCTCCAATGTCTGCTCTGCTGAGAGACTAGAGTCGATACCTCTTATTATTCCCTTGGTGCAAGCAAGGTGAGCAGGAATAAATGCACTCATCGGAGTATTGGCGAATGTCGTGCACTTGCGCAAATCCGCGACACAGTTCTGGTCTGGCGATCTGCACACGATACCTCCGCGACCAAATCGCCTCACATCCGTAATGGCCTGATAAAAGGGAGTGGCAGCATGAAGATGTTCTTGAGTAGCCTGGGGGTTATTCAGCCGAATGGAGCCTCCGTTGGAAGGTACCAGAGCCACTGGGATGCTGGGCACTCCACTGCGAAGAAAGAATTCCAAAGGTAGATCACAAGACCGTAACGAAGCCATCCGAGGGGAAAATCCCCTTCCCGAAGAATTTTTGCACATCCGCCTAGGCCGAGATTTTCAACCAGAACCAGGAGAGAAGAGTCGGGGTGATGCGGAGTAGTAGACATCGTCGTTGTTCCCGTATATAGTGTACAGCTGTTCCCATAATAGTGTACACCGAGTGTGAGTTATTTCTCCGTGGAGGTGGTTTGTGGAAGGCGTAGGGTGATCTTGGGCTCTTTTCGTGTAAGTGTATTGATATTCTCCTTGTCGCTGTTCTTCAGTCCGAAGCATGGGGTGCCATAAGTGACCCTGTTCCTAACGAGTGCCTGTAGGATGCACAGGATGTCCTGATCTTTTATATGGTGCGTCTTATTTGTGATCCTTTTATTGAGGTGAGTCGCCTACAACAAGTACTTTGTTGAGCCGATTTATTGTTGCCATGCCTGCTTTGTCTTGAATCAAGAGACCCACGATTTTTAATACACGTACCTTGGGTATCGGCTGGGCTTGTAGCGTGAGGTCAGGTTCCTGCGTTTCCTTGGGTGGTCTTCCTCTCGTGCGACCACGCATAACGAGCGGCTCCGACTTTTCTGGGGAGCACCGTAACTTGCCTTCGCCGAGGAACTGTGTCCTGACATTCATGACTTCTTGCAGAGAGGACTGTTACTCTCCGGGCAAGAGGCCTAAGTCGGTTCAAATCGTAATATCATCAGCATACAAGGCGCGTTGCATGCCGCTCATACTTCTCAGTCTCTTAGGTAGGTCCTTCATCGCGAGATTGAAAAGCATTCGAGAAAAAACAGCGGCTTGCGGTGTACCCTTCTCCGGAACGTAATTTTTCCGTCTAATGGTGTGCGACACATAGAGAAGCGGTTCGGCCAGTTAGAAACCTCCTGCCGTAACCATGCATCTCTGCCCAGAATTCGTGCCCGGGAGTTTTCGTAGGACGGCGGCGTGTGACACGTTGTCAAAGGCCCCCTTGACGTCAACTGCCAGGGTAGCTCTTTTGTGATTAGTGCTGAGGTTGCAAATAACTGGTACTTTAAGTTGTAGAGGGATATCCTGCGCCAACATATGTAGTGTGAAGCCGTACATGGTTTTGGCGAGGAGCCCGCTGTCTTCTATTTAGTCAGTAAGCATTTTCAGCTCCATATGCTCCATCGGGTTCGCTGCGCAAGAGGTCAGCGAGATGAGTCTAAGGTCGTAGAGTTCGATGGGCTTTTTCGGCTGAGGTAAGCCAGAGAGTTATATCAGCGTGTTTCCATGCTTTAGAAATCTTGCCGTCCTCTCAGCACATGTCGAAATAACCAAGTAACCAGTCGGTTGCATTGTTCCCTAGGTTGTGGAGCATCTTGTTGCTGTCCTGGTCGTGTCCGGGGGTAGTGTTCTTCAGGAGGTTGGAGACAGCTCTAATAACCTCTTCTCTTGTGAAGGGTGAATCATGTACGCGATTAGGCATTCCGCCCTCTTCTTTTCCTCTATTTCATTCACTGCATTTCGATATCGCGCAGCTGGGTTTTCCGACGTATGTCTCAATGCACAAATCGATGATGTCCTCATCTGATTTTAGAGTGCTGTGGACTAGATTTCGTATACGCTGCCTTACTCCCTTTTTTTGGTTTCGATCTTTGAAATTAGACACCTGGGTAGTGACCATGTCATCTTCTTTCACAAAGCGATTGTATCTGGTCGCAAAGCTGATTCCAGTTTGGCCTTGCGAGTTTGTCGTCGCATTCTTCAGCCTCGTGCGTCAGCTTGGCTATGCATATCTTGAGCTTGCAGTTGCGCCTGAGCTTTTTTCATCTCTTGAAAAGTTGTCATCTGGCCTCCCAAAGAAGGAACAAGTGCGAGTTTACGTCAGGGTACTACTGAGAAGTAAGTTTTATGAGTTTTCTGTGATGTTCTACGGCTTCCACCACTGACTTGGTCCATTCTTTTATATTGCATAGTTGTAGTGCATCGTTCGAAAAAAAAACGACAACAAAAGAATGGAGGACGCTTCAGCTGTGCCTTTAAGACTGGAACACAATAGCATTACCTCGCCGTGCTCGCATCATTTCCTCATAGAACATTTACTTAAAACTAGCGCCTTCTCGTGATACTTAATATATCGACGCGGCCCTAACGACGAGACGAGCTACATTTGGATGATGTTTACTCAAACAACTTACCTATACAAACAAGTCCCGCGCGGTCGCGCTGCTAATGCTTGGATAGAAACAGTGGAAAGAGTCTGTATTTTAGTTTTAACAGAATCGGGCTTTCCAGCAAAATAATCAACATCCGAGCTATCATGTGCGCATTTTGTAATTAGGTTTCGACTTACTGTTTTTCTGGCGGATCTTACCTGGGGAAATTAAGTTTTCTACGTTAATGCTTGTGCGCATTGGCGGAGGGCCTCCGAGGACGGGGGATATCGTAATAATTTTTCACCACGGATGCCGGCGCGTTTGGCGCAAGCAGAAGTTTTTCTGACACGAGCTCTTCAAAACTGTTGTGATTAAAACGTCCGTGCTTCTCCTGCATGCACTATAGTCACCAGAATGGTCATAACATTTGGAATGTAAAAATACAAGGAACGATCTTGTGATCAGTCTAGGTCGTCATCGCAATAAAGGCTTGCTTGCAGGCGGGCATTGAATGCCTGCCGGCGATACACACGGATAATCGTTGCGATGTGATGCAACAAGTGCACCGGCAGAGAAATAAACTCACTATGCAACATATGACAACAAAACATTCCTTGTGACAGCTGTGAACGGCAGTGGCGTTGAAGTGCACCGACCCGCTGTTAATCTAAATTGCCAGTTAGGCTGATCAAGGAAGTGGAAAGAACCCGCGTAACCGTTAGTAGTTAGGCACGATGTCATGACCACAACGATAGTAAGGTTACAGGAAATTACAGAGGGAGTTACTCCTAAGTTTAGTTGCCCCGCCACGGTGGCCTAGTGGTTATGCCACTAGGCCAGGTCGCGGGATCAAATCTCATCCGCGGTGGCTGTATATCGCTGGAGGCGAAATGTTCAAGCCCGTATACTGCGCGATGTCAGTGCATGTTGAAGAACCACAGATAGAACTTCCGAAGCGCTCAACTATGGCGTCTCTAATTATGACAGTTTGGGACGTAAAGCCCCAAAAATTGAACAAATCAATCTGGCACGCTTAGCTAAGTGTAGCAGTTACGATATATGGAACAGCAAACAAAACTCGCCGTTAGTACGAACCACACACAATCTTCGCATTATTCATGCGAGGCTCTACCAACTGAGTTCCGCGGCTCCGTCATCCCCATTCTAACTCTGTCGTTGCATATACAACACAGGTAGTGCAATACAGTGCCGATATCAGCTGTCAGTAGCGGCGCTTTGAAAAAATGTAAGATCACAATTGCATTGGTAACAATAACATCTCAATTGCCACTTACCGCTTATTCTGTTGAGTGTATGGATTTACCTCTTCAAAGCAGTCAGTGATACTGTTATGCGCAGTTGTGTATCTCTTAAATGGGAAGTATTAGAGCTGGGCGGAATCCTATGCGGGCATATTTCTGTTAACGTTATTTTAAGACTTAATATTGTTAGATCATGCGACCACACTTGGTGTGAAAAGAATGTTATGTTTTTAAAGAAATACATACATAGCATGTACATGTGTCAATCCTGAAAGGAAGAAAAACTGGACACCCGACAATTCAGCTTGTATTGGGGTATACTCTGCGAAGACGTTGCTTTTAGATCGTTTGTGGAAGAATAAGAAATGCTCACTTCTGAAATAAAAGGCATAAAGCGTCTCCTGATAATTGATTAAAGAAAAACAAATCTGTATGCAATAAGTGCGCTAAAGTACCGCGTAATACATCTATTGCTTCTGGTGTTTCCGCTTCACAGAAATTGCAAGGTTCAACTCGTTCATAAATACAGCATTAGCATGTAGGCTTACGGTATAGGCACCGCAACCTCCACTCTTCCGTAGTCAGGCGTTGGCCCGAGTTCTTCTGGCGCTTCTCCTATCTAATATGAAATTCCGCTAGGACTCTGGACGGAATGCTTCATACGTGCAAAAAGATTACCGCTACTTCAATTGGCTATTTGGTACATTCCCTTTGACCTTTCCGTTAGCTCGTCCTGTCTACGTACAGGAAGGGCTTGTGTTCTTCAGGCATCCCGCTGCTTTGCAGCTCAACTGATCCGCAGGCTTTCTGCAGCATGGCGATATGTTCTTCTCATTTTCACGACTTTCTCTTGTCTAGGTGTACTGTTGTAATAGGTTGGCTACCAAGGTGCACCAGCGTTGAGATCGATGACGCGGGTTTCACTCCTATCCATGCCTGCAACATCGGGATGAGGCGCAATGCAAATAATCCCATGTGCTTATAATGCAATGTATGGTAAAGTACTCCTTGTATTAAAATTTGGCAGAATCCAGAAATACTAAGGGCCTCTTTTACACTGTGCGCTTTTGGGGCTAAAATTCTAAGACTACCTTTTTTGTATCCGCATGTATCGATATCCTACCTAATGTGTCCACTTTGCTTATGGTAATTCCAACCACCATGCGACAGATTCGTTATTTCGCTATACTAAATAACGATTGCCTTGTGAATTTGAGTCCACTGCTGACTTCACGCAAATATCGGGCACATAAACGATCGAGGTTTATGTAAGCGTTAACAGATCAGAGCTACTCGTTTGGTACTCTCAAGGCACGTAGATTTATCGGTATGTATCAACACCGTCACATGACTTGTGGGATACGGGTGCACGGAAACTTCGATGGCTTTCAAACTCCTACATTCTGCGTTCCTTCAGTGTTCGTATATTATGTTTATTTTCATGTACGTGTTCTTCTTCCCTCCGCAAATATGATGGTACACTCGGCAGACCACTTGAATGACTTGGTTGACCTCTTCAAATTGTGTCGGTGCACACCAAAAGTTGATATGTGCGCGGTGGAAAAAAAAACGTACGCATATAGAGGTGCGGGAAATTTTCAAATTTGTCCTGAGTTGTCGCAGCTAGGTCGCCAACAGATGTCACCGTTTTCTCAAAGACTCGTAATATTACAATTAATTATCGAGGCAAGTTTAATGAAGCAGCACAGGAGCAGTGCTCATAAGCAGTACCAGAGTGCTGCTCTCATCATATCCATTGAATACCTGGTTTTGTTTTCAAATGCTTCTTGATAATTTTGCCGGATACATATCCGTAGTCCGTGATTCGTATTTGAAACGAACACCCTTCAACTTATGCGCATCGCCAGCGAGAATTGTGAGCGGGTTCTATCAGAACTCCATGCATATGATCGCTCGATATATTAATCCTTGAAAATCTCATACAAGGGGCAGCACTTGGTATTTGTAAATGACCATGTTTTGCACTTTCAGCGTTAGTATACACGTTTTCGACAAAACTGCAGGGCTTTGTTGGAAGCTTAATGTACAGCAATCTGGGCGAGTTTGTAAGGTTTCGTTACGCAAACTGAAGGCGCGCAAACACGAACAGAAGACTAGAGAACTGAAAGGAGAGTTCATAGTAGACATCCGCGTTGTCCAACGCTTCTGTTATTGTCTCCTGGTTTGCCACGCCCTTTATCTGCCCGAAGCCCCATTAATGTATCTCGTTCCCAGAAAAAACTGTGGGGCTTTTTATACGTGGTGTTCTTTTTTTCTGCAGGTGCTTCGGCTGGAATCGGGGCGAGCACAGCCCTTCTTTTTGCCTCGCGTGGCTGCTTTCTTTCCCTGATGGCGAGGAACAAAGAGGCACTTGAAAACGTGGCTAAGGCATGCTGTGAAAAGGGGCTGCCAAGCGACAAGGCAAGTGTACACTGCGTGGATTTGGTTTAACAAGGTTACATAATGGTAGTCTCTTTATCCGTGTGCGCACTCTACGCCGAACAGAAAATTTGCACCAAAACAAAGCCATCGCATGAATGTGACTGGGCTAGCTTACACATGGAAGCTATTTCATCTAAAACTGCGTACAAAGAGGCCAGTCGCCGTCACAGGAATCTGAAGCCTGTTGCTGTACGTTCCTTGTTCAAGCACAGGACCAATCCTGTGCGCTGGGTTTGCCTGTGTCTCTGTTCCTTTAAGCCACAGCCACCATGAGCAAGGTATTAGACCTGAGATAATTCCCCCTTACCTGTGTCCTGGCAAGGAGCACTCCTTCGTGCGAAGAACTCGCCGACTCTGATACGTCAGAGCCTCAGAGGTGATTCTCCGGCACTTTCGCACTCCTGAGACATGTCATGCTAGGCTAGAGCAGAACGCGAGTCTACAAAGCAAATCGTTCGACCCTGCATAACAAACACAGCATAGACGGGCATGTTTTAATGCAAACGGTCTTGACGTAAAGGAACCCTACGGCAGTATCACTTCCTATTTATTCGCACTACATAGCCTTTACCGCCAGCACCACTCCTTGCGAAGGCAGGGCAAGCAATTTTTCCGGCGTTTCAGGGGAAAATGTTGTTGTTGTTGTTGTTGTTGTTGTTGTTGTTGTTGTTGTTGTTGTTGTTGTTGCCTCTATAGTTGGCACATACCCACGAGGGTGATTGGCCACAATACAGGTAATGTATGGAGATCGGAAAAATGAAAAGGTCAAGGCCAAAATCTAAGAAAAAATAAAAAGGAAGGGAGATTTCCTAATTAAAAGTAATAATTAGAATTTACTAAAAGAAAGATTAAGAACGAAGCCCTGTGGTCGACAGCACTAGCAGAATAATCTTCCGGAGGCTTCGATAAATGTATGTAATGTTGAAAAAACAGCATGACGGGCTTGTACCATACTGAGAGGCACCAAAAGATAAAAGATATGGTGTTGTTAAAGGTCAACGCAGTCGGGGGAAATGTGATTTCACGTCTCCGTGGTGTGCAACGCCTTTCTTTATTTTTTTTTTTGTCTCGAGTGTTCAGGGGCACCTCGATCACAACTCGGAAGCGTTATCAGACCATATTTTCTGACTAGATGGAGTACGTACGTCCTCGTTGCTAGTCGGCCCTAATTTTATTTCCAGGTCCTCGTAGTGGCTGGAGACGTTTCTGTCGAGGAAGACGTCGCTGCTGCTGTTGAAAGGACCGTGAACCACTTTGGAAAAATTGACATTCTCGTGAGTTAGAGACACATTGTAATCTGCCGCTTGATGCAGGCCTCTCTTTGTTATATGTGCTCGCCGTACTATCCGAGAAACGGCTCTTTTCGGATACCTTGACTAGTATTTCTAACCTACGCTTCTTTTAAGTGGAATGGAGCATCCCCAGTCGACGCTTAGTTTGATTAGTTTTGTAACTAATTTTTTTCTGAATAGCTACATCCAGTTATTAAAGCACTTACTGCTATGCAAATATAGAACTACAATGTACGTATATAGCCGTTAATAACACAGAGCCATAGATCTATTATCAGAAACTACCACAAGCATTTTCGTCCGGTCAAACTATAAACACTTTCACACCTAGCAGCGGCAATCTAAGGAGTAGGAAACCTTTAACTTGATTCTCTGGTATTAAGAATACCGTCAATAAACAAGGAGAGCTTCATTGTGGGCTGGCCAGATCTCATAGCGGATATTCTATTTATCGTTGATGATGTGGTGAACACTGTTGTCAAATCGTGCGTTCGTTTCTATTGCTGGCCCATCTCGGCGAATACCAAGTCTTCAACATATGACGATCATGTATAACAAGAGATCTCGGAGTGTCGAAATCGCTGGTTATGTCAGAATAGTGGTTGCGCGTACTGTAGAGTAGTGAATAAACACTGAGCCTGCGTTAAACCCTCGTGAGACTGGCTATGGTGCAGTATTGATCAACCTGAAATATTTTTAAGCAGCCGCCTAATATTTGAAGATCGGAATCCTACATGATATGTTGCCTCAGAAATGCCTACTGCCGTCGTAAGTCTAATCGATATATGTTAATATGAAGATAACCACACATCCTCGGAACAGCGCACTGTTCCTCTGTAAAAATTTATTTCATGGAGTAAAACGGAAGAAGCGTGCCGCCGAAATGACCACTTGTAGCAAGTCGTGCTCAACCACGATATACCGGTACCCAGAGGATTGATTTTGCAGTCCTTTCCAGCTTTAGCAGCCGCACTGCAGCACTCTAGTGTTAATGGTGGCCAGAACATAGTGTCGCTTGTTATCAAGAACATACTACTGAGTAGAGACTAAAAGCTCTCCCGCCGTCGAAAAGTAAATAAGAAAGGTCGTTCTTTGGGTTCCGTCCATGTCAATGTTGGTTTTGTCACACATCTATTGCACATTTACGTGGGGCACCCTTTGTAATGTCACAACTGCACCCAGCTGTGACACGACGAAGTCGGCACACAAAATCAGATATTACTGGAAAGCGGTGCGACGGACCTCATGGCACTTTTGATGGGGCTCCTCTTTGTAAATGCTCACACTACTCCTGAAGATTCCAACAAGAAACAAAAAACGAAATGCCCCTCTTACAGTAGTTGACACCGCGCATCCCAACAGGTACAGAAGCTGTCTTGTCCAGCCACTTCCACAGATGCCATTTCAAAAGCAGGTGCCAGTGGAACTGAAGTTCCCATCGAAGCGGTGGATCTTCTACAGCAGATGATTTGATTCGCGAATGTGAGCAATGGCTCCCGCAGTTATAAGCCGCTACGCCACATTAGAGCCTGCTACGTTCATGTCGGGCGCAAGATGGGCCCAGCGAACGTTGTGCACACATGCTTCGGGTGCTGAATAACCTCCACTATCCTCCAGAAAAACAGGGATGATCACATCATTGACTGCAACCCAGACAATGTTCAAGAAGATAGGCAAGTTTGTCACAGGACTCAGAGCCTCTTGACCAATCGTGTAGAGCCTAAAATTATTTGTTCACTGCAGACGTCGTGCTGCAATTGAGCAGCGTAGACCCTCAACGCGCTGGAATGGCTTTTCATAGCCCTTGCATGGAGGAATAGAACATTAAGGGACGACTACGCGCTTATCACGAATGCTGACTACAGCGCACACAAAAAACACTGACACAGGGAAGAACACATACAAGCGCTTGTGTGTATTATTACCTGTGTACAGATTTTTTTTGTGTGTGTGCGCTGAAGTAAGCATTCTTGATGAATGCATACCGACTCGTCCAATTTTCAATCGTTTTGACCACGCGCTTCTGGTGTAGCACAACGGATTTGAAATGGTTAGCAAACCTGCTCGTCTGATTTTTCGTCTATGCGCCCCGTGTATATGTGTGGCTGTTATACATGCACCGAACATGCTGGCCTCTTTTCTGGTTTCATGTTTTGCGAAAATATGGTTTCACGATGGCCGAGGAGCTGTGATAAGCGTAGTGCATAGACTACGTCATTCTACGCACTTTAAGTGTCACTTAGATTACTATGCCTCTAAATAATACCCATCGGTAACTATGAAGTGCAATGATTAACCAATATCTGCTAGAGGCAAACATGTCTTCCCACAAGCTGGGTAGACCATTTTCATATTTTGGTCTGTGGTCCCGACTTCCGCGAGTTCGCACATATTAGATGAATAGCTTAACATACACCCCTCCAGTCTAGGGCTCTTCCTCGATGAGCCTGTTAGGCAGGGTGATCAATAGCTTTGTAATAAATAAGGACCTCATGAGCGGCCACAACGCATCGTCTGCTTTATTCATGTTGCATTTTGGAGTAGGCACCTTGGCGTTCTCTTATTATCTAGAAGTATATTTCCCACCAGTAGTTTGTGCGTTGACAGACACTAATGAGAGACCGACTGTTTGCTGTCATAAATATACTTAATGGGATTCTGCCGTCCGGCTTCTGTTTCTCGGCGTACGGCGAACTTCCAAGCATTCTGTTATCCAAGCGTGTGTTAATGTTCCAAGTGTCTGTTAATTAGCAATGTGCGAACCTTGTATCCAATCAATCAGGTTGCAAATGTTTTCGCATGAGCTTTAAGGCCAACTCCAACAGTTTTTCAAGGTCAGTACACGTAATTATAGTATGCTGTGTACGTGAATTCGCGTACTTCACTCTATTTTTGAAGTTACAGGCCTGAGAGATTCGCAGGCTGCTTGTAAGTAAATTTTTACTGAACAGGTCAACTCGCCGCCTCGATTCCCCCAAATGTTGGCGGCGTTTTGAGTTAACATCACCTTAGACGAAGCTAAAGAAACGACGGAAGCGTAAGGGTACCACATCGCAGTCTTCGAAACATGTGCGCACCGCAAGCCGTCACACATTGTTCGCTAAGGCCGTGCCCATTCCCAAGTGCTTTCCGACCGTACTGTCAGGAGAAGGGAGCTTGCGCAGTCGCACTGTGCAAAAGGCGAACTGACTTATCTGACTTCACGCGAGGACACGTTTGCTCAGTAATATTTCGGTTTCAGTTTTACGCTTTTCTTCCGCATTAAAAATTGTCTTCGCATAAGCTGAGCATTTTTGCAAAAGCATTGTGACACGAGCATCTCAACACCATTGCATGTGCATTATCTCGACATCATCAAGGGAAGCGCCGTACTTGGATTTAGCGGCAAACAGCACGTATGTAAATGTAGAACTTAGATCACCGACAGGCGTCCATTACCAGAGCCGTTGTCGAAACCGTGGTTGCGCCGGAGTGATGTGTCGACACTGCATAGGAATAGGCGATCGCTAGAGACAACATGTCTCCGACATCCAAGCCTTGGGCACCTCGACAACCTTGACAAGCGAAAGCGGAAGTCAATTTTTTTGCTCTCTCTGCACGAGGAATCTTGTTGTTGTTATGTGGGGTTTAACGTCCCAAAACCAGCTCTGATTATGAGAGACACCGTAGTGGAGGCTCCGGAATTTCGACCACCTGGGGTTCTTTAACGTGCACTGACATCGCACAGCACACGGGCCTCAACATTTCGCCTCCATCGAAATGCAGCCGCCGCAGCCTGGATTCGATCCCGCGACCCTCGGATCTGCAGCCGAGTACCATAGCCACTAGACCACCGTGGCGGGGCCTGCACGAGGAATCCTCTCCCTTTTTAAATATACGGTTAGCATCACGAATCTTAAGCCGATTACGCAGTATTACTTTCCTTCGGTGCCTTCGCATTTCACCGATTCTGAGGGATGCATCAATAGCTGAATATTGTCTTGAAATACTTGAAGGCGCGTTGAGCTGGGCGATATAGTTTTCGTAGTTACCTATCACTGTATTGTGACAATAGCCCTTACCATGTACCGTTCCCAATGCATGAATTTGACTACTGCCAATTCTCCTTCCCGACATTCGCTTGCAGAAGAACCTCAATACATTCCTTCTTCTACTGTTTGTTAGCTTTCAAGAGCGGAAAAGCTCCCTCGTGTTTTTACGATCATACGGAGGACACGGAGAAAGCTCGGGACTTCTGAAATGCAGGCGTATATTAGCCATATTGAAAACACCTAGTGCTCATACGAGCGTCCTTACTGTGAACCTATATGTCCAAGTACTCGCGCCAGTAAGATTTGTAGGTCTTCCGGGGAGATGTGTAGTTTACGCAGGTTTTAAGTTTTGTTTCTGGAGGTTTCAATCTTACGTATATGGCATTCTATCCCAAGCTTCTTCGGTATGCTGAAAAATGGGAGGACAGCGGTTTGAACCACAATATACGAGACATAAAAGCCGCCTATTATAAAGCCACTCATGAGTGCTTGCACGCGGCCGTCGGTGAATATTGGCGTAGGTCTTTACGCAGGCATCATCAGCTACATAAGCGGAAGTACTCTTTTTATGTCGACGGCTGACTATGAGAGGGGCCGGCACCATTTCAGTCGCGTAGTTCTACAACGCGTGGTCGCGAGCCTTGTATTCGTCAGCATCGCAATCATTGTCCTTGTGACTGAGCTCCCTCCCATTCTTAAAGTAGTACGTGCGTTCATGACATACGCACATAGGCAGCTAGGCTAACTGCTCCTCAAAGGTCAACAGTATTTAGCTCGACATATAAGCAATATCAAAGTATTTGTGCCGTGCTGGTTTGCGACATGTAACATCAAAACTTAGTTAATTGAACTGGCTTTCACAAAGTAATAATTGACGACCCAATCTTCATTGATGAAAGAGTTAGTTATTAACGCTGCCCCGCAAGACGGTTCTTGATTATCGCCATGAGACGCTCCCTATATCATTAGAAGCATGCCACTGCGACACGCAATCAGGACCACCTAACTTTCTAGACATTTTTCGGCGAGTTTCGATGCCGAGGACCTTCTGAGAGAAGCTTCCAGCGCTTCACCAGACATCTGTTCTGGAAGATGTGCGCTAAGACTCATGTATCTGTCTCAAATTTGCGTGCAACCCGGCAGGGTCTGTTTGAGAGCTTCCAATCCCGATCACAGCGAACGTGTCCTGGCCTGCTGTACTTTGTTCCTTACTACGGCGTTCCAGTGAGCTTGTAGTTATTTTCATGTGGAAGAGGAGGGACTGCAGCGATGCGCTTCTCGCTTACAAAGAAGCTATATAGTTCTGAGGTGTTACAATAAGCGTCAGCTGTAAGTCCAGCGGTAGTCGGTGCGCGTCTTTATCTATGTGTAGCGTCTCTTCCATTCTGAAGTCACATCGCCCTCTATCGCAATTCGTAAGTTTTGTGACGCCCTTCTCTTCAGATCCCCGCGGCTGAATACACTTGCATCCGTCCATTGATACGCTGCAGAAGGACTGTACAAGCTCTATCTAAACAATAATCATCGATAACCAAAGGCATAACACTCCTGCAGACCTTGCACCTGCCGTCACCTCTAGGGGTGTACCGCAAACACTGTGTACGCCTATTCAATCCCCTTCACCTATCAGTCCTATCAAAGGACTTGCACGTTCCCTACGCGGTTCTCAAGCAAGCTCCTGGCACATTTCAGTTGAAGACACTGTGCCTTGGCAAGTACGTACATAGATGGATATTTGACTTTGCGCTCGTATACTTCTGAGGCTTTGATACTTTAATTTTATACCTCTCACAACGACACAGAAAACACATGACCATCAAATGAAGTGCGAATCACATTACAAACCCGCAAAGTTTGACATCGTATCAAACACCGCATAAACACAGAATACGTTCTGGCACAGCCGCGGAACTCTATACTACTCACCCGTTCCGTGAAACGCTAACATTTTGTGCTAACTTCACAAATCACAAAACAACTCTAATTTATGCCCAGAAAGTCCTCAGTCATTTACACTCGAGTGCAGTCCGTGCCAAGACACACTGTCTTGGCAAGGACTCCACCAGCTGATCTGTAGCCCCGCCACGGTGGTCTAGTGGTGACGGCACTCGGCTGCTGATCCGAAGGTCGCGGAAGCGAATCCCGGCCGCGGCGGCTGCGTTTCGATGGAGGCGAAATGTTGAGGCCCGTGTGCTGTGCGATGTCAGTGCACGTTAAAGAACCCCAGGTGGTCGAAATTTCCGGAGACCTCCACTACGGCGTCTCTCGTAGTCAGAGCTGGTTTTGAGATGTTAAACCCCACAAATCAATCAATCAAACCAGCTGATCTGTAGGAAATGACCGCCGAGATTACCGCTCTGATTGGCGCAAGACTAGTGTACTCTCGAAGTGGTGTGACGGTTTTACTGGTACCATTCATGGTATATTAATCTCTACCAGGCCACCTGTGGAGGCTTTAGCATGTAACAGAGCCTGTGAAGGCTGCGCCACCCTTCGGCTTCCACTGCCAGCCTGTGAGCTGCCCTCAATCGGCCTTGTATGCACTGCATATGTCGCGCAGACAGCGGCAGCTGTGAATTATGGGGAGGATGTGAGAGTATAAAGCACCAATTCTAGGGCTTCCTTCTCACGCTGTCACAGTGACACATGTTGGCTCCTACACTGGCAGGCATGGCCATAGAAATATTGGGTGTGTTACAGTACTCGCAATGGACGACTATATATATAGGTACGCAGACAGCGGCAATCTTAAGGCTCATTCGAATTTTATGTAAACGGCAAATAGACACCTTCTCTAACAAAGCACCAGAAAAGAATAGATATGCGGGTTACTTTGTGGTAAAAACAAGATGGCGGCTGAGCGGAATGTTCGGATGTAAATGCATCTCACAGGGTGGTCGCTGTCCCGCAAATAGACGCTTTCTTACGCGCTTAGGGCGAGCTACATTCAGTTTTTGGTAAAGTGATGCGCGAAAAAAGCAAGAGAAGCTGAATTTCTGTGTTTTTGTTAGCTTGCTTTTGTCGACACTACATGGCGTCACCATCGCACAAACGTCATCACTACTCGTTCAATTATTCCGATGGCAAGGGCGCGAAAGTGCCGTGTAAGCTGTCAGTGTAGGCTGCCCCGCAACTGTCCAGAAATCGAACGCAACCGCTGAATGAAAATTGTCTTTCGTCCGCAATATCCGGTGAGACTATAAGAGCTGCTGCGAGAGCTCTTCTCTATATTTTTAAGACACTGGACTAGATGCTGTACGCCTTACGGAAAGCATTCTAGTGCGGAGTTGGTGTGCACTTCTTCTCGGTCGCACTTAATGCTTCGACCAATTTTTCACAATTTCCTCGTACGACCGTCCGCCGTCGTGATATAATAGTTAAGGCAGCTGGCTACTTGTGGGAGCGAATTAGCATCTTTAAAATATTGTAGCGCAAAGGAACACACGGACAGACAAAGAGCACAGGACCGGCGCTAACTGTTCAAGATTATTAATGAAGGCGTGGCTAATGCAAGTTGTCACCGGCATTTAAAATATGGTAGGCTTCAACTATCTCTCTTTCCGTCCTATCTGGTGCGGGTGCACACATGAGTTCGCGCGCACAAGTTTCGTAAAGAAGCGAGCGCCAGATAGGAAGAGAGATAGTTGAAGCCTACTATATTTTAAAGGTCGGTGACAATTGCATTAGTTGAAGCCTGCTATATTTTAAAGGCCGGTGACAAGTGCATTAGTACGCCTTCATTAACACTCTTGAACAGTTAACGCCGGTCCTGTGCTCTTTGTCTGTCCGTGTGTTCCTTTGCGCTACAATATTTTAAAGAAATCATGAACCAACTAGCCCAAGAAAACGTTTTGCTAAGCGAACTGGCCTCGAACCTGTTTGCGGCTGTCACATTTTTGCAGGAGGCGTTTACGCCAAGTGGCCGTGTACCTACTGTGCGTTAACAATGAGCGTATAAAACACCACATAGTCATAATTTCCGGAGCCCAGGGCTTCGGCGTGCCTTAAAATCACATTGCACTCTTGGCATGTAATGCCTCAGCAAGTAACACGTTTTTAGGTAACTTGTATTGGAGGCCAGAACGTACGAGCTCTGGTTCTCCAATATTCTCTCTCTCTACACACATTTAGGGGCAGAAAAAGCATTGGAGTGCAGCCCGAACCTTTATTGCGACTCTCATGCCATTGTGCACATGCTGTTATATTTCAGGTAAACAACGCTGCAATATTTGCGGCGGGACGCATGGACACTCTAACGCTGGATCAATTCGACTCTGTTTGGAATGTCAACCTTCGCGGCGCGCTGTGTATGATGCGAAAGGCTCTGCCTCACCTGCGTCTCACCAAAGGTACGTCTGAAATCGGTGACTCACTGTCACGCACCTGCTGTCCCACTTTTAACTGAAATACTGTCGTGCTGTGCGGCATCAGAGGCAGCAAGGACGGACGCAAGCGTGCGAAATTTTCTTCTGCAGCCTGCTTGGTCTAGCGTAAATGAAAGTTTTCCGTACTTCAGTAGCGGCATAACGGCGTTATTGTTTCAAACTGTAAATTGTTATAAGTAAGTTGAAATCATCGAAGTTTCTTTTGATATAAAAGTTGTGTTCTCAGGTGCCCACCCATCTCCAGTCACATTGAATTTGCCATAACTGTGGTCGGATTGAAAATGTTTACCTGTGTGCGCTTCTGTGCGGAATGCAGGCAGGCAGATTCTACGCTGGGGATTTCAGTAGGACGGCGTACACTACCAACCAGGTTACCTAACCAATTTCTTGCAGCTCGTCTAACCGTGATACACATGAACCACATGTTTCCTGCCTGAACATTTCATAAATAGGTAGCGCTGAGACACTTCTACAGCCTTTATGAGATTAGTGAGCTTCCACCAAGAAATCAACTTGGAATCGACTGATGAGAGAAATTCAGTGTACACAGTGGGACGTAAGAAGCAAGCAGGAACAAACAAACATGCTCTAACAAGCGAAGCCAACTTACTACCCGGTAGGAATAAAATCAAGCCCACGTCCCCCGGTGGTCGCAGGCAAACACATTCCCATTGAACCACGGTGGCTTGTTCCACGCTTTACATATCGTAAAGAAACCAATTGCTGGAACGCTTGGGGTGACTGTGCTTGTCTAACGTCAATTTCTGCCGTAGCGTTTGCGAACCACTCTTAGAGCAATGTAAGAGGCAATATTCACTACCACCACTACGTATACTCTTGTCCAGCTTAGCTCAACACCACAGGGATTCCCCAATAAGTACCGCCTATTATGGGCACATCAGCGCACTGTAGCCTGCATTTCTCTTGTAAAATTTCAATCAGGCGTCCGTGCACAAATATTAGTGGCGAAGTTACGTCCTACATTAAGCTGGTACATTGTAGCCTCAGTACATTCGACGTGCCTAGTAAGGCCACTTTAAGCAAACAACTATTATTTCGACAAAGATGTTGATCCTGCTCCTAACACTGGTACAAATGCTAAACAATTCTGTAGTGGCAACTTCATCACCCACGATTTCCCATCACATCATTTCTCGGAATACGAGGGATTTATCGTGTTTTTCCATAGTCTGGCATGATGCTAAGTATCAAAAGTACTAAAGCATTGTTTAAGTCTGTTCTAGCTTTAATTTTCTTCTCAGCATCCACTGCACTAAACAGGACACGTCGTCGCAGGATACCGTGCTGAACACGGTTCTTCTTGTGGCGAACTGTTCACATGTGTTTGCATTTTCTGCTCAATTATCACATCCTTCGTCTTTTATAGGTTCCATTGTCAACGTTTCCAGCGCAGTAACATCTGTTGTGGTGAGTACTGAGCTATTAATACACTTTTCCTTTCTATTGGAGGTCACGTCACGCGTCGAAACGGATGACGTGAGCAGCTTGTGCGAACCGGGCTAAGGAAATGAGGTAGAAAACATGCGTAAAACATGATAGATTGATGCCGTTCGTTTAAAACGTCATTGCAGAACAAGCTGTCGTGCTTTAGAATATGATTGAGGTCGTAAAATATTTAGCCAAAAGTAGTACTTGGTCTTAATTCAATGTCACCACATGTGTGCCGACTCACACGTCTTAGAGTAGCTCGAAGACTTGTTCTTCAAATTTCTTGTCCGTTGAATACCCAACCTGCCATGCGACCTGATGTACAGAGCGTCAGCCTGCTTGGCTGAGACAACAGCGTAGAAAGAGCCATCGCCGACGTCCTCTAAGTACGTTACGCTACACCAGTAGACCCGTCCCGATCCGCACTTGTAGGAGCACTGAGAGGCTTCAGAGGACACTGCAATTGAGGGCTGTCATTCGAAAAGAATTTCCGTAGCGAAGAACAACATCACAAACAACCTGCTGTATTGTTCCGTTTCGTTCAGCATACTAATAATGTCATATGATTACACAGGAGCGTCCTATGGATTACATATTTTTGTACTATATATGTCACATTTCCCAAAGTAACTTTACCAAAACGTACGGAATCACTGGAGTTTCCATACGGAACGTTTCATAGGCGCGCGCGCCACTCGACATCAGCGAATTCTCTAAGTCGACATTTTCGGCAGAACAGCACATTTTCTTTGTGAAATAGACAGCGGAAAATTTCCACGATGGGTCTTCCGACCATCACCAATTTACGTAGTTTGTTGGCAGAACTGCCCGTTAGTGCATCAGTGGCAGAAATACATGACATGCGTGTTGAAGACAACGCCCTATTTAAAAAAGACAGTGAAAGATTTCGCGATTGAATATAAGTTACATTATTCTTGAGTTCTGTTGCTTTGCAAGTGCGAACAGCGAAACTTTATCTCAATGGGGGGAGTATGAGTGGATATAGTGTCAGTGATCGCACTAAAAGAACAGCAGCGCTCCCTATTGTCACCAACAATGGCTGGATAAAAAATTTGTTGCCGCGCTGGTATTCAGGTTTGACTGTCGCGTTCATGACATTAGCGTTTTTATTGGAGCGAAATGCAAGCAAACCGTTTCATTTAGGCGTGCGTCAAGTAACTCGAGGTGCTCGTGGACAATTCGGGGACCTCAGGATGGCGTATCTCGTAACCATGTGGAGTATGTAAGTGCAGACAACCAGAAATCTTTGACAGCGTTAGGGATGTGTACGTCCTGGCAAGCTCCGTTTTTAGGGGCGAAGCTCCTTAAGGCGTGGGTCGGTCGTAGCCTGTATGTATGTATGTAGTAACCACCCGCGTGCCGGGAGGCACGCGCTCGCCCTCGGCGCGTGCTTCCCGGCGCGTGCCTCTCTCTCTCCCGGCGCGTGCCTCTGCTCTCTTGCGAGAGAGAGAGAGAGAGAGCGAAAGGCACGCGTCGGCTATGGAATCGCTTGTCCGCCGCGGTGGTGTAGTGGTTACGGTACTCGGCTGCCACCCAAAATACGCGGGTTCGATGCCGGCCGTGGCGGTCGCATTTTCGATGGAGTCGAAAATGCCAGAGGCCCGTGTACTGTGCGTTGTCAGTGCACGTTAAAGAACCCCGGGTGGTCTGAATTTCCGGAGCCCTCCATTACGGCCTTTCTCTCCTTTCTATCTCTTTCACTCCCTTTCCCCCACCCCCACGGACGCTTAGCCGTGCTCCCTACATGGCCTGCAGAAATTAGCGTCCTTTCACTTTCACTTTATTTCCTTAAAGGCCCCGTTTGGGGGCATTACATAAGGGGTGGGTGTACAGGAAGTTTGCATAACACATGACCATTCAGGATGAGAAGTGCACTTTTACAGCAGCGATGAAAGCGTCTGGGTTGCTGATGGCAACGATGGTGTAGGGAAGGCCGTTCCAGTCCACAATGGTGCGTGGGAAAAAAGAAGACGAGAAAGTGAGAGTACGGGTTCGAGGACGAGCAACACTTAAGCCATGACCTGTACGAAGAGATATGCGAGCAGGCGGTGAGATGTACGGTGGCTGATGGAGTGAACTGTGGTAGATTTTATGAAACAGGGCTAGGCTGGCAGTGCGACGGCGACAGGAAAGGGTGGGCAAGCCAGTTTCCGCCTTTAATGAGGATACACTTACGTTATACGAATATGATGAGTGGATGAACCTGATGGCGCGGTTCTGCACCATTTCCAATGCGTCTATGAGATAAGATTGATGAGGATTCCAGATTGCGGACGCATACTCAAGCTTTGGACGAATTAAAGACTTGTAGGCGATGAGTTTAACGTGAGGAGGAGAGCTTCGTAGGAGGAGAGCTTTCCTAACCGAACCACAACCACAATCAAACGGTCTTTCTTAGAGGAACGCTGCACCAGCTCTCAAAGAAGGAGAACGCGCCCTCACCCGCGAGAGACAACGTTGGCGCAGGCAGCGTCTCCTAGCGAGTTTCTTGATTGAGAAATACCAAAGTAAGAAACTTTATGAGAAATACCGACTGCTCGCGTTGGTGAAGCGTTCACCGGCAACCCATATATACATATAGGCACTGGATCTTGACTTGCAATGAAGTGCCGGTGGGAGATTTCACTTGTGCATAGTTGAACCATGAGGATTCGTAGCGTGCGCGTTAACTAAATTAATCCGGAACTCGGCACGATCTATGATGAACCTCCCGAGCTTCGCCCACTCATCATCATTCACTCCGTGGATATGCTGTAATTTTTTTCGTAAGCTAGGACAAAAATCGACGATGAGCTCGCGAGCACAGGACACCGTTTTGTTTTGAAGGTTCACGAGCAGAGTTTGTGTGCTGTACAGATATACGTTGGTTTCCTATGGCCTAAATGAGTGAGGTAACATTCCAACAGCGCAGTTCCGAGTTCCCATGCTTTGATGTTCTTAAAGCCACTCTTCTATAAGCCCCACAACGCAGTAGTTAGGAACTTCAGGAGTACATCTAGTACCAAGGAACACTGACTTTCATAAAAAATACTAGTGACAACTGTAAATTAGAAGAGAAGTTCAGGGGAAAGTAGAGGCTTAGATTGATGAACATATTGATAAAATCGTTGCAGAACAGGGAATGACGGTAGAGGCAATCTTTCGACAAGTCGACTTGTCTTCGTCAGGATGGCAACTGCCTTCCCAAGCATTCGTTTCTATGCCCTTTGGACCTTCTTCCTCATCCCCAGAACGAGACGAAAAGAAGAGGCGCAGGTGCGAAAGGGAAAAAAAGGAACGGAAAAATCTGCTTGACCCCTCTGACATAAGAATCGGTATAAAGCGAAAGGGAAACGTGTCTTCAGGGTAGATGCTAAAGGTAAAGCGGCAACCCGGCGAATTGAGGGCATGGTGATGTGCTGGGTGCCCAGTATTATCGTGACTAATGAATCTTTAAGTGTGTGTGGCGAGAAAGGAAAAGTAAAGAAGACGACAGCACCATTTTACTTTTCACCGAACCGAATGGGTCGGCAGCACCTGAAAAACCTATGTAAGTTTTGCAATTATTGTTACAAATTTCAGTGCGGCACTACGTGCAGCTTAACGTGCCTTCAAGCTGCAAATGTGCGAAGGCGTCCCTCTTAAAGCAGTAGCGTAATAGTCCAGTGTTGCTCTTGAGCATCATCTCATTGTTCAGCTATAAACAAGCGTCTTTCAGTTATAAACACGCTTGTATCAGCTATAAACAGTCGATATAACTGTCGTATCAGCTGTAGTCGATATAAGTTCCTGAACAATATATGGTAGCCTTCAGCGATTTTTGCTGTTTGTTGATTCGGATGCTTGAAGATGTTATTTGTTTGTTGATGTTATTAGATGGCCCTTTTATCAGCAAACCATCACTCTCTCTTCATGACAAAGAATTTCGATATATTCATCACTCCTGGCCCCGTGTTAGCGTTTTCGTCATGTGTCTTCTGTGTCTGCGCATGTCACGGTGGGTTGAACCATGTCCATGTATAGGTCTACGATACATCCCTAAAATATCATTTCACAGTCAGAACGGTGTTGTCGTTTTCCTTCGCATTTTGTCATTGTCTTATGTTGCTCTGTAAATATGTTGAGATGTATCTAAACCAAATAGCCCAACCTGCAATTTTGCTGCCAAGTTATTCCAAAAATTTTCACGTTTATCCTGACTTAAGCAGGACGTGAAATGATACTTGCGCTAAAGGACAATAAATCAAGGTTACTATTATGGTAACGCTTAGGGGTCCTTTTTTTGCTGGTACATTAGGTAGAAGATACTTTGGCTACTCTGGTAATAATAAACATTTCTCCCGAAAGCAATGATCCGGCATTGTATTACTCATGTGGACCTCTGAAACGACAAGGGTTTCGAGGCCATTGGCCAAACTGCAAGAGCATTCATCTCCTAATACATTGGAGTATAATATTCATTCCGCAAACGCAGTCAAAAGCAAGCCAAGACATGTGACGCCTACGAAATGCGACGATCGCCGTGAGTCCTAGAACTGCTTAGCAACAGAACACGATGAACATAACTAAAGGCGATAGACGCAACGACACTGAGCAGCGTCTCTGAAATCGATTTGTAAAGGGGACTAATTCGGAACCGAAACGTACGCAGCACCCGCAACAGATGTAGGTCCTGTGCGGAAATGTCAGTGGTCGTCGAAGACCCCATAATTACACTGCTCTAAGCCTTAACGAGAAACTAATGTTTGACTTGATGTCTGTGCCCATCTATAAGTTGTATTCAGTGATCCTATCTTTTATTTGCTCCGACAGGTGCCCCACCTCACGCCATACAGCATGACTAAAGCGGCACTAGACCACCTAACAAGATGCGCGGCGTTTGGTAAGTACCAGTCCCAGTCTGTAGTGCAACAGACTGATCACCAATGCACAGCTGCAACGTATCGCTGCGTAAGTGGAACAATCACATCATACTACGCAGCTAATATCGCAACACGACACAAGGTCTTCGCTCACTCGCTGACAACCGGTTAGCCCTAGATGTTTGTCGTGGAACGACGGAACCTCTGCCCCGCCACGGTGGTCTAGTGGCTAAGGTACTCGGCTGCTGATCCGAGGGTCGCGGGATCGAATCCCGGCCGCGGCGGCTGCATTTCGATGGAGGCGAAATGTTGAGGCCCGTGTGCTGTGCGATGTCAGTGCACGTTAAAGAACCCCAGGTGGTCGAAATCTCCGGAGCCCTCCACTACGGCGTCTCTCATAATCAGAACTGGTTTTGGGACGTAAAACCCCACAAAACAACAAACAACAACGGAACCTCTATGCAAACGGAGCGGCGACGAACAAATGGGCTATGTCTCTGAATGAAGTAGCTAGTTGTACCTGAAACAGCTCTATTCTATTTCTGCGAGTAGATTAAAAACAACCTAAAGGCCATTGAGATAGCTCATATATATTTCTCTACGTAATTATTATGCAGCCATAATGCAGATGTTAGAATTTGGGCCAGACAGAATGAAGAGCCTGTTCGACAGAAGGCACTGTTGAGTGTTTAGCAAGGCTAGAATGCTTTTGCACGTATGACATCTCACGCATGATCGCAAAACAAGAAAATGGATGCCTGTCGGAAAAACTCTGCCAAGCAGTAATCCACAGTCTTGGTGGCCCATTTTCTAAGAAAAATACAAAATATTTTGATTTCGGTTCCCTCTACACCGCAAAACGATGAAGGCTGGCCTCGAGGCGACCTAATTCAGAGAACGAAGGCCCAATCCCTCTTTGGCAGTTGAGATGCAGATTTTCCTGACGTGACCCTATATTGCCGTCAATTACCTCGCTTCTCTTAGTACGTGATCTGAGGAGCGAGCATTCCCAAGGCGGCATCGCCAATGTTGACCATGCGCTACTGCTTGCCCGGAAAGAGACAACAGCAGATGGAAGCTCTAACGGTGCACCATCGCTGCATTGAATGCATGCGGAACAAACGGGCCTTATATCTTCCCTACTCAGCTGTACAAGTTGCGTCTAAGTGATGTGCAGTGGAAGCAAAGGTGTTTAGCAATCAAAATTGCTCTTCCCTTCACGTCGGTTCCCTTGCACTACACTCTTCCTTCACAGCGATGGTACCGCCATCTAGTTATGATAGAGCGAAGATGGCTCTCACGCTAATGCGCGCGTCACCGCAGTTATGCATTCTGGCTGTCCGTTTTCGTCTTTCGACCTCAGTTCTCCCAATGTGAGACTGCTTTCCTGCCTCCCAGAAAGATTTTGGTAACACCGAAGAGCCTTTCTCCGAGTCCCATCTCCCACAAGAGTTCGAGTATAGCTTTGTGCGCCACCCTTTCGAAGGCTTTCTCGACGTCCAGCCCCAAGATCACTCTCGTGTGCTTCGGACTGACCTGCAGGATCTGGTGTTCGATTAAAAACATGCCATCCTGGGTTGAAAACGAGGGGCGAAATGCTATCATGTTGTAAGGAAACATGACTCTGCTCGAAGTGCCTCGTGAGCCCCTTTAGAATCACGTGTTCCATCACTTTGCCTAGACACGAGGTAAGGGAGATGGGATGGAGGTTATCGAGCCCCAGTGGTTTACCCGGTTTGGGTATTAGAGCCGTACAGGCCTTCTTCCATCCGTCGGCATATTTCCCTTACTGCCACAGTTCGTTGAAATGATCTGTGAGGAAATTAAGGGATTCCTCTTCAAAGTTCTTCATCAGTTTATTTGTTATGCCGTCTGGCCCTGCTGCTGAGTTATTGTAGAGGTCGTGTAAGGCCGGTCTCAATTCCCCCTCTGTAAATTCTTTGTCCATTTCCTCGTACCGTCCCAACTCTTGATGATGATGATGATCCTGTAGACCTACGGCACTACCCACCAGGGGGATTCTATTTCTTCGTATTTTTCACCGGCTTGTGCCAGTGGGAAATACAATAATTTAATAATTTCATCCTTCGTTTTGTCCTTGCTTTCTTTGTGTACCAATTTACTTATCACTTTTGCTGGATTTCGCTGTCGCCACCTTTTAACAGACGCCTCAACAGATTCTAGCTACCTCCGTGTTTGATCTTACCCACTGCAATGTTACATACCTCGTCCCACTGCTGTCTTGCTAGTGTTTTCTAGTGTTCTTCGATTTGTACGTTTAGTTCCGCTATCTTTCTTAGCTTTCTGTCAAGACTCTGCGTTTTCCATCATTTGAGGATGGATTGCTTGGCTTCTATCATGTGTCCTAGTTTACTGTCCATGGCTCCTCGTTCGTTTTGATCTCCTTTGTGGCTTCCTCGACATCTTTTCCGAGTTGTTCAATCCAACCCTTGTAAGATCTCTCGTCCGCCTCGTCGGGATCCGTCCTTTCCGCCCTGATCTTTCTGAAAAGTCCCAATCGGTCTATTTGAACTCTCGTATTCTCCCTCGGGGCACCTGTTCCTATCGGTACGATGTAGTGGTCACTACCCAGGTCCATTCGAGAGTTTTCCCACGTATAGTCCCTGTGGCATCGTGTGCTAAGGTCAGATCTGGTGTGGTGTCTCTGCAAGAGGACGTCCCGCAGCACGTGGGGTACGCCAGATCTGTGATCATGCATAATCCCAAGTCTACCGCTAGGTTCCACACGTCCTCACCCCTCTTCATATGCCATGTATATCCCCAAGTGTGATGTGCCGTGTTGAAGTCCCCACCGATTACGAGTGGAGAGTCTCTGGCTAGTGCTAGCGTTTTATTGAAAATCGCTCTAAAGCTCTGCCTTTCTGTATTTTGGAGTGTTGTAAATGCTAAGGCAGAAAAAAACGCTTTGCCTACCCCTCTCCCTCTTGAGTACAATCTCGATTAAAACGTACTCGGTCATGCTTGTTCCCAATTTTATTTCGTATTCTACGAACGGTAGCTCTTCGTCTACGAGGGTTATGACTCCCTGCCGCCATCTTCTGTTTTACCCACCGTTTTGTACCAGGTAAATTTTATTGTCTCCGATAGGGCTTCGTGCAGCATAATGACTTTTGGTTTTTCCCCCATCGTCTTTAACAATTGTTGTAGCGTATCATTTTTGTTGAGGATACTGCGACAGTTCCATTGCCACACATCGAACTTCGAGCCATGATAGCCCGATGTGTTTGCGTTACAGACTCTGGTTATCGTCCCCTTTATCACTGCTCCGTTCTGGGATTCATGCCTCATCCTCGACTCTTTTGAGTCCCACAGTAAGATGTCTTTGTCTTCCTCGCATACTATTTCTATTTTGTGAATTTTTTTCCCGGCGTTAGTGCACCACTTGCACAGTTTTTCTACCTTAAAATTATTTCTCGTTTGCTCTTGGAAAGCTTCCTGTAACTGTAGCGTTTGCTCTTGCACTTGTAGCATTTGTAAGTGCACTTGTCGTATGGCCTCAAACATTGTTTGGTCAATGTCGCTAGCTGCCCCCTTGTCGCTAGCTGCCCCACCCTACCACACACGTAGCATACTTGGAATTGCTTCCTATAGAAGTAGCACCTCACGAGGCTGTATGAATTGCTTGCTATTGTGTTCTAATAATATGTTAAATGCCTATTTTGGTAGGTCTTTCATTGACATTGGCTCCTTGAAATTCAACATCCGTGGCGTATACCCATACCCGTCATAACGGGCCGAGCAGTACAGCCATCAGCCACACCTGATTACGATGTCGTTAATCGTGAAGTACATAGCGAGGATGTCATGATAGTGATCTAAAGAGGAGTCATTCATCTTCGTTATACATTTATACCCTACCTTCCGAACACCGAGACGTACGCGGAGACAGAGACGTTATACATTTAACGTTATACAAATATGCATTTATACCCTACCTCCCGAACATCGAGACCGAGACGTAGTCACCCTGCATTCACAGTCGGTTCGTCATTGCTATAACATGCCCTCCATTGCATTTTTCTCATATATGCATCGTAATGTCGTATTCGCCATTTGTTCAACGCTGTAAAATCGTGTCAAAGCAGTGCTGCTGAAACGTTGTTCAACTTGCTCGTGTTCTTGGCACGTAACTTGTGCGAAAGCACACTACTAATGAAATACAGAAAACCTTGCCTACGCTGATAACCATAGCTAAGGATGTCCCACGCACGTTTTTTCTGCTTCTCTTTGGGGGATACTAACCGTTATACTACAAAATTGGGCTATTCTGCAAGACAATTCTTTCGCACCTGTTCATGACTAAAGAAACGAGCTCACCGTATAAGAAATTAAGCTTGGAACGATTACTTCTAACCTAAATTGGACTATACGATTGCGGGCAAACCAGGACACAATTCTATGGTTTTCACTCCTTGCCTTCGCACCTTTCCAACCAGCTCAGCATTATGAGGGCTAAGAAACTGTATCACTTATTAGTATAATATGCTCTTAGGATAGTCTCTCATCATTGTGCGGTGTTTATTTCTGTTGTGCAGATGTTTACTCGAATTTAGTCGATGTCAAGAATTTATGGTGTCTGATTTCGTGCTCTCGAGATTTATGCATTACGATCCTCACGACCTACCGTTCTCTTTCTTTCAGAGAATGCACCTTATGGCGTACGGGTGAACGCAGTCAAGTAAGTGATAAGAACTTTTCCCTTGTTTTCTTTTGTTTAGATTGGCAAGTATCAGGTGTGAAAATGTGCATCCGGAAAATGATCGTACGCCATTGCGAAAATACCAGCCACTACACAAGATGGCCATGTGTATACTTTGAAGTGAAACAGCAAAACAAATTAGGCCGAATACTTGACCTTCAAAGAATATGATGGAATTACAAATGTTCTGTGTGGCCAAAGTTGCTCATAACTACACCAAGGTGCTTCCACAGTCGAAATGTGCGCTTCATCTCAGCAGGCACCGAGGACATTTCCATCGTCCAACACCTAGACACTTATTTTAAAAGAACCGCCGTTTTATTCACACCTAATTACCCCGCTTGTGTCCAATCATAAATATCTCAGCGGCCACGCTACGCGTGAGCTCTCAAGAAGTTAGTAAAAGTCTGCGGAAATGGAACCGCGGAAGCTGCTCGGGGCAGTTTTGTTAACGCGACAGCGTTAGGCATCTTGTGTCGCCGAAAAGCGATTAGGACCGCGAGGAAAAAAAGAGGAAAAGGGCGGCGCCCATCGATGAAAAAAAAAAGTATTCTTATATCGCATGGGAAGACAACTTCAACGTGAAAGCCATTATGGTAACTGAACTCTCAATTCGCGTTAATTCACTTTATTTTGCCTTATGCGTTAGCGTGATGTGCGTGAAACGCTTTAATAATTCGCTTCTAACCCAGCTACATTCGCTTTAATTTTCTTCTGTTTTCATTCTCTCTCAATTCACGTTTCTTCCCTTTATATTTGCGTTCTTAGTTATCGTGTTTTAGCAGTAATTCGCATTTACTGACCTTTTTCTTCGACATCATTATAATGCTTTGCATTCTTGAATTCTTGGATAATGCTTGAATTGCAATTATTTAGGCATCATTACAGGGTAGCAAAGCAGGTTTTCATTGACGTTCGACGTCTTACACGACGTCACCGGATTATTGTTGCGATTCACACTGTCACTTACCACGAGGACTCACGGCAGTAGCGCACCCAGGATCTCTGCCGGGGGGGGGGGGGGGGGTAAATTTTTCGCGAAGGGCCGGGCATGCGATTACACAGTTGTTCCGTGTGTAAAAAGGGTAAATAAAATGCGAAATAACAGTAAAATCAATGATGATGACTATTTTATTATTTTTTTCGGCGTTTTGCAGAGACATTAGCGCCACATTCTTCTAGGACCTAGGAGCAGTTGCGGAGTGGAAGGGGGGTTAGGTCGGGCTCGGGGGGGGGGGGGGAGGGTGGTGTTACAACCCCCGAACCCTCCCCCCCCCCCCGTCGGTGCGCCAAAAACGCGGTTAATAACGATCTCATGTTAATGCAAAGTAATTATCTAAAAAAATTGCAGCATATCCACGGAGTGAATGATGATGAGTGGGCGAAGCTCGGGAGGTTCATCGTAGATCGTGCGCAGTTCCGGATTAATTTAGTTAACGCGCACGCTACGAATCCTTATGGTTCAACTATGCACAAGTGAAATCTCCCACCGGCACTTCATTGCAAGTCAACATCCAGTGCCTATATATATATATATATATATATATATATATATATATATATATATATATATATATATATATATATATATGGGTGGCCGGTGAACGGTTCTCCAACGCGAGCAGTCGGTATTTCTCAATCAAGAAACTCGCTAGGAGACGCTGCCTGCGCCAACATTGTCTCTCGCGGGCGAGGACGCGTTCTCCTTCTTTGCGAGCTGGTAGAGCGTTCATCTAAGAAAGAGCGTTTCCATAGACAACGCGCGCCTTTAGCTCTCTCTCTCTCTCTCTGTCTCTCTCTCACAAGACAGCACCAACAACAGCACACGCCGAGGGCGCGCCCTCGCCCTCACCCTCGCTTACGCCTGACATGGGACAAGGTTAGACTAAGAGGAGCTTCGCCCCTAAAAGCCTTTTCGTCAAGTAGAACTCGGCATCCAACGGTACTTATTCGTGTGCAAAGCTAGCAACTTCTAAAACGCCAGGAAAGCTGGATAACGTAAGCGCAGGTTATGCTGCCCAGGAAAGGAACGTCGTAGTTTAGGGCACCGGAGAACTTTACCACCTCAAGTTTCTTACGCATATTACACAGGCCTCTAGCACTTTCACCTCCATCGAAAGTAACCTGGTTTTGGTGTGTGCCATAAAGGCGAGGAGGAGGCGGATAAGAGGAAGAGCCCGCATGCTACGGCGTTACTTTCAATACAGTGCCGTCTGCGGTGGGCCAAACACTATTGTGTTCCATTTTTGAGAGAGAAGTTTAAGAGTGAATCTTAAGAGTGAAGTGAAGAGTGAGTTCAGTCCTCCAGTTTTTTCTGTACGAGCTACAGCAACGTATAGATTGAAAATAGGGTTACGTCTATCAGCTATCCGACAACTCCCAATTAGGGTGCCTGTAAATGCCACAGGCATGCTAATCCGAAGAAATACCTATAACATCGAGAGGCTCTAGGTGAAGCGTGATACTAATTGCTGATCATGGCTAATAAGTTCATTTCTGAATCACACGGCGCAATTGGGCGCATTTTATAGGTTAACAAGTAGAATAATATGTTACCCCGGATAGCTTGAGAGAAATCAGGGCGATCTTCCCTATTGGAAAACCCAGCGCCACTGGGAGCCAGCGTCCAGCGCCATGCCGGATTATGGGCCCAGTGTGACGCTGTATGCTGGCACGCTGGCGTGCTACGGGATACTGGGAGGCGCGGGTTACTGGCACGCAAAACCGCTTTAGAGCAAAAAAAGCGTGGTGCTTCCCTGCCATGCATGCTCAATAATATACAAATATAAAAAAGCTAGAGAAGGCATAACAAAAAAAAGCACTACAAAGAAATAACAAACCTTCGGGACTGGGATTCGAACGTGCCACCTTTGCACTGCGAACCCAGCACACTACCACTGCGCTACGCCAGAACACACTGACTGAAGTGTTCCTAAACAGGTTAGTCAGCGGTGTGACCTGCCGTCAGACTTGTTTGTAGTAGTAACAAAAGACGAACGCGCTTTTTATGCGCAGTTGAACCTCACACGCTTGTCAGACAAATGAAACAAGCCGCCGATCACTCATGACATTCGAATAATGCGACAGCAGTCAGTATATTATACAATTCATATCTAATACTGAAAAAAACGTAAGTGGACCGACGGGCAGGAACTATCGGCTGTTACGGCCGAGCTCGATAGCCTTTTCTTGCTCTTACGAATAGTCGACATGTATGTAATGCGTTTTGTGTAGACTATAATGCCACTCGATAATTGAACGTGTACTTCAAGTGGAACTTAGCAGCTTTCTCGCTAAAACGGTGATATTTTAGGACAGCGGCAGTACCAGTGTCTGACATACACAGGTTAATAGATGCTCACAACTGTTAATCGCTTCGCAAAAAGGAAGCGCAGTGCAGTGGCAAACCTCTCATCACCTTTGTTCAGTAAGCTGTACTGATCGACAAATATGTGTGATTGCATTTCAGTAAGAGAAGAGTACGGCAGCAACTTTCCGTGACATATATGTGCTTGCTCAAAGCGCGTCGCTTCGATGCTCACCGCTTCATCTTGAAGCACCGCGAAGAAATGAAAAATCACCTGTTCAGGTTAACCGATGCCAAGGCTGTACTGAGTAGTAATTTTCATTCGTCGCAGTAGCGTATTCTTAAGGCATGGAGTGCCGTTCGCGTGTAGACGGGCACTGCCGGTACGCTATGCCCAAGCTTCACTGGGAGCATACTGGGACAGACCGATCGGGGTTCGGCGGCTTGAGAAAGCTATAATTATTGTATATTAGCTCAAGAAGCTTTCACATACGATTACTTTTCGGGGCCTCTAAAGTAATTCAAGGTGCAGCAATCGCTAGAGGTGCATTTGCAGCGTGGTGATACCGATCGGTGTTTCTTTCTCTCTCCCCTTTTTTCTGCGTGAGTTGGGATCGACGCTTTGAGAGCGTCATTAAATAGCGCGGCGATGTAAAATTTTACTGTTATTTGCACAGACTCCTCCACACAAGCGAACACTACAGCAGAACTATTACCACAGTGGTTCACAGACGTGACATTACGTGTCTAAGTGCGGGGAAAATGCACAAACGTAAACGTTCACAGCTGCTAGCGCTTAGTGCACACGGACGCCGTACGCCGCGAATCGCTGCATACTGTAGCTCGCAGCGATGAAGTGCGGCCAAGCCGTGAATGTTCCCAGAGTCCTCACACCCAGTGAAACCAACTAATACTGGCCCCAGTGCAGAGCGTGCACCCCTGACACCAGCGCCAGCATCTCTTGGGCTGCTTCCAGTGTGTTCCGCACTCGTGCCAGCGGGCAGCCTCCCAGTGTACAGCTCTCTCCAGCTAGCCTCTCACTGGTACCAGTGACATTCCAGCTATGCCAGCTTGTCCTCGTACAACGCCAGCGCACACCAGTGCAAGCCAGCGCCGCCAGCGCCCCAGTGTGTACCGCTCAGTGAAATATCATCACTCCCAGCCCGTTTCCAGTGCTCCCAGCACGGAAAACGTACTGGAAATGCACTGGGGATTTGCAATAGGGTTCGCACTAAAGTGAGAAGTCTGTGCATACAGCGAAGCTGACGGTCCCACCAAACTTCTCAAACATCTCAAATGTGCTAAGTTTTTGCGAGCCTTTTGCGTGGCGTCAGCTGCAAACACGCCGCCGTTAATGTATGCAAAATGTTTATTTTTTACTGCGAAATGGGCTTACCCTTAAGGCATATTTCATGGTGTGTATGCGTTAGATGTGTGCTGTAAGCCCTGTGTTGTGTATGAACTGAAGCAGTGTTTTGTGATATCTGCTGTCGTCACGGGGCTACCGAATCAACGTGCCCTCGTGTAGGTTCGAGTACTCTAAAACCCGATGGCTTAACCGTCATCGAGAAAGAAAAGACGAGACCGTTTCTACAGGAAAAAAACAAACAAACAACTCGCTATATTTGAAGAAACGGAATAATGAGAGAAAAGGATAAGAACAAGAAGAAACATGCAAAGGAGAGGAAAAGTTACGGAACTATGAACGCGAGGAAGAATAGTTAACAGTGCATAAGAATAGGTTCAAGAGAAAAAGCTGTCACCGTTGAGTGGGCACACGAGAGTATACGACGAGGATGGAGCTGGAGACGCACTCGGTGCAGACTTGGGTCATGTCGTCGCTCGGAGGGAAGGTAGCGTCGGGCGAGTCAAGGCATAGGTGCGTAGGTCAAGGTCAGCAACCTTTCGGCGTTCTTCATCTGACGCTCGGACAACGAACCGGAGACGCAGTTGTGCCGGGCCAACGCCAGACGATGGAAAGCCGGTGGAAAGCCTGGCCAACGCCAGACGATGGGAAGCCGCTGGAAAGCCTGGCCAACGCCAGATGACGTACCGCTCGGGTACACGCCCAGGTGGGAGCCTGCAGCGGCCTTGCCACAGGAACTCGGCCGCCACTCCCGCGCCCTGGTAGGCTTCCTTCTTCTACCACGTCTCCGCCGCGTCTGCTTCGTTTCTTCTCCAGGCTTCTTCCTCCGCAGCGTGGAAGCTCTTCATTCGTGGAGTTCAGCTGACGTAAACTCACGCGCCCAGTCTGCATATCGTCTTCCTCGTCCAGGAGAGCTCCTGTCCATTCATTGAGTTGTACTCTTTTTCTTCGGTTCCTTTTCATGACGCGCACTTCAAAATACGTGTACTTCACTCATCACAGTCGTGTATCCAGTTTTCATAACTGGTCGAGGCACTGTAGCGGAGAGCGGGTTGTTTTAGGAGACGAGAGCGCTACCTATGGAGTCCTGTGCATGTCCATATCAGATTGTGCGTATCTGCGTACGTCACGGGAGCAGAACAATAGCAACACGTGTCACTCAGTGGTATGGTGCACCAGTTCCGCGCAGAGATTACTGCAGGTGTAAGGGCCACCCCGGCCCAAAGTCTCCTAAGCACAACTTTCTCCGTCTTAGTAAGCGCAAGGGGGAGGGAGCAGGCACACGGTGGAATAAGAGCACGTGTGTCCTGCCGGTGAAAGTTCTTACGGGCGCAAAGGGAGGTGAGGGAGTGGAGGTGGGACGGGATTCGATGGGGAATGTGGATTAGAAGGGTAGTGTGCCGCCTGGACGGCAGCGATATTGTGAGTGTCCGCAGCATGTCTTTGTTCCCAGTGTACCTTGACGCACGTGGTTGAATGCTTATTTTTGATTGCGACTCATCCCCGTCCTAGTCGTCTGGTGGTACGACTCGCAGGCCCGGATCGTTCTCGTGACTTTCATAGAAAGAGGGTTTTGCTTGTTTCCACCGATTCGTAACACCGGATCTGCATGTCGCCAAACTTCTGTCGCCGGAAGGCGTGCGCGATACTCGGGGTTGGGTCTGAAGACAGCCCACATGCTCTCGAGCGGGGCCCTGAGACTTTCGCACTACGCTTCCTTTTGTTCGGAAGTGACGCACTTCTTCGGTCGCGACACCTTCCGAACGTGTTGCTCGGCACGGATAAGCGGGACATCCTGTGGCCGCGCCATTGACGAGTAGCTTTTACTACAAGGATTGGCGCGGTGACGTCATCCGCAGCCCTTGCGAGATTCCGCGCTGCTACATCGCCGAATCCAGCCAGAGCTCTGGAGCTGCTATTCTCTTAGACTGTCTGATGAAACTTTCCGCCGTTGTGGCGAGGTGAAAGTAGGAACGCAAGAGCAGAAAGAAATGCACGCGCAAATGCCCACATTGATGATTTCCTAAAAGTAGTACAGTAAGTACGCACGCGTACTTACTCCTGTATGATTTTACAACAAAGGTGATTTTCTACAACGCGTAACGGCCTTCCGCCGTCTTAAACAGCTTTACTGTACAAATTGCATTTTGTCGCTTTGTTCCAATATCCTGAACAAACTGACGAAGGAACGTCGGCGAGCTGCCCTCAGAGTTACTAGAGAGGGCCGCGTTATTCGTAGAATAAGATGCTATTCTTCGGCTGGCGCACCAGGAGTGCCTTTGTGGCTCCAACTCGTAGTCAATAAACAAAGTCCATTTGCTGTCCTCCATTTATAATTGGCCTGTGAACGCCAACAACGTGCAAGTCTGCGGTAGCTTGAGGCAGCACTTCTCGAACAAGAGCAATTGGCTTGAAGTCTCGCTTACGTATTTCCTCGGCGGCAGCTTACTTTGACACCTGCCAGTGGTGTGCCTCTTTCGAAAGGATGTAGCTGCATGTTAATCCGGAAAGATGTGTCGGGGTTACGGTGTTGTTGCGGAGCATGAGCACAAGAAATAATTGATGGCACGATTCCGTCACCGAACTGCCCCTGCCTAGATGACTCATTGAGAACGATCCGTTCACCGTTACATTTCACCACTTTCGCAAACGGGTCAACGCAGCCGCCTTATACCCCTGTCACACGGGCACCCGCGAACTTCGTTAAACTCCGTGTACGTAAAACTCTGTTAGGAAGTTTGACGGAGACGGAGTTGTGGAAGTGTCACACGGCAATGACAAGGTTGTAACAGTTGCCGCGAGGGGCTCAGTCGGCGCTGTTTGATTTTCGCAGAAATATCCTAATTTCATCTCTAGGTGCTCTTTTTGTGAATGTTCGTTGCGCGGTTGTTTACAAAAAGATATTATTAAGTAGGTCTGAAGCGAAAACAGCATTAAAAGTTCTTTCAAATGAAAAAGCATTCGCTAGATGTAGCGATGCTGACAGCCACGCTGGCCACCTTGTGCCTAACGTTGTGCACGCTGCATTTGTTTACAAGATGTGCCGTGCTCGACGACTGGTAGTTTTCTAGCCCGTATACGAAAGTTTTCGTGTTTCATTGCCTTGTGAGCGCACATTTTGTTCTCTGTATACTGTGCTGTGTCTTCAGCCATGAGTGACGAAGTGGAAGACATGAAGATGTGGTGTGATATTGCATTGGTAATGGCGTCGATTGGCTCCATAGATATTGAGATTGAGGCCGCTAGAGCCAATGTGCGCGCTATCAGGCAGCCGTCGGAGCAGGTGAAGACGACGCAGCGTTGTCACTCATTTTCTTTTCACGGGCAAACGCAAACACCGCGACAACGAGCGCACGCACGAACGAAATATATTTAAATGGCGGCGCGCGGGGCACGCTGAAAGACGAGGGCATTGGATGGATGGATGCTATGAGCGTCCCCTTTGTAACGGGGCGGTGACTTGTGCGCCACCAGGCTCGTAGAACTTTTTTTTTTTCCTCTCTTGAAATTTTCCTCACGCCTTTTAAATTTACTTCAACCAAATCGATCATACTATAGCAAAAACGGAAATTCATAGCCCAGTTCCCTGCCCCTTATGGCAGAAAGTCCATATTTTTTTTATAATTATTTTTGTCCGTTCTCTCTAGTTTTCTGCCACCAGTATTCTAACCGTCTCCTACTTATTTAAATCGCGGCTATGTTCAGCTTCCCGTTGTTCGCCCTAAAACCCAAGGCTTCCTGTAGGGTGGTGCCCAAACGTACACCTGGGTGGATATTTCCGCATTCAATCAGAACATGCTCCGTCGTTTCCCTATCTTCCTCGCAGCATGTGCATTGGTGCGGAGAGTAGCTGCACTCTGGCGGGCGTATATATATTTGAAGAAACGCATGTTATGAATGGGTCCTGCAACAAAAGAACGTTTAATATTGCCAAAATGTATTATTGTTTTGACCGCGGCAATTTAGTGCTCGAAGTTTTTTTCTGACCTACAGACTACTGGCGACGAGAGTACTTCGTTCCGCTGCTAACGGAGAACGCCGAACGTCGTTTGCGAAACGCTCCGTTTATCTTCGTTGGCGTAAGGGAGGCCGTGTGACACGGTCCGCATCTCCGTCGACATAACGATGAGGGAGTTAAACGAAGTTCGCGGGTGCCCGTGTGACAGGGGTATTAGAGCGCCTACTTTAACACTCCCCGTTGCTGCATGGGTGGGCGCTAGGGGCCAACCGACCACGTGGAACGGCGAAATCTACGCATTTGTTAGTTGCACATCGGACATGGAGATTGACGCGCACGATGTAACATCTGCGGGAAGGTTTCCGGGAGGTGTCGTTTAAGAAGGCCAAACCTTCACCGCCATTCAGAAGGATAGCCACAGACTTGCCTAAATGTGCGAGAGACGTTTTTACGTGTGATCTTAGAAAAGCTTTTGTTGAGCACGCAGGGCCTGGATGTACGGGCGCTACGGTCAGAAGACTGATGGGGGCCAGTGCGCCATCGAGCAAAAGGAAGAGCTGACCCGGAAGTCATCGATGTGAACCGTACAGAAGTCATGAACAGCCGAAGGTGCGCTGATTGGCGGTGCGAAAGCCCTGAAGCGCCATAGGAGCATTAGGCTCAGAGCGTGCTGTGCAGGCGTGCAGTTGTGGTAGCATTGAGCTCTCAATTGAAACGCAAAACCAGTTACTGGCACAAGCTTTGTATGCGACTTCGATCAGTTGTGACAGTGTTGGAAGAGATGGAGTGACACACGAGTGTGGAAACCAAGGTATTCACGAACGTTTACACAGCGATCTCCGCGACTGGAACAGCAGCAGGTCAACGGGTCGAGCGATTCCTTATCGTCAGGATGAACTGGCAGTCCTGAGAAAGAGGAAGCGGCCAAACAGAAACCATATTAACGCTATCAAAGTGGAAACTATGCGGTAACAAGGACCGCATGCGAGTCTTCGTATGACAAGTCGCTTGACGGGTCTAGCAAGCGAGGCACAAGTGGCCCAACCGGTGCCGGTGCGGCCCACGTGGTGCGGGGTGGAGAGGGGGACACATGCCATAGGAGCAACTGCTGTTCTGTGCATGTGTTCCTTTTTTCATACTTCTTTCTTGCGCTGAACACACAATGTATTTCCAAGACATGTACAAGGAGGGGATTCTTTGGAAACTTTCGCTGTTGCCATTTATATTAGTCACGCTAACACCTGTCACCCAACTTCCCCTACCCCATACCCCTCCCCTTTTTTCTTTTTCGTTATTGTTAGAACGTGCTGCTCTTCTTCCCCTCTCTTTATGAGGACGGGGGAGAGTGTGCAATGACGTACATAAACGAACACTGCAGAAGGCAGTCGCCGCTTTGACGATGACAGTCCACTTGTCGAAACGTTGGCTTCCGCGACATTCCCTTTTCTAGGACATGTCGTCATCGTTGTATGACGTACCCAAGTTACATCGGGTTGTGTAGCAGCAACGAAGCAGTTTAAACATTCGCAGAACGGGAAGCCGCGGCGCAGATGTTGTTTAGTGTGATGAGTTAAGGTAGTGGCTGCTTTAGCTCGTTGAAGTGCTGGACGATGGTATGGAACGATATTAAAGATGCACAGGTGCTCATGCAGTAGTCTTAGTTTTCCGTTTGGGGAAGTATTTCATGGCCTAAAATTGAGATGGCGAAGAGCAGATTCCTAGCGTCTAGGTGCTGTCGCCCGCGACCTCAAGCTACGAATGCCGAAATATCCATATTTGACAAATGGTTTCCAGGCATATCAGCTGAGACATAGATAGTGCTCCCTCAGGTGACTCTCGCGGTCTTGTGGTACCGGAAACGCGAACTAGGATGCCGTAATGCCGTAGATGTAGGCAAATATCGCAAGGACAGCGCGCGTTGCAGGGGCAACGTGTCTGTAAGCTTTCATAGGTGTCGCATAGCCCCGTCCATGCACACGTCATAAAACACGCCACAGGATGTAGTAATGGCCACCGTCTGGATGTCGTCATATTAAGTTGTGTGTAGAAAAACCCATTACCAATGCACACTTTCTAATAATCTAGCGTTCTTCCGCCCAATCTGCTAAAGGGCAATTTCGATTATTTTTCAGTGTCCACTGATCTTCATCAATTTTCAATACATATTCTTCTCGGTACTGTAATAATGTATGCGAAGCCAGGAGGTTGTAAGTCAATTAGTGTTCCCAGAAATGAATTTCAAAAAAATTTAAGCGGATTCCACGCGGGCCACCCTGTGTTTTTACGTGATGACCTTCAACGCTTCTTAACCGACCCAGCGGGCTTTCAAAACCAAAACAGCCATATTTCAGCGCTGAAATCGCCGCTGTCGAGGTCAGAAAAACTGGCACAACTCATACATCGCGAGATGACCTTGCCACTCTTATTTTTCTGGCACCAGCTCCATATTTCTGGTCGCGGGGAGGCTATGACGTCACGACGTACAATCCACGAGGGGTCTACCAACTTCGCTTTCGGTTTGGACACGCCTTTCAGTCGGTTATTTAAAAGTATTGGAGTCTCTGAGTAAAAAGAACCACTAGGCTGATACAGGACTGTCAGTACCATTGGAAAACGTCGATATCAAAATATGGTGAAAAAACCGCCGAAGTTGCCTTATAAATCTTGAATGTGTGGCCGGGGATCCCTATCGTGGACGTTGTGAGCGCCCATAGTCCTGCGTGGACGGCGCTCCCACGGTGCTTTTTCGAAACCTGACAGACTGCACAGACAGATGCACCAGGCGAAGAAGGGATCATGCCCAGCTTGAGCATGTGGTTTATTTGTTCTTTAATAAATTCGCCGCAAGCGATACAGTGGAGTTGTGGCAGGTGGACTGCACCCTGTGGCAGGTGGACTTCGCCTATACAAGCACCAAACAATGTTTCTTCTCGAAAGTCTCTTTTCAGGCGGTAATATCCTGCACATTTATTGCACGTACCAGCACGTCGTTTGCCTAGCCGGTGTCTGGCGATATTTCATTAAGAGTTCTACATATATATGATTGTAAATAGAGCGAATATTTGCGTGTGAGCGCACTCGTGTTTCGGTTTGTTTCCATGCCCAACGGTGCTGGTCTTAAAGCATCCCACCTTTCCATGATATTATGTAAGATATTCTGTGCAGCACGTACAATTTTTACGAGTGCGATCATGAGAGAACACCTCATCATGAGTAGTGTTTACGCCAATAATTACAAACAAGTCTCTTTCTCTCCATCTTTTTTGCCTGTCCTGTGCAGCCCCGCCGTGACACGGACAACGTTGATGATGCCTGCCGACGCCAACGCGGACGAGTATATCAAGGTTCGTGTGATAAAATTTTATTTTGATGGATTTTTCTAGTTTGATATTAGAGGCACAGCGCTTGCCAAAAGAAACAGGCTTCGACCACACCTATATCTACTTAGCCGCCTACGTCTTCTAGCTGTCTTCGGCGGGTTGTAGTTTTGTTGCACAGAAAAATTCGCGTGGCATTGTGTATGTCATGGTGGAGTATAACAAGGTATGTGTGATGACTATAGGTATTTATGTAATGACATGCTCTTCGTGAACAATAACTTCTTTCATCAAGTGTGGCATACCACAATGTACGGCTGATCAGAGATTGCCAGTATGCTGCACAGGTCAATAGCAGCCAAATAGACAGTCTAATATATATTTAAAACAGAACTTGTGTAGATTAAACTAGCTGGAGATTAACTTACCATTTCTTATGGTAGGAGGTGAGGTTGCCATCGGTGGTTAACTGGAGATATCCGCTCGGGTGAGCAGCATTCCTGAATCCGTGTGGGGCCATCAGAACGCCAAGGCTCGTATGGACAGGTTCGCATGGTATCTGTATGAACTTGCAGGCGGCGGGGACACATGTGCGCCACATTTATAGAATAACCTCAAGAATAACATGTGGGACGGTTGTCCCCTGTGCTCCATGGATTCGCAAGTGTAGTGAGTGGCCGGCTCATTAGAAGTAGTCGTGGCCGAACAGGGCTGGCTAGGCAGGATAAGGTCGTTGACGAGGCGACCTGGGATCGACAGCATGGACGTATGTCAAGGGCGCATCCTCCAGATGTGGTGAACGAGTGAAAGGCAGGACGTCTGTGACCACCTCCTGTATCACTTCTCGTATGGCTGGCGCCAGAGGGTGTGTATGTGCTCGTTCATGCGTGCTAAATGAATTAGAGAGCTGTGTAGCGACCTCCTCGCCCACAGTCTGCTTAATCAGAATGAGCATTGGGCTCCCAAGTGTTAAGGCGGCTATGGAGTAACGGTTATCCAGGGGAGGTTGCGTTCTGGAGCGTTGCTTGCGCAATTCGTCGAAACCCTGGCACAAACTCACTACTTCTGGCATGGTTTGTAGGCCTCTGTCGAATGATATTTGAAACCCATTGTCGGCTAGCCCTCTTAGCATTTGCTTGATCTGATCTGACTCCTGCGTCGAGGGGTTACTGTTCTTGCAGCAGTGGACCGGGCCTTCAGTGAAGCTCGAGAAGTTCTCGCGGGGCTGTTGAGAGCGCTCAGGCAGTTTCTGTTGTGCACGGAGCTTGCGCACTTACAGGTGGCCGAAGCCTTCCGAAAATTCTGTCTTGAAAGAATCCCATTTCTTGATATCCACTTCGTGATCGCTTAACTATAAGCTGTGTGCCACCCGTTCAGCAAAAAATCACGTTTGTCAGCTGAAACGCACCATCCCACTTGTTGACTGCGCTCGCCCTCTGATACGTAGCCAACCACTCTTCCACTTCCTGGTCGTCATTCACACTGAATATCAGCGGGTTACTTATGGGGCTGCGCGCCGAGACAGATGCTGGCAGCAGTCTCGGCGGTACATGGATTGGCTGGTTTTTCCAGAATTCTTGATGCTGATTATATGGTGCGTCTTCGCAGTTCCACCGTTGAAAACTACCCAGCGCGCTTCCACCAAATTGTAAGGATGGGATAGGGGGGATTCTATTTACTAGATTGGGAGGGCAGAGGCACGCGAAATGAAGCGACGCTGAAGTGTCAGTCGCTGTCTAGCGCTCGCCGGGCCGGCGGTCTTCGTTCTTCCTTCGTTCCAGTCTAACGCCACGTATCTTTTTCACTGCAGAGGATCTGTTATAGCTATTGCACAAGCAAACAAACACGGTAAACGTAATTTCTTCGAGGTCGGTGCTTTGAGCACCTGAGCCCAATAAAAAAAGTGAGCAAAATCTAATATAATATTTTGACGAGTCAAGAATGAAAGCGCCACGCGTCCTTGCATTGCTTTGAAAGCAAATATTAAAGCACTTATGTCCATGCATTGCTTCTTTCGAGAAAGCACCGAACACGCGCAAGAGGTACACAGATGCCTGCGGCTGCAGAGATCAAAGTGAACATCGGCAAAGTGTCGTGTACGTCACTAGCCAACAATGTGGTTTCGATATATTGCTAGAGTATTGAGTTGCAGTGGTGGACAACGAACGTAGTATTGCTATCCACGCTCACTGAGAATGTTCGCAAGAACACCTTGCCGATAAAAAGACATATCCTGGAGCTGCTACTATAATTCCTACCTGATTTTCCGAACGGAGGAAATTTCTGAGTCCTAGAGCGATTGCGGACGGGCACGCCTTGAGCAGGTTCTATGTTGGTCTGGGGTTATGTGCAGCAAGGAGGAGACAATATATACGAAGACGAGGAAAGCGCACCAAATGCACGCATTTTGTTAGCCTGAGCGATGACATTAAGCCGTCCTCAGGCCTGAGTAGAGTCTCCGCCCCGACAGGGAAGTTTGTAAATCGCTGCGAACGGCTTTTGTTCTGAGGTAGACCTAAACTGGATGACGACGTGCATGTTCTCGAGCCACAAATAGCTAGCTGTGAGAACTGCTCCTTGTGAAACAGCCTCCTGTTTTTCGTGCTACTGTTGTCGAAGGCACGTTGCAACACAGTAGTACCTCATGACGGCGACATATGACAGCCTGTCTTATTTATATACTGCTTCGGTGCATTCACCGAGACCAGACAGCCCACGGTGTCCACAATGTCATGCCATGCGCGGTGAACCTTGCGAGTACACACTAACTACGACTTGCTACGGTGATAAAGCAAAGCAGCGTCATGCTCACCTGACATCGCGCACTTCTTGCGTTCATAATATAAATGTAGGGAATTACAAGGAAGATTTCACCTCTGATTTTGCAGTATAACAGCAGTTGATCACAGCCCGGTTTCTTCACCTTATAAAGTTTGGGACTGTACTATCTGAGACGAAGTTATTGTACCACCGTGAGCTTTGCGTGGAGCCTGGACATAATTCATAAAATGATACATAAGTGCTTTCGTGTGCATGGTCTTCGGAAGGTCCACAAAAACTGTGCTGATTGTGCGTAGCTTCCAAATTTGCAACGAATGCATATTTACGCATTTAGACATGCGATTTTGTCAGCTTTAGCAGAACAGGCAATTATACTTGCCATAGCCCTTCCTTAAGGAGGGTATATCACAGATTGGCACATCTTCAATACAGAAACGAGGCGTAAATGCGCTCGTCATGTCGGGATCCCTCATATCGATGTTTGCATATATAGCGCAGAAGAGTTAGTGGAGGCACATTGCCTCTGGGTGTTATTTTTTTCTAAGTGCGTTTAGTATTCTACTGTATAGAACAGGCAAACTAACGCATAGATAGATAGATAGATAGATAGATAGATAGATAGATAGATAGATAGATAGATAGATAGATAGATAGATAGATAGATAGATAGATAGATAGATAGATAGATAGATAGATAGATAGATAGATAGATAGATACTGGACATTACGTTGAGGTACGCACACTTTCTTCGTTCGTCCAATCGTAAACAAACAGAGCATGGAAGATGCTGTTTCCGCGATCGGAAAATCAGGCAAAGCTGTTTCTACCTCAAGAGATGTAGTGAAGGCGCTGATGTAATAATATGTTGAAAAAGAGCAGGCGCTTTCCAGCTGTGTATGAAAAAGAACTGCGAATTCTTTTGTGCGGTGCATGGGAATAATATTTGTGTGACACGTTCACGGGAGCTTTCCAGAACTGACACGCACCACTTTCTCGCATTGTTCGAAAAAGGTGGCAGGCAACCTTTAAAAACTCGCGCCCTTCTTTCAAACGTCGTCCTGATAATTTCCACAACGCCTGACTCACGTGTGTTACGTTCTATTTTACGCCCAAAATAATAAATGCTTGTATCCCACGTGCTTCTAATTTATGCAGGCACTGAACAGCGAAGCAGGCAGTGCGCATGCGCTTGGCCGAATCGGAACGCCGGAGGAGGTTGCTCACTGCATCGCATTTCTCGCATCAGAAGACGCTTCATTTGTCACTGGTATCACGATGCTAGTGGACGGCGGCTTAGGCCTCGTATCAAGTCTCTCAGGCCCGAATCCTTGGAACAAATAATAGAGGAATCTGATCATCCGTATATGCGAGAGAATGTGCAAACGGCGAGTTTACACAAAAGCAATGTTAAGAACAATCCTTCATATTCTTTATTAAGAAATAAAGATTCCTTGATTTGGTGAACATTAGGCGGCTTCTTTTTTCTACAAGTATTTGTGCTATATTTACACAATGTAAATATAGCCCTCTTAGCATGTGCTTGATCTACATACGGTGAACAGAACTACATACGGTGACCAAATGCCACAATTTCGTTTACCTACTGTTTTAAATCAATTATACAAAGAACATGGTCTCAGTGTATCAACTCTGTCGCTAAAAGCCTACGCGACGTATTTATATGATTGCTTGTGCTACCATGGTTTCGGTTGTTTGTCTTTTTTTTTGTCTTTAACACTTCGCCAATTTTCTTCCCTTGTTTCAAATGCTTCTACAATAACCTTGTTTATTTATGCCAACCGTGGATGTTTACTGCTTTTCTGTTATAGTTATGTATACCGTGTTTATTTGTATACCGTGTTTATTTGTATACCGTGTTATTATTTATACCGTGTGTTTATCTGACCGCTGTGAAGCTGCCCAGTGTATGAGGTGGCCAGGTTCCCCTCAAGCTGCTCAATGCAGCTTTCTTGCCTGGTCGTCCTCGCAACCTTGTTGTTGTAAATAAACAATTCAAAAAAAAAAAAAACGAGGCTTGTTTTGACAAGACGAACAAGTCTCTAAAACTTCAACTAGTCGTCGGAAACTTCTTGAAGTAATCCTGGAGTTGCACCACTGAGGAGTTTCTTGCATCGCGAAACGCCAAAGCCGAGCTGTTCAAACCCCTTAGGTATTAGCGAAGTTGCAGCGTCAAATTCGCGAGAAGTTCCGCTGTGCTAGTGACTCCTCTCCTACTTCGTCCTGAGGAGCGCGCTGTTAGTTACGCATAAGGGAGAAAAAAGAGAACGAAACAAGCTACGCCATCATGAGGCATGCGCTTTGAGCTTTCTTCGTTTCTTATCATTCAATGTACTGGCGCCGCCACAATGGCAAGCGCGCCACCGTATAGTAACTGCTGGGAAGTATCGCCGCGCTTCGGGGTCCGTGGTAACTGCATACGCGTATCAACCAATGCTAAATCTGCTTCTTTCGACGCAGTCCGTGCTGTTCAGTGAAAGAGGGTCGCTTTCCAGAGGTATCTTGAAACCATATTGCAAGTTCCCAACATTTTAAATGGAGCGCTTACGACTGAACGACGGCATTTTCTTCATACGTACAATTATTACTTCAGGGTTCTTTTACCATACTTTCAGTTAGTGCCCACATCCATGATGGCAGCGTTCTTATGTTAAGACTTTTAGATGCGAAACATTTATTAGCGAACTTCGGCGACTCCAAGCGTATCTATCTATCTAGCTGTCTAGCCGCCTTCGATTTTGTCTTCTGGCTGTTTCGTAAGCGGGATGTATACGAAGATTGGTGTCCAACCACATGACTGCATTACGAGCATAAATAACAGGTCAAAACTTGAAAATCTTGACATGCGTGTCATGAGCGGCACGATTTACGTGCCACGGTCTTGGTGCTCTCCTGGCCTTTTCGTTAACGGGGTGTAGGCTTGAATAGGTATCGCGGAATATGTCTGCATGACGAACATAAATGACGCGTCATAACACAGATATCATGACATGCATGTCATGAACGGCATGATTTACGCGCCACGGTCTTGGTGTTCTTCCTGCCGTTTCGTTAACTTGATATATACCGAAATTGGTATGGCGAGACAACAATGTATGACGACCATGAGTGAATGCTGCCTGCGTCGGCGTTGTCTCTCGAGGGCGAGGGCGCGTTCTCCTTCCTTGCGAGCTGGTTCAGCGGTCATAGCAGAAAGTCCGCCGCAGTGGTGTAGTGGTTACGGCGCTCGGCTGCCAAACCAAAAAAAAAAAAAAAAAACGCTAGTTGGTTCCCCACCCTGGCGGTCGCATTTCGATGGCGGCGGAAATCCCAGAGGCCCGTGTACTGTGCGTGGTCAGAGCCGTTAAAGAACCCCAGGTGGCCAAAATTTCCGAGCCCTACATTACGGCTTTTCTGCCCTTTCTATCCCCACCGGTCCCCTTCCCCTACCCCTACGGGCGCTTAGCCGTGCTTCCGACATGGACTGCAGAAATAAGCGTCCTTTTCTTACCGAACCACAATCATTATCATCATCATTATCATCATCATCATCGCATAAATAGCGCTTCCATAGTCAATGCGCGCCCTTCGCTCTCTCTCTCTCTCACACACACACAAAAGACGAAACTGTGCCGCGAGCACCGACAACGGACAACGTGGACTTCTGGACAAGCCTAGACCATAAGGTGCTTCGCCCTGAATAGGAGAGAAAGAAGGGGAGGGAGCTAAACCAGGTCAAGACATCCAGTGGAAGCCGAAACATAATGGAGCGCTAACCTTAAACATGGAGAATGGGATGAGCGAGATTGAATTCTAGAGGTGGAAGAGAGAGAGAGATAGATAGAAATCACATACAGTACAGCAGAATCGCACATAATCCAGCAGTCACAGTCGGTCAGTTCAGCGTGCCAAGGACATCGCTACCACAGCCGCGCGTCTGTTTTGTTTAAAAGCTAGACAGTCCCTTCCTCACCCTCAATTTTATGACTTCTTTAGACGACATTGTCAAGGCATCTAAAACGGGCGCCAATAAAGCATCTTCTTACCATGATGTCAAGTAGTAATAACCAGTGGCACAATAAACGTAGTGCATGTTCACTGGCGAAAGGCAGCATTGTATTTCCGAGCCTAACAGCATGTCCCCCAATCATTCCCCCTTTTTGCAGCTGCGCAGCTGGTGGCCATGCCAGGTTCTCGTTGAGGTGACGGTATGGTGGCTAGAATGGGGAGGCGATGCCAACGGGAGCTGGAAGCCGCTCCTCCGTTTCAAGCATAGCATAGGTGGCGCTGTTGGTCGCAAGGAGATCTGCGGTATACGCAGCCTGCCGCGCACCTGCCACGCGTTTATTGCATGGGCCTTTCAGTGATGGTGTTGCAAGCAACGTTTTAGCCTAGAAAAGCTAATTGAGCGGGGTGTCAGCACACAGAATAAATTTTCAATCATTAAAACGCGTCTTTCTTTTTCCGTGGGGAAACTTCCGCGGCGTGGAATCTTTGCGCAACTAAAGACTTTCATTTGTGGATCCTTCCGGTGTTTTGGGTTGCAAGGCGTCATCGTACTCCTCAAGGGAACGTGACTGGGGCTCTGAAGCAGCAAAAGAAAGCAGTAAAGCTTTATTACACATTAACTAAAGTCAGGGTGAAATAAAAAAATACCTCAAATTTACACATACTCGCGTCAGGATAGATAAAGACACATTAAAACATTGCGCATCACTTGGCGCTAAGAAATAGGAAGGTAGAGTTATGGAATGTCACTCAAAAAAAAGCAAGCTTAAAGCTGCTATACGTCTTAAAGCTGCTTAGACCATCCGTCTAAGTTTCAGCGTTTTCATCCTGTCCTGCTGCGCGTTCCGCTTGCTGTTCGGGGTTTTCACGTGAAAGTGGAGCCTAATACTCACAACATCGTAATTTGGTTTGTGAGCGACATACTATGGTCAGGGCAGCCAACGAGAGTAAGCGTTGAACTGTTCGCTTGAACTTTTTCTTCGTTTGTCATCAGCACATACTCTGAGTCTCAAACAATACGTCACCTTCGAGAGCACACACGGTAAACACCGTGACGTCATCGGCTCCAGCAATCGGGTGCCTAGCCCAGTAAGCGCTGCACCAAAGCTTTCTGCATTCTGCGAATGAGCTGTTTCATCACAAAAAGACGCGTTTGGCTTCTGGCGCCGAAATTTCGAATGCAAGCCGTTGTGGATATTATTAACGTTCTTTCTTCGGTGCTTTCTTTGAAAGATATGCGAGAACACTGAAGAATGCCGTTGGAACCGCGTCAGATTTCACACCGGTAGGTCTCGTGGGATCTTAACATTTTCGCCGCGCGTGAAAAAAAGAAACGTTCAATAAACTATACACTCGTCAAACTGACGCTCACATAGCGCCTATACTTCGCATCTAGAGAGTTGTCGGCACGGGGGACGGCTCGTCGCCAAGCTTCGAAGGGGGCAGGGCCCTTGGGAACAGAAATGAGAGAGACACGCTGGCCCTGCTGCCTCGATGACACAGACCCGGTCGTGCATCCAGGAACGATGCGGTGACGCTGCTTCGCTTTCGTTACGCTGGAGTTCATGTGTCCGCCTGAGCTCGGCAATTAAATTGGCATATCACCAACGAAACAAAATCCTGCCATAAATGAAACGAGAACCTGGGAGCCACGATGGAGGAGAACCATTGTGCAGACGACGCGGGAAACTGCACGTGGGAAACTGCAGCCAAAATGTGGGCGCGCGGGATGTCAGCACACAGAATAAATTTTCAATCATTAAAACGCGTCTTTCTTTTTCCGTGGGGTAACTTCCGCGGCGTGGAATCTTTGCGCAACTAAAGACTTTCATTTGTGGATCCTTCCGGTGTTTTGGGTTGCAAGGCGTCATCGTACTCCTCAAGGGAACGTGACTGGGGCTCTGAAGCAGCAAAAGAAAGCAGTAAAGCTTTATTACACATTAACTAAAGTCAGGGTGAAATAAAAAAAATACCTCAAATTTACACATACTTGCGTCAGGATAGATAAAGACACATTAAAGCATTGCGCATCACTTGGCGCTAAGAAATAGGAATGTAGAGCTATGGAATGTCACTCAAAAAAAGCAAGCTTAACGCTGCTATACGTCTTAAAGCTGCTTAGACCATCCCTCTAAGTTTCAGCGTTTTCATCCTGTCCTGCTGCGCGTTCCGCTTGCTGTTCGGGGCTTTCACGTGAAAGTGGAGCCTAATACTCACATCATAATTTGGTTTGTGAGCGACATACTATGGTCAGGGCAGCCAACGACAGTAAGCGTTGAACTGTTCGCTTGAACTTGTTCTTCGTTTGTCATCAGCACATACTCTGAGTCTCAAACAATACGTCACCTTCGAGAGCACACACGGTAAACACCGTGACGTCATCGGCTCCAGCAATCGGGTGCCTAGCCCAGTAAGCGCTGCACCAAAGCTTTCTGCATTCTGCGAATGAGCTGTTTCATCACAAAAAGACGCGTTTGGCTTCTGGCGCCGAAATTTCGAATGCAAGCCGTTGTGGATATTATTGACGTTCTTTCTTCGGTGCTTTCTTTGAAAGATATGCGAGAACACTGAAGAATGCCGTTGGAACCGCGTCAGATTTCACACCGGTAGGTCTCGTGGGATCTTAACATTTTCGCCACGCGTGAAAAAAAGAAACGTTCAATAAACTATACACTCGTCAAACTGACGCTCACATAGCGCCTATACTTCGCATCTAGAGAGTTGTCGGCACGGGGGACGGCTCGTCGCCAAGCTTCGAAGGGGGCAGGGCCCTTGGGAACAGAAGTGAGAGAGACACGCTGGCCCTGCTGCCTCGATGACACAGACCCGGTCGTGCATCCAGGAACGATGCGGTGACGCTGCTTCGCTTTCGTTACGCTGGAGTTCATGTGTCCGCCTGAGCTCGGCAATTAAATTGGCATATCACCAACGAAACAAAATCCTGCCATAAATGAAACGAGAACCTGGGAGCCACGATGGAGGAGAACCATTGTGCAGACGACGCGGGAAACTGCACGTGGGAAACTGCAGCCAAAATGTGGGCGCGCCCGTAACCCTAACAGCGAGATCGAATCGCCAAGCTGGCAGGAGCGCGGCGACGGCCATCACGGCGGCGCTTCAGAGGATCGCGCTTTCTCGGCGGATACGCGGGCCCTGGCGTCACCTCCCCATTCTAGCCACCACAGTGGCGGTTCTACAGCAGCCATTTTGAAAAAGTTTAAATATTCTTACCAGGAGACGCCACTCAGTCAGGGCAGCCTAGGGCAGGGGAGGACCGAGGAAACATCGGATAGGTCCGGGTGAGGAGGACACGCGGGTCTGCAAACGTTCATACCAGCTGGTGACAGTGGGATAAGAGCAAGACACAAAAAGAGCCGCGCACTGCCACGCGTTTATTGCATGGGCCTTTCATATGGTGTTGGAAGCAACGTTTTAGCCTAGAAAAGCTAATTGAGCGGGGTGTCAGCACACAGAATAAATTTTCAATCATTAAAACGCGTCTTTCTTTTTCCGTGGGGAAACTTCCGCGGCGTGGAATCTTTGCGCAACTAAAGACTTTCATTTGTGGATCCTTCCGGTGTTTTGGGTTGCAAGGCGTCATCGTACTCCTCAAGGAACGTGACTGGGGCTCTGAAGCAGCAAAAGAGAGCAGTAAAGCTTTATTACACATTAACTAAAGTCAGGGTGAAAAAAAAAATACCTCAAATTTACACATACTCGCGTCAGGATAGATAAAGACACATTAAAACATTGTGCATCACTTGGCGCTAAGAAATAGGAAGGTAGAGCTATGGAATGTCACTCAAAAAAAAGCAAGCTCAAAGCTGCTATACGTCTTAAAGCTGCTCAGACCACCCGTCTAAGTTTCAGCACTTTCATCCTGTCCTGCTGAGCGTTCCACTTGCTGTTCGGGGCTTTCACGTGAAAGTGGAGCCTAATACGCACAACATCATTATTTGGTTTGTGAGCGACATACTATGGTCAGGGCAGCCAACGAGAGTAAGCGTTGAACTGTTCGCTTGAACTTTTTCTTCGTTTGTCATCAGCACATACTCTGAGTCTCAAACAATACGTCACCTTCGAGAGCACACACGGTAAACACCGTGACGTCATCGGCTCCAGCAATCGGGTGCCTAGCCCAGTAAGCGCTGCACCAAAGCTTTCTGCATTCTGCGAATGAGCTGTTTCATCACAAAAAGACGCGTTTGGCTTCTGGCGCCGAAATTTAGAATGCAAGCCGTATGTGGATATTATTGACGTTCTTTCTTCGGTGCTTTCTTTGAAAGATATGCAAGAACACTGAAGAATGCCGTTGGAACCGCGTCAGATTTCACACCGGTAGGTCTCGTGGGATCTTAACATTTTCGCCGCGCGTGAAAAAAAGAAACGTTCAATAAACTATACACTCGTCAAACTGACGCTCACATAGCGCCTATACTTCGCATCTAGAGAGTTGTCGGCACGGGGGACGGCTCGTCGCCAAGCTTCGAAGGGGGCAGGGCCCTTGGGAACAGAAATGAGAGAGACACGCTGACCCTGCTGCCTCGATGACACAGACCCGGTCGTGCATCCAGGAACGATGCGGTGACGCTGCTTCGCTTTCGTTACGCTGGAGTTCATGTGTCCGCCTGAGCTCGGCAATTGGCATATCACCAACGAAACAAAATCCTGCCATAAATGAAACGAGAACCTGAGAGCCATGATGAAGGAGAACCATTGTGCAGACGACGCGGGAAACTGCACGTGGGAAACTGCAGCCAAAATGTGGGCGCGCCCGTAACCCTAACAGCGTGATCGAATCGCCAAGCTGGCAGGAGCGCGGCGACGGCCATCACGGCGGCGCTTCAGAGGATCGCGCTTTCTCGGCGGATACGCGGGCGCTGGCGTCACCTCCCCATTCTAGTCACCACATTGGCGGTTCTACAGCAGCCATTTTGAAAAAGTTTAAATATTGTTACCAGGAGACGCCACTCAGTCAGGGCAGCCTAGGGCAGGGGAGGACCGAGAAAACACCGGATAGGTCCTGGGTGAGGAGGACACGCGGGTCTGCAAACGTTCATACCAGCTGGTGACAGTGGGATAAGAGCAAGACACAAGAAGAGGGGGGGGGGGGGCAACAACAATGCTGTGGCTTTTCCTCTGACGTCAATTCTGTCCTTCGTGTTCCTCAAATGAGCAACTAGCTACTGTTAGTCACACTCTCGCACTGGTTCTTGTTGCGGTTGTTGTGACTGTACGCGGACATGCACTTCCTTTCAGGTTTCTGCCTGCCTACGTTTCCTTATTAGATGCGCAGCATTTCTTAGCGAACATCGGCGACTTTGAGCGTATCTATCTATCTATCTATCTATCTATCTATCTATCTATCTATCTATCTATCTATCTATCTATCTATCTATCTATCTATCTAGCCGCCTATGACTTTATGCTCTCCTTGCCGTTCGCTAATGGGATGTATATGAAAATCGGTATGCATGACTGCATATAGAACATAAATGGTAGGTCAAAACATGAAAATCATGACATGCATGTCATGAGTGGCACGATTTACGTACCACGGTCTTGGGTCTCTCCTGGCAGTTTCGTTAATGGGATGTATACAAAAATTGGTGTGCCACAACATTACTGCATGAGGAACATAAATGGCAGGTCATAACATGAAAATCTTGGTATGCATGCCATGAGCGGCATGATTTGCATGCCACGGTCATGGTGCTCTCCTGGCCGTTTTGTTAATAGAATGTATACGAAAATTGGTATGCCACAACATAACTGCACGAAGAACATAAATGGCAGGCCACAACATCAAAATCATGATATGCATGTTATGAGCGGCATGATTGACATGCCATGGCCTTGGTGCTCTAGCGGCAGTTTCGTTAACTTGATATATACCAAAATTTTTATGGCGAGACAGCAATGTATGAGGACCATGGGCGACACATTCTAAGAACATGAAAATCCTAGCATGCGTGTCATGAGCGGCAAGATTTACATGCCACGCGTTTCGTTAATGGGATGTATACTAAACTTGCTATTGCCCAAAACGTATGCATGACGAACGTCAGTGAGAGGACATAATATTAGAATTATGACATGCGCGTCATGAGCGGCATGGTTGACATTCCACAGTCTCCGTGCTCTTGTAGCCATTTCATTAACTTCATATGTACGAAAATCGGTATAGCGAGACAACAATACAGATCCATTTTAGGTTCCTGATGCGTGCCTCGCATTTCCTTGATTCCCACTGCACGTGGGATCTGCCTAATCTTTTAATTTTAATTGTCTTCCTCGGTTGTTGGAGTGTCATTTTTCACTCAGGTTTGAGGGTGACCGCCGCGACCGCACTGCCCAAGAACACCGAGCTCGGCTAAGCTCGCCTCCAAGCCTGCATAGTCGGTGGCATTTTTTTTTATTATAGCTGCAACCGCCTCTCTTTAAAGTGCAATCCAAACTAGAAGAAAAGCTCAGGGGAAAATGGACGCTTCAATCGATGAACAGACCGCTAAAAGCGATTTAGAACAGGGAATGTGGCAAGAGCCAATGTTTAGACAAGTAGACTTATCTTCATCAGGACGGCAACTGCCTTCTCCAGCCTTCCTTTATGTACTCCATTGCACGCTCTCCCCCGTCCACAGAAGGAGAGGAGATGAAGAGCGGCACGTTCGAACAACAACAAGAAATGCGGGTGGGGGGGGGGGGGGGGGAGGGAGGTGTAAGTGAAGTTGGGCGACAGGTGTTAGCATGAGAGGTGTTACCAAGACTATCTTATAAATAAAATAGAAACACTTCAGAACCAACCGGCAAGGTTTGTTTTAAATAAGTACAGCCCCTACGCCAGCGTTTCACAAATGAAGGCCACTTTGGGATGGGATCTGCTAAGTCTACGTAGACAGAAACTACGGCTTAAACTGTTGCACCAGATATATCACTCTAACACAGAAATCAATCATCATACCTACCTTGTTCAACCACCCTACACATCCGCTCGCTGTAATAATAGCCAAAAGATATCTACCTTCAAATGCAGATCTAACACTTTTTTCTACTCATTCTTTCCAAAAACAATAAGAGAGTGGAACAGCTTAACTGACGACTTAGTAAATATAACCAATAATGATTTATTATTTTCTATGCTGTGAAATTGTTCTTGCATTATGTATTTACTACGTGTATTGAAAATGTATTTCGTGATCCATACTTATGTTCTGATAAATGTGACGGTGATTTTTGTATGTGTGTTTATGTGTTTTGCTGCGCATTCCTTCGCACTGATTGTTTTTGTTCCCCCCCTACGTAATGCCTATATGGCGATGTAGGTAATCTGTAAATAAATAAATAAATATAAATGGCAAGAAGGAAACCTACCAAAGAAGCCTCTCCTGGTACATATAAGCAGGGTGAAGAAAGAAACACAGAGGCTAGGTACAGGCACTGACCCATCTTAAGTGTCCCCTCTCCCACCCAGGACCACGTGCGACGCGCCCGCGGTGCATGTCACGGAAAGCTTGTTGCTAAAAACGTGACAGCACTGTTTAACGCCCTCGTTCTCATGGACTGGATGGGGGATCTGCATCTAGGGGTAGACTTTCTAGAGGAAACATTGTTAGCTTATACATACCTTAACATTTTGTTGTCTTTGCGACATAAAGAACAATATTAAGAAGAACAAATGGACATGGGCAGGCCACGTGATGAGAAGTTTCCTCAGTGTGTTTCTGACGGTGGTGTTGGACGCAGCGGCCATCTTACGCTGCTACCTTCTGTGACTTTCTCGGCACGTGTCGCTACCTCTGCTTTCTCCGCGATGGAAGAGGACGCCAACGCTCTTCTTTCAGCTGCCACGGTAAAGTACCACAAGTACGGCAAGAGCGGGGACTTCCGGCGGTACGTACTTCACCGTAACCTTGCGCGGAAAATTCATTCTTACAGGATGCGCCGCCGTCGGCAACAGGATCCACCAGCCTGCCGTAGCCCTGCACGGAACGGGCGCCCACGCTGCACGGAAAGCCAGGACAGCGCTGACCGCCCTGCCCAGCCACAATCCAGTTTGCCTGCTGACGTCCAGAGACGCCTGCAGTGCGCACGGCAGTTCATCGCTGGCCTGGAGCCTAGCCGTGTGGACATGCAAGCTATTGAGGAAGAGCTCGGTCCCGACCCAGACATGGAATTCCTCGATGACTAGGTGAAAGCATGAATTTGACAAGGGTTCTTTTGTGCCTGCTGATGTTTTGCATGTTCTATGTTTTTTTTTTAAATTCAATGCTATGGTAAACACGGGCACGACTCCTACGAGTTTTTTTTTTCTTTATCGCAATCGAGTTTCGTCTCTTTTGTGACGTAGTCATTAAGGTGATGGCATGTACGCTTTTTTTCTTTCGAACTTTTTCGAAAACCACCCCTGATGATATCACGGCGCGCGTGTTTTATTTCCTTCAAGGAATTGACAACTGTATTTTCTGCAGGCAAATTCCTAACGTTGTTTTGGTTCTATTCTTACAGCTTTAATGCAACTCTTAGCCGCTGACGTTACATTTTGAGGTCCTTTCACGTGCACCGCAACCTAAACACACCTGTGGTTTCGCATCATTGTGGAATTGCACAAATGATTCGCGGTTTATGCTTGCTTGATTGAGTTGTGCGTTTTTAAGTCCCGAAACCACAATTGATTACGAGAGACGCCGAAGTGAAGGAGTTCGGAAATTTTTTGGCAGTTCGAGTTCCTTAACGTGCACTGACTTCGCACAGTGCACGTGCCTCAACCTTTGGCCTTGAGTGAAATGCAGCCGCCGCGGACTGCATTCGATGCCGCGATCCTCGGATCTGCTGCCGAGTGCGAAAACAGGCGTAGGACAACTCCCAGGCGTATTTTCCTAGCGTTTACGTATGAGCGATAGGACTACTACCAGCTGGACTTTGTATATTTGGCACACCAAAAATGCTTAGGCGTTTCCAATACACTAGAGCGACTGGAAGGGGATAGCCTTGAAGCAGAAAGGAGATGCTTCCGTTTTATTCAGGTTTATATGAAAACGGTGTATTCTGGGAACATACAAAGAACGAGGCAAAATAATTAGTGTTTCAGCGAAACCAACAACCTTCAAGCGTATTCCTCGAGACTATTGATATTCTCTCCTCCAGGATCAGGCACCGGAGATAGAGTAAGACGCAAACTGCCAAGCACATACAGCCACATGGATCCTTCTTTTTTTTTTCCTTCCTTTTTTTCTTTTTTGTCACAACAGCACATCGAGTAAGGCTTTGTTATGGCGGCACTAGGTTGCTGCACACGCGGTTTAGAGAACTTTGCTCATCCCCCAAGCACTTGCCCCCCTGGGAAAGAGGGAAAGGGGAAGGCACGCCAGGGAGGGGAAGAGCAGGATGGGGGAGGGGCTTCCATGACCAAATTTTCCTCAGTGTGTTTCTGACGGTGGTGTTGGACGCAGCGCCCATCTTACGCTGCTACCTTCTGTGACTTTCTCGGCACGTGTCGCTACCTCTGCTTTCTCCGCGATGGAAGAGGACGCCAACGCTCTTCTTTCAGCTGCCACGGTAAAGTACCACAAGTACGGCAAGAGCGGGGACTTCCGGCGGTACGTACTTCACCGTAACCTTGCGCGGAAAATTCATTCTTACAGGATGCGCCGCCGTCGGCAACAGGATCCACCAGCCTGCCGTAGCCCTGCACGGAACGGGCGCCCACGCTGCACGGAAAGCCAGGACAGCGCTGACCGCCCTGCCCAGCCACAATCCAGTTTGCCTGCTGACGTCCAGAGACGCCTGCAGTGCGCACGGCAGTTCATCGCTGGCCTGGAGCCTAGCCGTGTGGACATGCAAGCTATTGAGGAAGAGCTCGGTCCCGACCCAGACATCGAATTCCTCGATGACTAGGTGAAAGCATGAATTTGACAAGGGTTCTTTTGTGCCTGCTGATGTTTTGCATGTTCTATGTTTTTTTTTTTAAATTCAATGCTATGGTAAACACGGGCACGACTCCTACGAGTTTTTTTTTTCTTTATCGCAATCGAGTTTCGTCTCTTTTGTGACGTAGTCATTAAGGTGATGGCATGTACGCTTTTTTTCTTTCGAACTTTTTCGAAAACCACCCCTGATGATATCACGGCGCGCGTGTTTTATTTCCTTCAAGGAATTGACAACTGTATTTTCTGCAGGCAAATTCCTAACGTTGTTTTGGTTCTATTCTTACAGCTTTAATGCAACTCTTAGCCGCTGACGTTACATTTTGAGGTCCTTTCACGTGCACCGCAACCTAAACACACCTGTGGTTTCGCATCATTGTGGAATTGCACAAATGATTCGCGGTTTATGCTTGCTTGATTGAGTTGTGCGTTTTTAAGTCCCGAAACCACAATTGATTACGAGAGACGCCGAAGTGAAGGAGTTCGGAAATTTTTTGGCAGTTCGAGTTCCTTAACGTGCACTGACTTCGCACAGTGCACGTGCCTCAACCTTTGGCCTTGAGTGAAATGCAGCCGCCGCGGACTGCATTCGATGCCGCGATCCTCGGATCTGCTGCCGAGTGCGAAAACAGGCGTAGGACAACTCCCAGGCGTATTTTCCTAGCGTTTACGTATGAGCGATAGGACTACTACCAGCTGGACTTTGTATATTTGGCACACCGAAAATGCTTAGGCGTTTCCAATACACTAGAGCGACTGGAAGGGGATAGCCTTGAAGCAGAAAGGAGATGCTTCCGTTTTATTCAGGTTTATATGAAAACGGTGTATTCTGGGAACATACAAAGAACGAGGCAAAATAATTAGTGTTTCAGCGAAACCAACAACCTTCAAGCGTATTCCTCGAGACTATTGATATTCTCTCCTCCAGGATCAGGCACCGGAGATAGAGTAAGACGCAAACTGCCAAGCACATACAGCCACATGGATCCTTCTTTTTTTTTTTCCTTCCTTTTTTTCTTTTTTGTCACAACAGCACATCGAGTAAGGCTTTGTTATGGCGGCACTAGGTTGCTGCACACGCGGTTTAGAGAACTTTGCTCATCCCCCAAGCACTTGCCCCCCTGGGAAAGAGGGAAAGGGGAAGGCACGCCAGGGAGGGGAAGAGCAGGATGGGGGAGGGGCTTCCATGACCAAATTTTCCTCAGTGTGTTTCTGACGGTGGTGTTGGACGCAGCGCCCATCTTACGCTGCTACCTTCTGTGACTTTCTCGGCACGTGTCGCTACCTCTGCTTTCTCCGCGATGGAAGAGGACGCCAACGCTCTTCTTTCAGCTGCCACGGTAAAGTACCACAAGTACGGCAAGAGCGGGGACTTCCGGCGGTACGTACTTCACCGTAACCTTGCGCGGAAAATTCATTCTTACAGGATGCGCCGCCGTCGGCAACAGGATCCACCAGCCTGCCGTAGCCCTGCACGGAACGGGCGCCCACGCTGCACGGAAAGCCAGGACAGCGCTGACCGCCCTGCCCAGCCACAATCCAGTTTGCCTGCTGACGTCCAGAGACGCCTGCAGTGCGCACGGCAGTTCATCGCTGGCCTGGAGCCTAGCCGTGTGGACATGCAAGCTATTGAGGAAGAGCTCGGTCCCGACCCAGACATGGAATTCCTCGATGACTAGGTGAAAGCATGAATTTGACAAGGGTTCTTTTGTGCCTGCTGATGTTTTGCATGTTCTATGTTTTTTTTTTAAATTCAATGCTATGGTAAACACGGGCACGACTCCTACGAGTTTTTTTTTTCTTTATCGCAATCGAGTTTCGTCTCTTTTGTGACGTAGTCATTAAGGTGATGGCATGTACGCTTTTTTTCTTTCGAACTTTTTCGAAAACCACCCCTGATGATATCACGGCGCGCGTGTTTTATTTCCTTCAAGGAATTGACAACTGTATTTTCTGCAGGCAAATTCCTAACGTTGTTTTGGTTCTATTCTTACAGCTTTAATGCAACTCTTAGCCGCTGACGTTACATTTTGAGGTCCTTTCACGTGCACCGCAACCTAAACACACCTGTGGTTTCGCATCATTGTGGAATTGCACAAATGATTCGCGGTTTATGCTTGCTTGATTGAGTTGTGCGTTTTTAAGTCCCGAAACCACAATTGATTACGAGAGACGCCGAAGTGAAGGAGTTCGGAAATTTTTTGGCAGTTCGAGTTCCTTAACGTGCACTGACTTCGCACAGTGCACGTGCCTCAACCTTTGGCCTTGAGTGAAATGCAGCCGCCGCGGACTGCATTCGATGCCGCGATCCTCGGATCTGCTGCCGAGTGCGAAAACAGGCGTAGGACAACTCCCAGGCGTATTTTCCTAGCGTTTACGTATGAGCGATAGGACTACTACCAGCTGGACTTTGTATATTTGGCACACCAAAAATGCTTAGGCGTTTCCAATACACTAGAGCGACTGGAAGGGGATAGCCTTGAAGCAGAAAGGAGATGCTTCCGTTTTATTCAGGTTTATATGAAAACGGTGTATTCTGGGAACATACAAAGAACGAGGCAAAATAATTAGTGTTTCAGCGAAACCAACAACCTTCAAGCGTATTCCTCGAGACTATTGATATTCTCTCCTCCAGGATCAGGCACCGGAGATAGAGTAAGACGCAAACTGCCAAGCACATACAGCCACATGGATCCTTCTTTTTTTTTTCCTTCCTTTTTTTCTTTTTTGTCACAACAGCACATCGAGTAAGGCTTTGTTATGGCGGCACTAGGTTGCTGCACACGCGGTTTAGAGAACTTTGCTCATCCCCCAAGCACTTGCCCCCCTGGGAAAGAGGGAAAGGGGAAGGCACGCCAGGGAGGGGAAGAGCAGGATGGGGGAGGGGCTTCCATGACCAAATTTTCCTCAGTGTGTTTCTGACGGTGGTGTTGGACGCAGCGCCCATCTTACGCTGCTACTTTCTGTGACTTTCTCGGCACGTGTCGCTACCTCTGCTTTCTCCGCGATGGAAGAGGACGCCAACGCTCTTCTTTCAGCTGCCACGGTAAAGTACCACAAGTACGGCAAGAGCGGGGACTTCCGGCGGTACGTACTTCACCGTAACCTTGCGCGGAAAATTCATTCTTACAGGATGCGCCGCCGTCGGCAACAGGATCCACCAGCCTGCCGTAGCCCTGCACGGAACGGGCGCCCACGCTGCACGGAAAGCCAGGACAGCGCTGACCGCCCTGCCCAGCCACAATCCAGTTTGCCTGCTGACGTCCAGAGACGCCTGCAGTGCGCACGGCAGTTCATCGCTGGCCTGGAGCCTAGCCGTGTGGACATGCAAGCTATTGAGGAAGAGCTCGGTCCCGACCCAGACATCGAATTCCTCGATGACTAGGTGAAAGCATGAATTTGACAAGGGTTCTTTTGTGCCTGCTGATGTTTTGCATGTTCTATGTTTTTTTTTTAAATTCAATGCTATGGTAAACACGGGCACGATTCCTACGAGTTTTTTTTTTCTTTATCGCAATCGAGTTTCGTCTCTTTTGTGACGTAGTCATTAAGGTGATGGCATGTACGCTTTTTTTCTTTCGAACTTTTTCGAAAACCACCCCTGATAATATCACGGCGCGCGTGTTTTATTTCCTTCAAGGAATTGACAACTGTATTTTCTGCAGGCAAATTCCTAACGTTGTTTTGGTTCTATTCTTATAGCTTTAATGCAACTCTTAGCCGCTGACGTTACATTTTGAGGTCCTTTCACGTGCACCGCAACCTAAACACACCTGTGGTTTCGCATCATTGTGGAATTGCACAAATGATTCGCGGTTTATGCTTGATTGAGATGTGGGGTTTTAAGTCCCGAAACCACAATTGATTACGAGAGACGCCGAAGTGAAGGAGTTCGGAAATTTTTTGGCAGTTCGAGTTCCTTAACGTGCACTGACTTCGCACAGTGCACGTGCCTCAACCTTTGGCCTTGAGTGAAATGCAGCCGCCGCGGACTGCATTCGATGCCGCGATCCTCGGATCTGCTGCCGATTGCGAAAACAGGCGTAGGATAACTCCCAGGCGTATTTTCCTAGCGTTTACGTATGAGCGATAGGACTACTACCAGCAGGACTTTGTTTATTTGGCACACCAAAAATGCTTAGGCGTTTCCAATACACTAGAGCGACTGGAAGGGGATAGCCTTGAAGCAGAAAGGAGATGCTTCCGTTTTATTCAGGTTTATATGAAAACGGTGTATTCTGGGAACATACAAAGAACGAGGCAAAATAATTAGTGTTTCAGCGAAACCAACAACCTTCAAGCGTATTCCTCGAGACTATTGATATTCTCTCCTCCAGGATCAGGCACCGGAGATAGAGTAAGACGCAAACTGCCAAGCACATACAGCCACATGGATCCTTCTTTTTTTTTTTCCTTCCTTTTTTTCTTTTTTGTCACAACAGCACATCGAGTAAGGCTTTGTTATGGCGGCACTAGGTTGCTGCACACGCGGTTTAGAGAACTTTGCTCATCCCCCAAGCACTTGCCCCCCTGGGAAAGAGGGAAAGGGGAAGGCACGCCAGGGAGGGGAAGAGCAGGATGGGGGAGGGGCTTCCATGACCAAATTTTCCTCAGTGTGTTTCTGACGGTGGTGTTGGACGCAGCGCCCATCTTACGCTGCTACCTTCTGTGACTTTCTCGGCACGTGTCGCTACCTCTGCTTTCTCCGCGATGGAAGAGGACGCCAACGCTCTTCTTTCAGCTGCCACGGTAAAGTACCACAAGTACGGCAAGAGCGGGGACTTCCGGCGGTACGTACTTCACCGTAACCTTGCGCGGAAAATTCATTCTTACAGGATGCGCCGCCGTCGGCAACAGGATCCACCAGCCTGCCGTAGCCCTGCACGGAACGGGCGCCCACGCTGCACGGAAAGCCAGGACAGCGCTGACCGCCCTGCCCAGCCACAATCCAGTTTGCCTGCTGACGTCCAGAGACGCCTGCAGTGCGCACGGCAGTTCATCGCTGGCCTGGAGCCTAGCCGTGTGGACATGCAAGCTATTGAGGAAGAGCTCGGTCCCGACCCAGACATCGAATTCCTCGATGACTAGGTGAAAGCATGAATTTGACAAGGGTTCTTTTGTGCCTGCTGATGTTTTGCATGTTCTATGTTTTTTTTTTTAAATTCAATGCTATGGTAAACACGGGCACGACTCCTACGAGTTTTTTTTTTCTTTATCGCAATCGAGTTTCGTCTCTTTTGTGACGTAGTCATTAAGGTGATGGCATGTACGCTTTTTTTCTTTCGAACTTTTTCGAAAACCACCCCTGATGATATCACGGCGCGCGTGTTTTATTTCCTTCAAGGAATTGACAACTGTATTTTCTGCAGGCAAATTCCTAACGTTGTTTTGGTTCTATTCTTACAGCTTTAATGCAACTCTTAGCCGCTGACGTTACATTTTGAGGTCCTTTCACGTGCACCGCAACCTAAACACACCTGTGGTTTCGCATCATTGTGGAATTGCACAAATGATTCGCGGTTTATGCTTGCTTGATTGAGTTGTGCGTTTTTAAGTCCCGAAACCACAATTGATTACGAGAGACGCCGAAGTGAAGGAGTTCGGAAATTTTTTGGCAGTTCGAGTTCCTTAACGTGCACTGACTTCGCACAGTGCACGTGCCTCAACCTTTGGCCTTGAGTGAAATGCAGCCGCCGCGGACTGCATTCGATGCCGCGATCCTCGGATCTGCTGCCGAGTGCGAAAACAGGCGTAGGACAACTCCCAGGCGTATTTTCCTAGCGTTTACGTATGAGCGATAGGACTACTACCAGCAGGACTTTGTATATTTGGCACACCAAAAATGCTTGGGCGTCTCCAATACACTAGAGCGACTGGAAGGGGATAGCCTTGAAGCAGAAAGGAGATGCTTCCGTTTTATTCAGGTTTATATGAAAACGGTGTATTCTGGGAACATACAAAGAACGAGGCAAAATAATTAGTGTT
>CM023484.1:116405503-116439958 GCA_013339685.2 Hyalomma asiaticum
CGCGGAGGCGCTCGCTGCGTGCTCTAGTGGGATAGGAGAGCGCTAGATGGCGACACACAGTGTTTGTCACTAGGGTGCCTCGATGTGCTCCTCCGGAACAGGGTGGAGACACTGCTCTTGTGGACGCCATATTGGTTCAAACGTTCGCGTTCGGTGGCAATGCCTGGCATGCATAGATGGAACGCTTCCAGCGAAACACGCGGTAATTTGGCTCAGTTTATCCCTTCCGGCGGTAGGGCTTGCAGATATAATGTTGGTAACAAATAGATTAGCACTAATTATTACGCACGAAACATTTGTTGTTGTTTTGTGGGGTTTTACGTTTCAAAACCAGTTCTGATTATGAGAGACGCCGTAGTGGAGGTCTCCGGAAATTTCGACCACCTGGGGTTCTTTAACGTGCACTGACATCGCACAGCACACGGGCCTCAACATTTCGCCTCCATCGAAATGCAGCCGCCGCGGCCGGGATTCGATCCCGCGACCCTCGGATCAGCAGCCGAGTACCTTAGCCACTAGACCACCGTGGCGGGGCGGCACGAAACATTTGATGGCGAAATAAAGGCATTTAGAGCGTATCTATCGGTCTATCTATCTCACTGGCTGCGTAGATTCTCGTGCTCTCGCGGCCGATTGATTAAGTTGATGAGTACCAAAAATGACATGGCATGACAAGAGCGTGTTGAAAACATAAATGACTGCTCATTACATGAAAATCATGACATGCCTTTAATGTACGCCATGACATACGTGACATGGTCAAGGAGCTACAACGGCCGTTTGGCCAACTTCATGTATATCAAAATTGACATGATATGATAAGAGCATGAGGAAAGTATACATGACTGGTCATAACATGAAAACCTTGTCATGCATGTCATATAGGCCATGACATATATGACCCGGTCATGGAGCTCTTACGGCCGTTTTAGTAACTTGATGTGTACCGAAACTGACACGGCATGATAGGAGCGTATGGCTAACATGAATGACTGGTCGTAACACGAAAATCATGTCATGCATGTCATGCGCGCCATGACACACATGACACGGTCATAGTGTTCTAATGGCCGTAATATTAACTTTATGTATACCAAAATTGACAGGGCATGATAACAGCGTAAGATGAAAGAAAATAACTGGTCATTAACACCAAAAAGATGTCATGCATGTCATGTACGCGATGACATATATGACCCGGTCATGGAGCTCAAATGACGGTTTTATTAACTTGTAGAGCACCAAAATTTACATGACATGATAAGAGATTATGAGTAACATAAATAGCTGAGTATAACACGAAAACCTTGTCATGCATGTTATGTAGGCCATGACATACATCACCCGGTAATGGAGCTCTAACAGCCACTTTATATATACGTGTTCTTTATATATACGTGGTTTTCCAATAAATGTTCAGTTGCTAGTCTGCGCTTGTGCGTGTGTCTTCCTCGTCCGTGTTTTTCGCGCAGTTCGTTTCTGTCCACTTTATTAGATGCGAAGCATCTTATGGCCGAGTTCAAACCGGTGGTGGTGTGCGGCGTGACTACCCTTATTGCGCATGCGCTCGCCCTGTGTGAATTAACGGTCAGGCTAGAGGGAAGAAATGACGCGCGTAGCGTTCCTCTTCGCGTTCCACGACGGCTTAATCTCTATTGTCTTATTGTGGCCATACTCAGTCATCCAATGGATAGGCAATCTCAATTTACTCAAAACAGATTTCTTTAGTATTAGCTTATTCCGGATTAGCTTAATCCGGACTACCTTAACGTGGCCATGCTCAGGCATCCAACAGGCAAAACAATCTCACTCCAAATTCACTTGCTTGTGACTAGCTTAATGCGGATTAGCTTAATCCGGCTTAATCCACATTGCCTTATTGTGGCCATACGCTGTCATCCAACTGACTAGGCAATATCAACTTACTCAAAACTGGGTGGTGGAAGATTCGGACTACCTTAATCCAGCTTAATCGAATTTAATGGGATCGGATTAATGTGACCATACGCAGTCACCCAAACGGCTAGTCATTCTCAATTCACTCAACATTGACTTGTAGAGGATTAGCTTAACCCGGATTTATTTAGTCATGCTTAATCCGAAAGAACATAGCCTAGTCGGGTCTAACCTACATCATGGCTATGCCATCTCGTCTTGGACAGGATTAGCGTAATCCGACATAATCTCTACTAATCTTGCCTAATCCCACTTGATAGGTATCTATCAGTATAGATTGGTATGAACTAGCGTTAAATTCGCTTGTCCAAATTCAATTAGGCTGCGATATGCTGGCTTAAATAGGCTTTTTCTAAGCTTACCCTGGTGTAATCCGGCGGCTTAATTGGTATCACTGAGTATCAATCAGTATTGATTCGTATCGATTACTATTGATTGTTTTGACTATGCTTATTTAGCATGGGCTACGAGCATGATTAACTTGTCTTGACCAAGCTTATCTAAGCTTATCGGCAAGGTAGCCGAAGCATCTATTCACTCCGCAAGGCTTAACGCAAAGCTTAACATCCTCTTTGTAAAAGCAGCTTCACGCGATGATTATGCGATGCAGCTATAGCGAGACAAACAAGGATTTCTTTAACAGCATGCTCACCGCCAGCGATAAAAAATGCACGGCCACATGCGAGACAAGTCAACAACTAACCTCGCATATCTTGGTGCTGTCAGTCGGATGCCAGCGGTCGCGTTTCATTTGTGCTTCCCATTTTTTTCTTCGCTCGCTGTTGCGAGGGAACCGAAACATCCGCTGGCCTTTCGCGTGTGAACTGGTACACCATGGCACACAGCAGCCTGTCATATAGCGGCCAAAGAACTGATCTCAAACGTCGAGAACAACGTGTTTACAGCACCGTTCCCGCGCTAGCCTCTGCGCACCGCCCGACACTTTCGAAACAATATGGCCGCCAGGCGGCGCGGGGTCTTTCAAAAGGTGTCTCCACCCTGGAGCGGAGGCGCGCGTACATCGAGGCACCCTATTTGTCACGTCTTTGATGATGTACTGGGCAAGATTCACGGAACATTCACGGTATTTACCGATGAACTTCCGGAGCTTCGCCCACTCATCATCGTTCACTCCGGGGATATGCGTGGATTTTTTTTTCGTTACGTCCTGGAAAGAGTGCTCGAACTCCCTCGGAGGGAGCTCTTCCCTCTAGGAGCATTCCTTCACTCTCCCTCACTCCCCTTCAGCCATAGTAACAGAACTCTGTGCGAGAGAGTGCGCGCACTGTGTGCTGCAGAGTGTGTCCAGCACTACTGAAAAGAAAGTGAAATGTGGGACAGGAAAAATGGAATCGAGCACGTTCGTACCCCGCCTTACCACCCTCAAAGCAATGGGCTCGCAGAACGCGCTGTGCGAACTCTTAAGGATGGGTTGAAGAGAATGCCCGGAGTAGAACTGTCCACGGCCCTGGCAAGAATTCTTTGCAATTACAGGAATTCGCCACAGGCTTCGGGGTTTTCGCCGTCTGAACTACTTTTGGGCTACCGTTTGCGTACTAGGCTGGACATTTGCTTTCCTCCCAGGAACCACGAATTGCCGAAGAATCCCGGTGCTGAGTCGGCCAGTTGGTACTTCGCCCCTGGAGATGCCGTCTATGTGCGCAACTACGGTGTAGGAGAGAAGTGGACCCCAGGCAAAGTGAAATCGACGAGTGGGGCACGTCTCGTCACTGTAACTACGGAGGACGGCGTCGTTCGACGTCATGTCGACCAGATACGAAAACGTTCATCCGACATAGATGCAAGCAGAGAAATATCGACTTCAGAAGAACCATCTCCCGAGGCACTACCTCGAACAAGCAAGGATGCCCTGAAATGCGAAACTGATGACCTTTCCGAAAGCGCTGTTCCCGAGCTACGTCGGTCCACAAGAACCAAAAAGCCCGTGGAACGCTACGGCTACTAAGGGGAAGGAGTGTTGCAGATAACAAGTCGGGCCAAATGACGCCCCTCGGCGCATGCGCCATTGTAACTCTTTCTTTCTCTCTCTCCTCTTGCTCTACTATATATATATATATATATATATATATATATATATATAATAATTTCCGAGCTGGAAATAAAGGCTCGTCTTGTTCCCTGCCACCTCGACTGGTTGTCATGTCAGCGCTGCCGGCTTATGGCCGGTAGTACGTAATAGTGTCGCTAATCAGACCAGTTCTTTTCGTTCGTTCTTTGCACCTTGCCTCTTCTGAGCCGCCCACATCATCTCCTGCAGCTCTGGAACTATTTAGGGCACCTCGATGTCAACACCGCTTCTTCCGGGAGCAGGACGCTGACACTCATCGACCGCCGCGTCGCGATATTGTACCGAAGAACTTGACGCGGACGCCTCCACTTTTGTATTTGGGTGTAAATAAATAACAGACGCACGCGTAAAACGGTGGAAATAACACGGAGCTGCCACATCAGCACACTTCGACGTTAAATTTGTCGTGTTTGCCATATATTGAGTGTTCCAGAACGATATGGCGGTGTTGCCGGACTTGTCACCACCCTGCACATAGTAGCGCGCACCGAGTCACCCTAGCGATATTCTATAAAGCTTAAGCGCAGTATGGCCCGGTAAGTCGGCCCTCGTGCACTGAAGTGTTCTTGCAACCACATTTCGCCTGAGCGGCGGCCAACATTTGTTGCAAATAACAATCTCATTTGCTTTTAAATAGCGCAGCCCCCTTGCAATGGCAACCGACGCGACATACAATGTAATGAAATGAATGTAGGCATGAAGCGATATGCGTCCGACGAAGATATACACTGAACGCCTTACGCGCAAATCTTTTTAATTGCATCGAGAATCTTTGGCATAAAGCTTACAGGCGCAGCTACGTAAAATATGATCTTATCTTTTACTTCTATTTGAGATATCACCTAAATGTTACTTTTGGAACTCAATTTCATTTCAAAGCAAAGGAAAATACATAAGAAATAAGATTGCCGATCAGCGGCAGAATCATTAGGCGGATCTTTAAAACCGTTGAACTCAGTGACATGTAAATAAGTAAATGCGCGTAATGCTTAGAGCGTCTCCAGGGATCGTACATATTTATGGCAACGCTGTAAGTAAATTTCTGGTGAATAAAATGGAATGTCGTAATAAAAAGAGACGCGTATTGTCCTTATTTCGACGTCCCCTTGAGAGCGATGCTACTCGTTGGACGGCGGGCAATGTCGACGAAAATGTCTTCCAAGCTGCAGTCGGAGACGAAGGCGTACTCGAAGGAGTAGCACTTTTGAAGCTCATTCACACGCGCGAACACCTCGCTCCAACGCAGCTTCTGCAACAGGTGGAACTTGAACACGCCCTGCAAAGACAGTGGTTTACATTGTGCAATTGCCAGTACATATTCACTACATTACATTTATGCATAAGGTTTATATTGACTGCACTTAATGGCTGTGGCCGTGTATCAGTTTTGCTGCCGTTCGTACCCATAATGCCGTATTGTCCAACGTGTCTCCGACACAACACGCAGCTTTATATTTATCATGGCGCGCTGACGTCACCAACACACCATCGTTATAACAAAAACAGTGATCGTTTTTGTAATAAAGAAAGGCATCGCTTTGATAAGAAAACAGTGGAAATTATGCTGTCCTGGAAAAAAATGCAGGCCTATATAGTAACGCTGCATCGTACGTTATGCTGGGAAGAACGCCTCAGTGTGGACAGGCGCGGAAATAGCAAACTGTTTCTTGTTTGCTATTCGGAATTCCTGCCCTGGATTAACTGATACGCTAATCATCAGAATTGGCTGACATGTTCTTTCTTAACATCACATCAGTAATTTAAATGAACGCTGGCGAAGGTGCTCAGCGGTTATCCTGAACAAATGGGAACTTGAAACACTGCCCCGTAGTTCTCAGGAGAGGCACGCCTTTCAGCCAGACCCAAGTCGGTCAGTCGACAAAGGCCGGCGAGACAGCAAGGAGCTCCGCCTACGAATACGTCAGTCTCGAAGTACACGTGTATTTACCGCGCGATTGATTCATTTGTGGGGTTTAACGTTCCAAAACTAGCTCTGGTTATGAGAGACGCCGTAGTGGAGGGCTCCGGAAATTTCGACCACCTGGGCTTCTTTAACGTGCACTGACATCGCACAGCACACGGCCCTCAACATTTCGCATCGAAATGCAGCCGCCGCGGCCGAGATTCGATCTCACGACCCTCGGATCTGCAGCCGAGTACCATAGCCACTAGACCGCCGTGGCGGGGCAAAAGAACGATGCCATCTGCACTCGGTGTTCCCAGGTGGTCTCCGTCCCAAGTACTGACCGAGCCCAATGCTGCTTAGCTTCGGTGATCGGACGAGAACCGGCGTATCAGCATGGTATGGCCGATGGCATAGGGCGCGATATTATGGTCAGAAGACAACAAAACTGCATAGGAAGATGGAGTCAAACTGAAAGTCACCAGGTTGACTGACAGGATTACGGGCTGTGTTCCGGCGTGGCGTAGTGAAAGTGTGAAGGCTCGGAGAACCATAGGTGGTAGGTTCGAGTCGTCGTGACTCTTTTCTGTTGATTATATAACTCCGCCTGCCTCTTTTTTACATATGTGTGTAAACGTGGTAGAGAAGCACCACATTTTTGTCGCACTATAACTCTTACGTGCCGGTGACCAGAGCCTCTCAGCACCTCTTTCTACAACAGCGCGCAGGTACGCACCGTCACTCTGGGCCCATAATCGAGTATGGAGGTGGATTTTGCAATAGGAAACTCATGATACGCATCTAGAACAAAGGTGTTTCAGGAAAGCTAACACAAAAACAGTAACGTGCAGGCAGGAACAGAGCCGCCCAAGCGGTTTCGCCGATACGAGAGATAACGGAACTAAAGCGATCCTCTTTCGCGATGTGTGGTATCTATCCTACTGGTAATAACTGCGTAACCTTTAAGCGCACGTCGAGGAAAGTATCCCGCTGTGAGTATTGTGGCCCTCCACAGTCCATAACACCTTCGAACATAACCGAGATCCATCGCAAACGCTGTCGTCATCACTACCATCATCACTGTCGCTGTCATCATCATCGTCACTACGAGCCTCTCTACGTATCGCTCCACATTTCCCAAATTCCTGTACGATCTGCAGTCACGTTGCTGCTGAAACTTCTGTATCTTACTGACTCCCATAACTTCCAGCTGCCCACTGCCATGCTTGCCCCATCATAGAATCTATTCTGTCGCCCTTAATGTCCACATGTTGCCGTGACTTCTCACTTCATGTCCCGCCCATCACCATCTTTTTCTTCTTGATTTCTACAAAGATGCAGTAAACACGCTATTTTTAAGCCCCTTACAAAAATGCCGTATGGCGATATCAGAAATTGGGCATATCTGGCTATATAATGGTGCGTGTCTGTATGTGGCTCTATTTGACTGATACGTGCCAGAGTCATACATGGCATTCCTCGTGTGTGTCTTTTATCGCCGCATTTGCCTCTATCGCGATTTGGACAAATACGGCCACATAAGGACACGTGCCATATATAGTCAGATATGCCCAGTTGCTGATATCGCCACATATGGCATTCTTGTAGGGGGTGGACGCTTATCTTACATCGCCTTCACGCTTTTTAACAACGAAACGGTTCAAATTCCAGCTTTCGCGGTCGGTCTGGCGTCGTGCAGTGCGGAAAAGAATAATTCTAGCCACTGCTACCCACTGCTGGGCTCGACGAAGGCTATGTGCGACATAGTGTAGATAAGGTCTATAATTACTCACTGATGTAGCGTTGCCTCTTAATACTTGTTTTGTGGGGTTTTATGTCCCAAAACCAGTTATGATTATGAGAGACGCCGTAGTGGAGGGCTCCGGAATTTCGACCACCTGGGGTTCTTTAACGTGCACTGACATCGCACAGCACACAGGCCTCAACATTTCGCCTCCATCGCAATGCAGCCGCCGCGGCCGGGATTCGATCCCGCGACCCTCCGATCTGCAGCCGAGTACCTTAGCCAATGGACCACCGTGGCGGGGCGCCTCTTAATACTTGTAACACTTGAAAACTGCTACAGTAATATATGGATGATAATATCACAAGAAATCAATTGCAGCCATATCTCGTTTCCTAAGGACCTACACGTTTGAAACAAAGCAGTCTACATTTCTCAGGATTACTATTGTACGTATGAAGAAGCAAAATTGGCACACATATTACTTGCAAGGAAAAAGCAGCAAATACCTTTCGCGTTAGACACCGTGGACTTAGACTCATCATTTTATAGACACGATGTACTCGTTGCTGCGATATAAGCTCCGTTTGGCAGTCTTACTCAAATACTTTCAACCCATAAATACTGCTGTAGTTTCTCTGCTGCGCTTCGTTCGCGAGATATCTCCTAGGGCAATGGTCCTAGAAAGGTGGAGTAAAGTATTGGAGCATAGCAGTAACTTTTCTCTATTCATGCCTACGCGACAAGGTGCGTCTAGTTTCCTTTCCCTACCTGTAACGGAAGTGAACGTACCTCTCTGTAGTCCTTGAGAGCGGCACCTAGGAAGACCTGCTGTATGGACACCTGCACGTCCTTCTCGCGCACCCGTTCCTTGGGCGTGAGCTTGAGCACCAGAGTGTATCCTCCGCCGAAGCGGTCCTTCAGTCGCTGTAGAGTGCCCAAACACTGCATTTGGCCCTTTGACATGATGGCGATGCGGTCACACACAGACTCGCAGTCGTCCATGCTGCAAGACAAAGGGACATGAAATTCGCACCATTTGTGCAGTGCCTTAATATCAGCAAGCCTATGTAGGGCTCTGTGGCCTTTACATCCGTGCTAACGCTTAAAAAACAATAAAAAAACCAAAGAACTACCAGCGAAGGATACGTATACAAGGCCTCCCTTTATTGGGATAAGTGCGGTTGCGCATTAGAGACCGCGTCTGCTAGTTACCCAAAATGAAAGTCGTAGACTGCTGGTTGAAGTATGTGGGACAATTGTCGAGTATAAGTTTTTTATGTTGGCGTAGGCACCTAGTGACGCACGCAAGTTCCATATGCGAATGCTGGTGGGTTTTAAACCTCTAGGAACGCGCTGCTTCCAGTGGGCGCACGCGGCTCACGGCGGTATTTATCAAAACTGCTCAACAGCACATGCCTATAGGATACGCGTACTTGAGTATGGCGCGCCGATGTTCGGGTGCATTTAGCGATCAAAACATCCATGATGCGTAGGGTAGCACGAAATAGAGCACCGATTTATAACGCCGCTGCCGCACGACGCTACGATCTGACAAATAATTCACAGCACATTGGTTTGCGGTGGTTTTCTCACCGCCTAGCAAGTTCCGCATTGACCGAACAGAAACACATGCTCACACGATCAACTTCGAAGCTCTCAGGTTAAGCAGACGAGTAGCAATACATTTGACAGATATATAATGCCGCGGTATGGTGTCCGCTTACTGTGCCTGCGTACCCGCGTTGGAATATTGTGTTGTCGTTGCTTTTTTCGAAGTGGCGTATGTGTGTGATCTTTCTTTTTTATTTCTGCCTTCTGAAGTGCCCCTGTGTTGTCCAGCAGTGCCCATGCCATGTTTACTTTGGCGGTGACATTTCCGAGTGATACGAATGTCGTGCGTACAAGAATCGCCTCGCTTTTTTCCACATTCACTGGCCTTTTTTTTTTCCTTCGTGTATCCGAAGTAGCGTTCCTCAACAATTAATGCGAGCGTGTGTGCCCCTACGCGGTACGCTGGACCAGCCGCGCTGCGTCGCACCGTACGAGTACTCGGCGCTTTATTGTTGCCGTTAGGAAGACAGCTGATAACGGTATTCGCTAATGAAAAGGACGTTGAATATTATGTTGTTTTGTTTTAACAGGTCGAGTACTTAATGTCCCGAAGGATTACCAGAAGTTTGCACGGATTCTGTCCATATTCGTTGCTTAATTATCCATAACACCGCTGTTCCCACTGGCAATACAGGGAAAGTCGAGACACTGGATGCGTTGCGCAAGGGGTGTTTATATGCTTAACGTCGCTGTACATGTTGTGTGTAGGTTGTGCATGGATGCATGTTTTATATATGCAATCTCTCGTTTAGGCACGTTCTCTTGGTGTGTTCGCTATTCCATGGCACGACAGACAATTTGGCCATGTCATTTCCCGTTTTTTAGGGGCTAAGCTCCTTATGCCCTGGGTCTGTCCATCCTCCGTTTGTAGTAGCCACCTCTAGTTCGTGAAGTGCTCACTAGATGGCGTGATGGCGCTGCGGTGCTCGCTTCATTCAGATGTATGGGAACGCGTAGTATGGGAGTCTGTCTGTCTGTCTGTCCATCTGCCTGCCTGTCCGTCCGTCTGTCTGTAAGTCTGTCCGTCTGTCTGTCTGGCTGTCCGTCCGTCCGAGCGCTGCGGTGCTGCTTAGCTAGTACGTGAATTGATCAATAAATGGCGCGGAGGCGCTCGCTGCGTGCTCTAGTGGGATAGGAGAGCGCTAGATGGCGACACACAGTGTTTGTCACTAGGGTGCCTCGATGTGCTCCTCCGGAACAGGGTGGAGACACTGCTCTTGTGGACGCCATATTGGTTCAAACGTTCGCGTTCGGTGGCAATGCCTGGCATGCATAGATGGAACGCTTCCAGCGAAACACGCGGTAATTTGGCTCAGTTTATCCCTTCCGGCGGTAGGGCTTGCACATATAATGTTGGTAACAAATAGATTAGCACTAATTATTACGCACGAAACATTTGATGGCGAAATAAAGGCATTTAGAGCGTATCTATCGGTCTATCTATCTCACTGGCTGCGTAGATTCTCGTGCTCTCGCGGCCGATTGATTAAGTTGATGAGTACCAAAAATGACATGGCATGACAAGGGCATGTTGAAAACATAAATGACTGCTCATTACATGAAAATCATGACATGCCTTTAATGTACGCCATGACATACGTGACATGGTCAAGGAGCTACAACGGCCGTTTGCCCAACTTCATGTATATCAAAATTGACATGATATGATAAGAGCATGAGGAAAGTATACATGACTGGTCATAACATGAAAACCTTGTCATGCATGTCATATAGGCCATGACATACATGACCCGGTCATGGAGCTCTTACGGCCGTTTTAGTAACTTGATGTGTACCGAAACTGACACGGCATGATAGGAGCGTATGGCTAACATGAATGACTGGTCATAACACGAAAATCATGTCATGCATGTCATGCGCGCCATGACACACATGACACGGTCATAGTGTTCTAATGGCCGTAATATTAACTTTATGTATACCAAAATTGACAGGGCATGATAACAGCGTAAGATGAAAGAAAATAACTGGTCATAACACCAAAAAGATGTCATGCATGTCATGTACGCGATGACATATATGACCCGGTCATGGAGCTCAAATGACGGTTTTATTAACTTGTAGAGCACCAAAATTTACATGGCATGATAAGAGATTATGAGTAACATAAATAGCTGAGTATAACACGAAAACCTTGTCATGCATGTCATGTAGGCCATGACATACATCACCCGGTAATGGAGCTCTAACAGCCACTTTATATATACGTGTTCTTTATATATACGTGGTTTTTCAATAACTCTTCAGTTGCTAGTCTGCGCTTGTGCGTGTGTCTTCTTCGTCCGTGTTTTTCGCGCAGTTCGTTTCTGTCCACTTTATTAGATGCGAAGCATCTTATGGCCGAGTTCAAACCGGTGGTGGTGTGCGGCGTGACCACCCTTATTGCGCATGCGCTCGCCCTGTGTGAATTAACGGCCAGGCTAGAGGGAAGAAATGACGCGCGTAGTGTTCCTCTTCGCGTTCCACGACGGCTTAATCTCTATTGTCTTATTGTGGCCATACTCAGTCATCCAATGGATAGGCAATCTCAATTTACTCAAAACAGATTTCTTTAGGATTAGCTTATTCCGGATTAGCTTAATCCGGACTACCTTAACGTGGCCATGCTCAGGCATCCAACAGGCAAAACAATCTCACTCCAAATTCACTTGCTTGTGACTAGCTTAATGCGGATTAGCTTAATCCGGCTTAATCCACATTGCCTTATTGTGGCCATACGCTGTCATCCAACTGACTAGGCAATATCAACTTACTCAAAACTGGGTGGTGGAAGATTCGGACTACCTTAATCCAGCTTAATCGAATTTAATGGGATCGGATTAATGTGACCATACGCAGTCACCCAAACGGCTAGTCATTCTCAATTCACTCAACATTGACTTGTAGAGGATTAGCTTAACCCGGATTTATTTAGTCATGCTTAATCCGAAAGAACATAGCCTAGTCGGGTCTAACCTACATCATGGCTATGCCATCTCGTCTTGGACCGGATTAGCGTAATCCGACATAATCTCTACTAATCTTGCCTAATCCCACTTGATAGGTATCTATCAGTATAGATTGGTATGGACTAGCGTTAAATTCGCTTGTCCAAATTCAATTAGGCTGCGATATGCTGGCTTAAATAGGCTTTTCTAAGCTTACCCTGGTGTAATCCGGCGGCTTAATTGGTATCACTGAGTATCAATCAGTATTGATTCGTATCGATTACTATTGATTGTTTTGACTATGCTTATTTAGCATGGGCTACGAGCATGATTAACTTGTCTTGACCAAGCTTATCTAAGCTTATCGGCAAGGTAGCCGAAGCATCTATTCACTCCGCAAGGCTTAACGCAAAGCTTAACATCCTCTTTGTAAAAGCAGCTTCACGCGATGATTATGCGATGCAGCTATAGCGAGACAAACAAGGATTTCTTTAACAGCATGCTCACCGCCAGCGATAAAAAATGCACGGCCACATGCGAGACAAGTCAACAACTAACCTCGCATATCTTGGTGCTGTCAGTCGGATGCCAGCGGTCGCGTTTCACTTGTGCTTCCCATTTTTTTCTTCGCTCGCTGTTGCGAGGGAACCGAAACATCCGCTGGCCTTTCGCGTGTGAACTGGTACACCATGGCACACAGCAGCCTGTCATATAGCGGCCAAAGAACTGATCTCAAACGTCGAGAACAACGTGTTTACAGCACCGTTCCCGCGCTAGCCTCTGCGCACCGCCCGACACTTTCGAAACAATATGGCCGCCAGGCGGCGCGGGGTCTTTCAAAAGGTGTCTCCACCCTGGAGCGGAGGCGCGCGTACATCGAGGCACCCTATTTGTCACGTCTTTGATGATGTACTGGGCAAGATTCACGGAACATTCACGGTTTTTACCGATGAACTTCCGGAGCTTCGCCCACTCATCATCGTTCACTCCGGGGATATGCGTGGATTTTTTTTTTCGTTACGTCCCTGGAAAGAGTGCTCGAACTCCCTCGGAGGGAGTGATGCTCTTCCCTCTAGGAGCATTCCTTCACTCTCCCTCACTCCCCTTCAGCCATAGTAACAGAACTCTGTGCGAGAGAGTGCGCGCACTGTGTGCTTCAGAGTGTGTCCAGCACTACTGAAAAGAAAGTGAAATGTGGGACAGGCGTTTGCTCTCCCGAAAAGAATTGCCCAGCACTCCATTGCAGCTAAGTGTGTACTCCTATCATTAATAAATGTTCTTTACCACTGACTAATAACAGTGAACATATATTTGCAGTTAAGGCATTCCCTTTTTTCGTACCTTTCACTACTTAATTTTCCAAACTCCCGTAGGCACATGTAGTGACCAAAGTGAGGTATGTACTTACGTGCTCTTACAATATTCGGTAATTGGAAGACAGCCCTGTCGTGTTCGCTTCAGCTTATTCTGCCTCTTTTTTTTTCACAGGATATGCCGAAAATACAATATCAACTAGCCTATTCTCACAGCTTCCATTGTTTCCCTGACCTGCCACCTTGTGTGCGACATCTAAATTTGCTAGCTACGATTTCGGAATTTATTACAGACTACCCCATATACCCGGTAACAAACACTATAGCAATGATCAAGTTTCACACAGCCATATGCGCACCTGGTAAGTGTGGTTCAAACTACCTGGGATATCACGCGCATGAAGGACTATCACACCAGTCAAGTAAGGGTAGTTATAAAGTTCGTAAAAATTGTCGTGAGCACCGTGAAAAGCGAAGCAAGCTAAGCTAACATTAAGTTGAAGGCTAGCTCTCAGTAGTGTGGCGATCTTCTTTCGATTGTCATCTGGTGGCAGAAAGCTGACCAAATTGTTCGTACAAATTCCAGCGAATGAACCACGCTATTATGATATTGATCCAATACCATCACGCTATGTCTTGCTACTGGGGCAAGTTGACGTCTCGTATGTCAGTATTTTAACCGAAGCTAACGATATAATAATTTCCGACTGAGCCATCCTGGCATGCTTATGACGTTAGAACGAAAGTGGGAGATATGAATATGCCATGTTATAGATTCTTAGTAGTGAGAACTTGGAGCTGCTTTTGTAAGACAGAATATGATATTGTTTGTTGTTCGAGTTATAAGTAGGAAAAATAACGAATCGTCCAAGCACAGGCACGCAGTTACATTTTTTTCCTGTTAATTTCCATGAACTTTGTGAACATCAACTCCAAAACGGCGGTAATGTCGGGTTGTAATGAGCAAGTCGGTAGGTCTAAATATTTCACGGAAGCTTACACAACCAGGGGCAGAAAAAGAGAGATTCCATGCTGCGATAAGGAATTCTTGTGAGTGGTCACTTTTGTTATACACCTATGCTTTTCTTTTTCGTGCGCTGCATTAAATGCACTAGCGCCCACATTTGCTTACGCCCACCTGAACTACTGGATGTACGCAATTTTTCTTAGACTAATAAGACAGCGATGACGATGAGCGCACAGCGGTCGCTGCTGATGCTGCCTTGCTCGAACTGCACTTTCATAAATGTCAGATCTGACACCCTTCCTGTGTACTTGTCTTTATTCGTCCGCATTTTCTCGCGCTGCCTTTTTGTGTTTCCAGGAATGTGTCAACTAGCTCAAGCAAGAGCGTAAGTCAGCATTACTCTCAACCATGTTGCTTAGTTACCTCCAGACTTGAATGAATTACTGCATGCAACTTCTTGCAACAGTGCGCTTTGGGGCAAGATGTATGGAACCATTACCGATACGAAGAACGTCCCCCAACTACACAACTGTAATACAATGAAAACTCACTATATCGAACACAGATTTATCAAATTATTTCCTATATCGAACTCGCCTAATATCACCTTGAAGATAGCATGTATTTTTTATCTTTTATATTTAGCGGAGTCGGATGTGAAACAAATCAAACAGCGTGGGCACAGAACATGTGCGCTCTCCTGACAGGCGGCAAGCTTTCTCCGCAACATCGCCTCGCTCAGACTTATTTTCCTGGCGCAATTCACGCTTATTTCTCTGCGGTGGTATCCATCCTTAATCTTTGGACATTTTGCGATGCTATCTCCTTCTCTTTTTTTTTTCTTTTTTTGAACCCTGTCAGCGAAGACTGTTGTCTTCGCGGTTGCATAATGACTAGCTACTTCGCTCCGTCCGATGTTTGGCTGAGGGGGTCGACACCGCGGTCGCCAGTTAGGAGCAGGCTCCGCTCGTTACACTTCCACCCAATTCAATAAGTACTCTGTTTTATGGTCCACATGAGTATTTACTGCGCGACTAGCGGTTGATCGATTGCTCTTGCGCGAGTTTTGCGCGCTTTTCTATGCGATTTTGTATATCGAATTCGCTATATCGAACAATTTAGCGATCCCTGCGCTGTTTGATATATCGAGGTTTGCCTGTATAATCCATGGTAGAACATGATTTCACTGATGCCATAAACGTACAAAACTAAATGCATCACTATGTATGCACCATAACGTACACATTTTTTCGCCTTAAATAGCCGAAATAGTTTTCACCCCAAGCATGCGAATATGGAACAATTTCCTCGCTTTACTTCAGTCTGGAGTAATCGTTTCTACAGACTGGAGTATATGATTTTTAAAGGAACGTTTTATTAACGGTTTCAATCGGGAATTGACCTGCCTTGATGATAGTTATTGGTGAAATGACAAAAAACACGGGTGTACTTTAAGTTCCCGTCAAATTTAGCCATAATTCGGCTTCTGTGTTCGGCCGTTTCATTAACGGTATACAAAAGTACAGATTGCTCCATCACCACACCTTAGCGGTGACGTTACCTGTGCGAATTGAGTACGATGGATATTCCGGAGTAGCTCATAATATCAGCCAGCGCAGCAAAGATGCGCGTTTTGGCAACCACGTCGACGCCTGCAGTGGGCTCGTCCAGGAACACGAGCCGTGGCAGGCCGATCAGCGCAGCGGCCATCGACAGCTTGCGCTTACCGCCGCCACTGCGGAAGTAACACATATCATGAAAAATTAGTACGCTGCCGGTACGGCTTCACGTGTCACAAGGACTCAGGAACAACATACAGCCGCTGTGTAAACACCGCAGGTGTTATTTCACCTAAAGAGGTCGTGAAGAGAATACAGAGCTGCCTGTTGTAATTTTCACTATGTCAATAAGAAAAAGGAAGAAGTATCTTAATTCACAGTAGGCATGTTTCACAGCTCAATGCAGAGGCAGGGGCTAAAGGCGAGCAAGCCTGACAAGGGCCCTTGTTCCCCGCAGTTTGTCACAGTACACAGTGTTCCAATAAAATATATAAACAAAAGCAATTCAAAATCCAGGAAGATCTAACTTCTATTCCTATAGAAACTAAATTATACATACAAAAAGAAAGTTTACACAGTCTATAGAAATAGAAGACGTTCTGCACAGGAAAACGTTATAGAACGATACAGAAATAACTTGTAAAAATGAGAAACTTGAAGGGCATGGCGATGTACTTCAAGTTCCGTTAAGTTTATGTGTGACTGCAGAACTAGTCGAGACATGAAAGACCACCTGTTGATGTCCGTAATGTGCACATGTGATTGTTAATATGTGCACCGATTATTTTTTGAATATTTTCTTTTGCATAATAAGCATTCGACACGCTAATTCTGAAATATTCTGATACAATATTCAGTAACTTTTGAGGAGTTTCCTTTCTTTTTCTAGAAGGGCCAAGTCGACGTTAAGGAGAACTCAGAAAAACGCAGTTCTCTGCTACTTGCAGGCTGTTTCAGCAATTTTTCGCCAGCACACTTATATGCAAGTAAGAATTCCAAAAGTTTAGAAGGCGCTAATACTAAATAATGTTCTATGAGAAGGCGATGCGAGCGGGGCCCCACGGCGGTATAGCGCCCACCCTTAAAGAAAACATTCACGACAGCTCCCCTGGAGAGGTGCTAAGCATGCGATGATGCGCCGGTGTTTCCCACAGGAACACGACAATCCCTGCTTACTAGCTCGCTTTACCGTGGCCACGACGCCGACGACTACGTTAGACGCCGACAGCCCGAGCTCATTAGCAGAACTTTGTTAAAATTGCTTCTGGCACGACAAGCCTACACAAACACTGACTGCACTGCCTCCAGGATCGGCCTACACAATTTTCGAAACCAAATTTAACTAATCTACCTTAATTACTTCGATTAGTTCTGATTATCTGTGCGTAATAATGTAGTTTAAATCATATTAATTCATTCTAAGCAAGTTGGGGCCAATTGTGCAGTTGTTTTTTACCATAATTTGGCCGCTTCCCCTACCGTGACGGGCGACAGGAGAAGCCGATAGTCCGAGCGCATAAGGTGCTCCACCCCTAACCTCGAAGCTACGTTCCGGTTCGCATGTATATTAGAAGAGAAGCTCCGGGAAACACGCACACTTGAATAGATGAACAGATTGCTAAAACAAGTACGCCGCCCCTCCACGGTGGTCTAGTGGCTACGGTACTCGGCTGCTGATTCGAGGGTCGCGGGATCGAATCCCGGCCGCGGCGGCTGCATTACGATGGAGGCGATATGTTGAGGCCCGTGTGCTGTGCGATGTCAGTGCACGTTAAAGAACCCCAGGTGGTCGAAATTTCCGGAGACCTCCACTACGGCGTCTCTCATAATCAGAACTGGTTTTGGGACGTTAAACCCCACAAAACAACAACAACAAAACAAGTACGCCGCTTTCACTAAGTAGCGCAAGGCCAGATGACATCGCAGCTGGTTCATGCTTTGCAAATAATGCTGGATCATGTCAGGCGCAATTGCGTTACGTGATCTTGGCAAGAACGAGGCACGTGATAATGCGGTACGTGATTTCAGGGGAAACACGTCACGTGACATTGCGTTACGCGAGTTTATCACCAGCATCATCGTTTGAGCATCATCATATGCATCATCATCATCCTCGTCTCCACCTTTATCGTCGTCATCCTTTCTATCATCGTGGTCATTATCTCATCTTCACCGTCATCATCACCTTCGTTAACTTCCTCATCCTCCTCTTCGTCATCATCGTTATCGTCGCAATCTTCATCATTGTAATCATTATCATTTTACCGTCGTCATTACCATCATCTGCTTCATCTTCATCGCAGTCACCATCATAACCGTCACCTCTTTCTTCATCATCATCGTCAACCTCATCTTCAAATGTTTCGGTCGCGTGTCGTTGTGACGAGATATCACATGATATAGCGTGATGTCGAGGCCATCCAAGAATATGCTGGTAGATGTGCCGTCGTTTTGTTGCTAGGCAATGTCCTCACGGTCATATCTAGTGACAGGACACGCATATTTTGCGTTAGGTCAAACTTTGGCTAGCTCAATTAAACAGCTTCACTGCTAAAAACAGGTGCAGAACAGGGAATGTCGCTTGAGCGAACGTTTCGACAAGTGGACTTCTATTCTTCAGGACGCCAACTTGCCGTCCAAGATTGAATTAAAATTAAAGACTGCTTTTCTGAAACACAAATGTATCACTGATAAAAATTAAGACACAGTTCTTGTAATTTCAATTCGAAATTTTACAACTGCAAAACAAACATCCCTGTGTTTGTACCCGAAGTGGGCCCTCCAAACGAAAGAAGTCATTTCAAACCTGCAAGCCTTGGTGATGAATAACTGGTTGGCAAATTCTCTTTGTGTGGGCCGTTTCCTCCCCATCACAGAAGGAGCAGAGTTGGGGAGCAACTGAACCTGACCTGGTGAAACAAAAATTCAGGGAGTGAATACGGCAAAGTAATTTTGTGATGGTAACCTCCATCGTTCTTGTTGCGCATAATCCGACGGGAATGAAGAGGTCGTGTACCGGTCTACTCTTGTTATATTTAAGGGCGGCTTGATTTCACACGTTTGCACTCACAAAAGGTTTGTCAGAGGCGGCATAAACGGCCTGTCCAGATTAGGAAGTTGAGTGTTGAGTGGAAGAGGAAGTTGAGTGGAAGTTGAGTGACTGCAACAATGGTTGCCTCGGTGGTGTAGAGAATTAAAAGGGCGGTCCATCACCTTCTCCCCCTTCAGACCTTCGACATTTGATTGGAGAAGAGATCTCAACAGATCCTTCCCTAGGAGATGTCCTAGGGAAAGCGGACTATTTAACTACCTGGAGAACGCAGAGCATTCGAGCATTCGGCACTCACCTACCAAAAATGTCGTAAAGAATAGAAGAAAAACTGTAAATATTTGCACTCCCAAGTCTCGTCGTACTCTTCTCCCTGAAGGACTCCTGAAGAAGACACGAGTCCCATGAGAGGAACCATATCAAGAGAATAAACAAATGAATCCGAAGTAGCACATAGTTAATGTTAAATAATACAAGCACATAAATGGCTGTTCCGTTCAAAACATGATTTTGTTCGGATTGAACCATAGGGCGTCTGCATTGACGCAGAATTTAATATAAGTATTCGTCATAAGGCGGAAACAGTCTTTCTTTAGCAGTCATGGCCTGCTTTTACGAGAATCTCCGCTTTTTTATCACAGTGTTGTATTTTATTTGTACTGCAAGTACTGTCTTCGCAAAAAAAGTATTGCAAAATGCTTTATATCTGTTTTTGAAGGCCTGTGAATACATGTTTAAGGGAGTGTAAGGAAAATATTGAACTGTTTTTTATATCAATAAATATTCAATAAACGTCACTTTCATGTAAATTGAAAATTGGAAGCTAATACTAGAAACAGATGTTCGCACTATGGCTACCATACCTGGAAGGACTGTTTACCACATTGCGTTATCACAGGTCATCAAGTCTTTAAAAGCTGGATGCACTTCATGAGTGGGAAAAAATCGCATATGTAGTAATTTGATAAAAATATCTCATGTTTGGATATTTTTAAGGTATACTAATCATTTTTCCAGTACGTTAAGGATGGCGTAGTCTAACCTTCTTTACGCAAAGATATTACAAAATAAAATGCTTTCCTGCGGCGATATTTCACAATTTGCTCTGCTGCAAAGTCGCGAATACGACCGCTGCATGAAAACGGTGGTTACGATTGGATAACTTCGGTATTTTTCTTTCATCGTAAATTAGGCAGCTAAAGAATAAACGTTCACCTTCGGACTACCAAATCACTTTTCAATAACATAAATGCTCAATAACATACAAAATGCTCCATACAGTAGTATAGCGTGTCAATGTGGAACCGTGTAGATCTCGTGGAATCACCCCATTATAAGGTGGCACGGTTCTATTCAATATGTGACTTCTTGAATGTGGCTGTGCTGGTAAGCACGCTTCAGCTGCATATTACGGCAGTGATTGGTGACAATTATTACTAGGCATTGCAAAGAAAATTGGGAAACGGGCTCACCTGTACGTTCCGCAGGGCCTGTCGGCGCACGCCTGAAGGCCCACTAGTTCGACGAAACTTTCCACAAGCGGCTTGGCGTCCTTAGACGGGACGCCGCGTAGCCGAGCGAAGAGGCGCAGGAACTCGTACGCCGTCAGGCTCTCGAGTAGTCCGCCGTACTGCATGCAGTAGCCCAGCCTCGCCTGCCACTGCACGTAGCCCACAAGAACGTGAGATCGGCTTTTGACCGGCTACTCCGCACATTTACGGCGTCCGCGTCACGCCGCCTAGGGTGCGTACATCACCAGTTTTTGCTTAGAAGCATTATGGCTGAATTGAGCTGCTGATGACACAGGTACAGGCAGCCCTTTAAAGTATCACTTTGTGCGTAGGCCCTTTCGACTGTATCTGTCAGCTATGGCCGGTCCCAGCACATTGGCACGAATTTTGCGTACCATGATGGTGAGCTTTGCGGGCAATTGAGTTTCCTAGCTTAGCTGTGTTATAACACCGCTAGCAACTGATCCTTCAACTGTGCATCCGTGAAGGAGCTAAGTGTCGAATAGTTCATCGGAGCGCTCTGCCACGTACCGTCTCTGCACGCTCATCTGCCCTTATTGTTCTGCTCTTATCAGTAATACCGGATCACAACGCCGTGCCCCGGCTCGCTTTTTTTTTCCTGCTTTTAAACGCAATTTGCCCTTTTTTTAGCCCTCCTTCCTGTTATCAATAAATAAACGATGACATCGGCCACAGTTATTTATAGTAACACGTCTAAGAAAAGAATACGAGCGCTGTTTTATGATAATTTAAGATCCGTTGTTTGTTTCGAAGCCAGCAGTCGTCAGAACAGACAGTCAATGACGGAAAGTGATAAACGTGGTGGCAATGACATGTTTCCGTCATCTACAAATAGCACAAGGCATAGCGAGTTCGCATAAGCCGATGACAACATACAGCCACCTAGCCTGTTTAATTCCGTGATTACATGTTTTATGTATTTCACCCCAAGAATTTTAATTCTTTTATTCCGGCATATATTACTATTGCTACAATCCTCTACATGTTGCACTCCGAAATATGCTACCAGTACTAGGGTTCTATGAAGCTGATCGCTGCTTTATTCGCTAACAATATTCTGAGGCTCACTTTCTTGTACCATGCAATTCCACACTAGCTCCTTCGCAACATTTACATGTCCTTTTACACCATGCATTATGATAATGGCGTTGCCCAGTACAGCAGTTATTTAAACAGTTCCTCAGGAAAACATTTCTTTATAGCGTGATACCGTAAGTCTGGAAACTGTTTGGCCTACAAGCTAGCGGCCTACGACTACGTTAGCTGCCTGAGCAAAGCACCAAGCAGGCACTAAGCAAAGGAACGATTCTTTTCTTTCTAAATAACCTTTTCGCAATAAAAAAAAAACGCTAGCCTTCCCTTAAAAAGACGTGTGATGAGTGAGAAAACGCTCAAAAAGAAGACGCGGGAGGAGAATGCCACTTTGAAGTTGCCACTTCAACTCGTCATGACGTCACAGATTTTCTGGCCATCTACTAGGGTTTACATAGTTCCTAATTCGTAAAACAGGCGAAAGGCATGACGTTCTAGTTTTCACAAAGTTTTGCTCTGTCAATGCGGCTAAAATACAAACAACGAGGGCTGCGCGATTGATAAGATTGCGCTTGCGACGCGAGTTCGAATACTATTGTTTGAGTGCCAGTCGACTTGCTTATTTCTTATATTCGGGACTTCGGTGAGATACTATCGAGTTAAATTGCAGAAGATAAATGTACCTCGAAACCCGGCCAGAAAAGCAAATTCAGTGCACGAGTGCACCACAATGACGTTGTTCTTAAAAACAACAAAAAAAGGACCATCGAAAAGGGAACTGCGCAGTAATTTATACGTAGCGTTGCACGAACGCGCATGCTTTTGCTCAGGTGCAATAATAATATTTACGTATTGTAGGTCAACCGATTTGATTGAATTCAAGTGTTTTCAATTGTTCTGAAGCTCTTCTGTCGTCCGGATATTGCCCTGGGTTCAATCAGAGGCTCGCGATGACGAATACACAGGCAACGAATTTCTCCCGCTTCCGAATGTAGCGCGTGCACATAATACTGCTACCGGGTTAGGGTTACCTGGCCATTAACGGTGTATCTTACGTACAAAAGTATATTTCAGTTGCGGAAAGGCCTCTAATGTCTTCTTTGCGCATTACCCCGCTGCTATGCGGCAAAGCGATCCGCTACTGGAAGTGGGGCAATAAGCATCACGAGCTGTCTTAGATTTCCTCGACCAACTGTAAAAGCGCACACATGCCAGCGCCGTTTATTAGGAACGTGTGCATATGCCGACGACTGTACTGAAAATCATTTATTCAAGGCTGTCTGCAACTTTGCTGCAGCCCTGTTAAGCTAAACCGAAGAGCGTACGTGAGAAGTGCAGGATATTCCGGCCAAACAAAATCGCTTTAGAGAACCAGAGACATCTATCTATCTATCTATCTATCTATCTATCTATCTATCTATCTATCTATCTATCTATCTATCTATCTATCTATCTATCTATCTATCTATCTATCTATCTATCTATCTAGTCGCCTGCGCCTTCGTGCTATCCAGCTCGCCTCGTTATTATGATATAATAAGAACTAGTATGGCAAAATACACTTACCTACATAAATGATATGCCATGACACGAATACAATAAAACGCCTGTCATTTAAAATATAGTTGCACTAGCCACCGACACTACCTACGTGCTGAAATGCCACAGTATTCGTGCTGCGACTTTTTTCGTGTAATTACCCATGCATTAGGCGCACACTTCAACGCTGACGCCTAAAGGTGGCTGTTGATGAATGGTAACATGCACTTGCAACATCCTAAGGGCCTGGTTACGATCCCCGCCCAAAATCGGCAATTTTTTATTTCGAATAATAGGTGCGCTTTGTTTCCAGCAACTGTTTCCGAGAAATCTGTCGCTAAAAGGTACTTCCGCTAAGACGTCATCATTAACGCCGTTGCGTAGTCCTGCGTTTTCGCGCAACCATGGTGTCATGTAATATTATCATGTTAGAGAATGCACTAACGTGACACTGGAGCACGTGACCATAAGAATTTAACTGCAGTCAACGCTTTCATTCAGCTAACAGTTGCCTCAAACCGCTCAATATGTTAGGTCGCCATGTACAATTCAACAAGCGCCGCCGACTGCCTATCCACAGTAACGAGGTGACGGTGTTGCCACCTACAGGTCTATCTCGAGGCCAATAGCAGCGCGTCAGTAGGGCAGCGAGTCAAGGAAGTCTGGCGAAAATCTAGTCGCACTGAGCGAAAAGCACACTTGTACGCGTATCCACACTCCATAAGTAAGGAAAGGTGACCAGCTCCGCGCCAGGCACGCTGCAGCTCACCTCCGGGCAGAGCCCCGCAGTTCGAGTGCACAAAGCGGAACCTCATCGCCCCTAAAGTTCCTAGTCTTAATCCGTATAATAAGCCACACGTTGCATTCGCATTCATTGCTTCGCCCTTCTGTCGAAACTGACTTTTTTATTGCTTCGAACAACGACTGCAATGCCGTCTCCAACCAGACACAGCATAATAAGAAATGCTGTGATAACCATGGCATTCATGAGTACCCACTGCCTCCACACCAAAGTGACCGGAGCTCTGACGCGACCATTTTCACGTTTCCAGGCGACAATAGGGCACCTTATGTGGGCCTGCCCCCATAGGCTTCTCAAGAAACGTCCTTTCGGCTATGCTGAGTAAACTGTCTTGACCCCACCTTCCGGAAAAACAAAACAAAAAAGAAGCCCTTGGCGCCTTCTCGGTAGTTTCCTTGTTACGTACAATGCTTGAAATCTGTGTGGCTTGTGGCTGGACAGGACACGAGGAGCATGTCGTGTAAAATCCCATCAGCGTGTAATTTCCTCGATTCCGTAGTGTCACAAAAAAAGTGCGCATATGACGAGACCGCGCTTCTGCGTCCGCGCCCCCAACGAGGGCACTCCGCGTGGGGCCGGAGGGAAACGACATCCCAGTCTCTCCTGTACGCCCCGTACCGGGTTCATCCGCCGATCCCCGACAAGGAAGGATGGAAGAGAGGGGCACAGAGAGAGCTGCCTTCAGACCCCCAGAGTTCGTTGGGCCGTTCTGGCAGCCGGTCGGTTCTTCGGGCGTCAGGCCAACTGGTGCCCGGCAAGCAGGAAGTTCGTACCTGGGCCCGCGGCTTGAGTCTGCGTCACCTTCGAGAGAGAACGGCTCGCGACCTTGCTCATCTTTGGCCGCGTCGTACGTTGACGAGCCAGCAGCCCGGCGCGCCACGGCTCGGGTCTTCCTCGGCCTACCACCGCAGATAAGCTTGGCTCCCAGCAGCTGTCATATCCCTCACTAAGACTTTCCTCGCCCAATCGCGTGCAGTCCTTTGTTTTACTAACCATCGCGTGTTTAGCCTTTTATTGGTATGTCCGCGTAGTGTTGAAGCGTGTACTGTCGCGAGTATTTTGCCTGCCGATTGATCATTCGTTGGTATTTTCGTTATTGAGATCCCCCGGAGTATTCTTCATTCGTCGCGTTACGTCAGTCGGATTAGTTGTACCTCGCGTGTGTGTTGCATTGTCTCGTGTGATTTTGCGCTACTAAATTCGAGCAGTTCTTGTAAGCACTAGCGTCTCCCGTATCTTGCCCCTGGCTCTCGCTCGATCAGGCGTGGACGCGATCGTCGGTCAGCCGGTCGAACCACACTTCACGCACGTGGGGTGTGTTGTAGTTCCTCACCCCCTCCTAAACGGTGAGTGCCGATATATTCTTGACATGTAGGCCTCGTCTACAGCTAACACCTTTTCGTCTACTCATTTCGCAACTTAGGGTATTACTGCGATACTCGCGCTGCCTATCCTTCGAGTGTCGCCGTCTTTGCCCTCCATATACTCTACGTCCCTCAGAGGCGGTGTATACCGCGTGTTGTGACAAGTGCTTTAAGTCACGTACGGGTTAATAAGTACCGCCTCGTCACTCTCGTTATCAGTATGAGGCGAGGTCGTGCGCGTAGCCACATTCGAGAACTACCGTACTAACACGACCATCGATCGATAGACTGCGCTGCCACGTTGCCTGTAGCATAATTGGATCGTGTTGTGACACAGATTACGTATAAATCCATCAACACAGCTACGCAGAAGTATGCCCCGAAAAATGAAGCTCTGGCTATTGGTATGTCGTCATCGTGGTCGTGTTTACACTTCGTGTGTACTCAAAAATAGCCTATTGTCCGAGTTCCTCGTTACTTTAAAGCAGCAGCCATACCATAAATCCCAAGCAAGTTACCTGAATGACCGAGCAATCGCCCCCTTCGCAATTTTAACCCTGCTTGTAGCGAACATTAACGCCATATCAATCGGCAAGTTTTTCTTTAATGTTTTAAGAAGTTGCGCACAATAAATTGTGCGGAACGATGAAATAAAGAACAACAAATTTTCTGTTGAGCTCCACGTTTGTCCAGGCCTCATAATGGTGGCACCACAGCGGCGTACTTCCCATGTGCCATCTGCTAGAATAGTCCTAGACTGCTGTATTCTGACGCACGGACGTGAGCTGCGTCAGTTGTTGCCGTGAATTTAATGGTCGGGGCTGGTCGGGCTCGCTGGCCGCCCGCAGTTTGTGCGTCCAACTCCAAGGAGCGGTTCGACGGCCTCGAGTGTAATCACGTCGAATAAAAACACTTGTAGTGAAGAATATGGACGCTATACTAGGACAGACAGGGTGCGCTACTCGCGAAGGTAGAAGACGTGGTGACCGTCGGTAAAACGGACGGCTTGGTTGCTGCGCAGGTGGAGGCGATGACACAAAGGTGCGCGCGGGCACGTAGGTGTTCGCAACAGGGAAACGTTGAGGTGTCACCAGCGCTTCGGCGTAGGTGAGCGGAGCAGTCACAGGCAACGTAGAAACGGCTGCGGGAAGCGCTTCGGAAACTTGCTGCTGGACGACACGCTGTATCGGTGGCGGCAGCGTCGATGGAGCAGGTTCAGTGCAGGGCATGAGCGACAGCTGGCGCGCAACCTCCTCGCGTACAAACTGCTTGATCTCTAACATTATTGCAGAGCGGTCTTCCGCAAGGCCAGCGGTCATCAATGCCGAGACTGTTGGAGTAGGTGATGAACTGGCTCGACGAGTAGATTGACGCTGTTTCCAGAGTTCGTCATAGCTCTGACACAATTGAATGACGTCCGCGACTGTCTGCGGGTTCTTTGCGATGAGCATCTGGAACGCATCGTCAGTAACACCTTTCAGAATGTGTTTTATCTTTTCGGCCTCCGACATGGACGGGTTGACGCGCCTGCAAAGATTAACTACATCTTCGATGTAGCTGGTGTAATTCTCACCACTTTGCTGAGCCCTACCTCGCAAGCGCTGTTCGGCGGGTAGCTTGCGAAGTTCCGGGCGACCAAAAAGCTCCACGAATGCCGTTCTGAAGGTAGACCAGGTGTTGAGGTCAGTCTCGTGGTTATGAAACCACAGACTGGCTACTTCAGTCAAATAAAATATGACGTTAGTGAGCTTGTGCACATCGTCCCATTTGTTGACCTTGCTCACCCGGTCGTATTCCTCAAGCCAGTCTTCTGCGTCCTTGTCATCGGCGCCACTGAAGAAAGGAGGGTCACGTTGCCGAAGGGAGCCGGCACAGAGAATAGTTGGCGTTGTTGGCGTCGGTGGAGAAGGCTGCTGCTCGTCATCCGATGCCATGGTAGTAGAAACTGGAGGTAACGTACGGCTTCGTAGTTCCAGGGTTACCGATACCCAGCACCTTCCACCAATTGAAATAGGGCGTTTAGGCAAGGGGCTTGCTTGTGAAGGTTGACCGAAAACAGCTGCCGCTAAGCCTTGGTAATCGCGGAGCCAGCACGCGCGTTGGGCTGCCCAAACGTCTTCTTCCTTCGCGAGTAGCGCACCCTGTCTGTCCTAGTATAGCGTCCACATTCTTCACTACACACTAAATGCATTTATTCCACAAAGACAATTAAAAGAGCACGCTCTGCATTCATTTTTGTCTCCCGCAGTTCTGCCGCCATTTTGAAATTTTCTTTCGCGAACGACAATCCTACCCCCTCCCCCCCTTAAGTATGTGATGCACTGAACCATAGAACTTATTACCAGTCGCGGCTCCCTTGATAGCACATAGTCTCCCATGTATGCTTCGCCTCTTGTTGGTGGTACCAGCGCGGTGAGCATCTGGAATGTGGTCGTTTTTCCCGAGCCATTGACCCCAAGCAGTCCGAAGCATTCCTGCTGGTGCACTCCGAAAGTCAGGCCACGCACAGCATGCAGCGACCCGTACCTGCATCACATGCGAGGAACCACATTAAACACAGATTGATACGTAAAGGCTACTCCTGCGGCCTAGCAGATTAAATTGAATCTTTTACAGCTTATTGCCTGCTATATCGCAATATCGCAGCAAATATGAAATATACTTCTTTTAGCGAAATGTCATTTAAAATCCGTGCATAAGAACAGAGACGGCGCGTGGGTCATTGATTTCAGTGATAGCCGGGCTACTTGCAATGTGTACACACTCGTCATGTAGCCCCGCCACGGTGGTCTAGTGGCTAAGGTACTCGGCTGCTGATCCGAGGGTCGCGGGATCGAATCCCGGCTGCGGCGGCTGCATTTCGATGGAGGCGAAATGTTGAGGCCCGTGTACTGTGCGATGTCAGTGCACGTTAAAGAACCCCAGGTTGTCGAAATTTCCGGAGCCCTCCACTACGGCGTCTCTCAAAATCAGAACTGGTTTTGGGACGTAAGACCCCACAAAACAACAACTTGTCATGTAAAAAATACATGCAATAGAACCACATTTCAAAAATTCGTTGTTGCGTCCCTTCAGGTCAACCCGCCGACGCTCCTTAAATGTGCTATCTGTTCATCTCTGCTTCTCCCTGGATGTTTCAGGCTCTATACTGCTTTAACACAGTGATGATCGCCCGACGTAAGGGTGCGCAAGCTCCCTGCTGCAGCTATCAAGGTAGCTAGCTATAAGCAGAGTCGACACTACCAAAGCAAGTCTGTGCTTGCTATAGACCCTTTTCATAAACTGCAAGCTAGCTTTCCTGCAATCCAGCTTGCTCTACTAATGGCGGCATTGGCAATCCGGCAAATAGCGTGTGCAAGCGCAATTTGCTTGCGATAGGGCGTGTAAAATGTCGACCCAGCCCTTCTGATACAAACAACCCCAAAAAAACGGGCCGCAGCATGTGCAACTTGAATTTTGACAGCACTTAAAAAAAGGCAGCTGTCGCCATTAGTAGGGCAAGTTGCATTACAGGGAAGCTAGCTTTACAGTTTATGAAAAGGGTCTATAGGAGAGGTCCCTGTAATAATATGAGTCGCCCTATGAGTCCCTGTGTACTAGTTTACTAAATTAGAAGCGGCGCTGGATATGCATGTCTTCATTTTCTAAAATAAACCATAATGATTTCGCCACCACCACTTTATCTGCTACGTTTTTAATCCCAACGGGCATTTTAGCAACACATAAGTACGACTGTTCTTCTTGCGTGAAACCACGTCGAGATACTCCATCCTTTACACTCCAATTACCGTTTTTTTTTAGCTACACGCTACATGAACACCCGCGTGACACATGTGCGTGCCTGCACTTTTATCTGGAAGTCAACAGAACACGCCACAGTACCCGAGATGCACTTGTTAACATTTAGGAAAGGGACAGATACAGGAGCAATGAACTCCGTGCGCGCGAACTGTTTGCTACTTCTGGAACTAGAATAGGAATCAAATCGTGAAATTATTAAAAAGAGGCGAGGACGAACACTGGTTGTTCTCACAGCCGAAGGCGTTGGTAGTGCTGACGAGCAATCGCTGACCACTGTAGTATTCAGGTACACATCTGACGGATTAGTTGCTTCCCACGTTTTAGAATCAAACCACGGATGTGTAAGTACCTTGGTTCCCACGAGTGGTTCTATATCCAGTAGGTTTCATTTTTTTTTTGCTTTCTCTTTCTCTCTTTCTGAGCAGTTACCTCAGTCCTTAGGAATTAGCGCTTATGTGTCAGCCATTCTGAAGCTGTCTGAGCCCGTCTTTACGAAATGAAAGGCAATTCAGTGGCATGAAACAACATTGCCATGGCGCACTAAGATTTTGTGGCACGCCAAAACTTAAACTACAGTCGAGCGTATAGAGAAGGTACTCCTTTTAAAATATGAGAAACGACAGCTAAGTGTGTACGGTTATTAAATTATCTCAACTGCCCGTCAGTATCACCTCTGCTGAACAAACGAAGCGTCGTTAAGGCTAATGTAATCAAATGCGAGATATGCCGGATGAAGGCTGCTCCACCCACACGAAAATACTTTGAATAGTGCCACCGTGTACCAGCTATGAAAGCACTGCCTGACAAACTCAAGAGGTACGTTAATTTCGCTTTCATAAAGAATGCACTTGGGCTCTCAAAATTTCATGTTTAGAGAACCTGCGCAAGCGAACGTTATTTAGTCGAAAAATTACAAGTGCCATCTGCTCGAAAGATTGGCAATCTTCAACAAGCATATCTCCGAGGACGCTTTTTCAACAGAGAACAGAACCTCGATTAATATTACGCGCTTGAGAACTGGAGATCTGAAGGATGGCCTCTATGGAATTGTGCAGTTCTGTCTGTATATGGACAAATGTGTTACATGCTCTTCGGTATTTTCCCATTTTCCTCCGGCAATCTTACAACATATCGGCTGTGCGACAATTACGCCCATTTGATAGTGTCAGGAAATCTGGTAAATGAGCCAATAATTACAGCGTTATTAGAATTCCTCAAGTGCTTCAAACATCGTTATTCAGCTTCGTATTTTGGCGGTTGTATTACGCTGATGTCATTTATTATTTCCCGATAAATCTGCAATAATGCACTCACTTCTTGTGAAGGTTTTCTACCAGCAGCGCTCGTTCCTGGAAAAGTTTATCCCGGCGAAGGCGCACAACCTCCTCGTGTTCGTGTCGCACATCTTCATCAAGCGTGTCCGGAGATGAGGGCGACGCCTTGGCTGAAGCTGCCCCTAGGGTCGCTCCGAACACGCGGGCGCAGCGGTGCCCGGAGTCCCAGTAGGCGAGCACACAGAAGAGCACCACGGCCTCCATGAGCATGACGAGCAGCTCGTAGCCCACACCGTTCACGTCTAACGTGATCGAACTCAGCGGCTGCCAGCTGCTCTCGTTTGCGTCTGCAACACCATTCACATCTCAGTTTGGTCTCATGATTTTTTCAAAGCTTTATTTCTGATGGATCGACACTTGGACGCTTGGCCAAGCTGGGAATAGCTAAACGTCTTTGTAGGTTGGCAAACGAGCGCCAATCTACCAGGCGCAGTCTTATGCCTTTTTATTCTATTAGCGCCCTTCGCTTTCTCGTTTGCAGCGCCCTGTCACGATGTATGTCTAATACCATTAGTGATGAGGAGTCGTCTAACAAGGTACCCTAGACATCAAGGCACAAGGGTTTTCCCTATCGCAACAGCGGTTTTTAGCTCCGCTGCATGTTGCTTACCATGCATGCACCGCCGCAAATTTAGGTCACTGTGACGAGGCAATAACAGCCTACACTGTAAACAAATGCGCATGTATCCGGTCTTACCCCGACCCAGGCCTCAGTAATAAGCTTCCAAGCGGAGCTTGTATGATCTCAACCGTGTCGGTGCAGTCGGCGTTGTCGTGGTCATCGCGCAAGAACTACCAAATCATTGGACCCCTTCGTATCCTCTGCAGCATGCATCAGTTCTATCCGCCACGTAATATAGGGCGTTAGGAGTAGAAAACATTTCTTGCAGGTGACGGAGTTCAAACCTAGGCCCCCACAGTCCGAGAGCAAGCGTCTTAACCTAACGAGTGTTTGGGCAAATAGTTAATATGTGGAATGGAAGAACGCAGCGCCAGAAACACGAAGCGCACATAGCTCATGTCCTGTAGGCCTCTTGCTTCTGTGTCCGTCGATTTTTTAGCGCTCGTTTTTACGTTTCGTGTCTTAACCAGAAGGCCCACACCTTCGCTTGCGAAACGTGGTTATATCTGAGGCTAATGAATGCTTCCGATTTTCCACAACCTAGTCGCAAAGCAAGAAAGAAAGAAACGCGGCGTGTCAGACACGCATTCGCCGACCTTCGCTGTCCCCCATTTTCTGGACAGAGGAAGGGCCACAAACATTTTACCTTGCATACTTATCGCCATGATAGTTATCCCCAGTCAATATGCAGCAGACAGATGTTTTCAAAATATTGTTCTACGAGGAGGACGAGGAGGAGGAGGATTGCAAGAAGTCAAAGAACCACCTGTCTCCTGCATAACCAGTAAGCTTCCACAGAACGTCACTATCCGTCTTTCTTTTTCTTCCTTTTTTTTTTGAGGGGGGAGGGGGCGGGGGAGGGGGGATCTGGGGTTAATGTGTGCCGGAATTCAAACGTATTAAAACTATGAACCTTGTTTTAACAAACAATTCTGACGCTAAAATTATTACACTCCAGATTCATCAAAAGGGGCAATCCTAATATATGCCTTAAATATGCGTCGGAAAAATCGCACCATTGTTTTGTATCAGTCTGCTTTACTTCCTGCTGCAAACAGTATTTTGGAGCATTTTGAAGCTGCTTATGTCGGGTGTAGCTGTTTGCGATAAAACAGGTTAAAAGAAATTCAGAAACACAACCAGCACAGAGGTAATCCACACGCAACATGCGGAAAGGCCAATCGTTGTTCATATTTACACCCTCTCACAGCATGTTAAGGAAATTTCCGAACGACTGAATAGGCGTGCTTTTTCCTGCCCTTAAAGAACTCCTTATACTTTTCAAGCTGACTAATCCGGACAAGGAGGCCCTTCCTGGATGCGAAAAGAAAAACGATGCCTTATTAACTGCGCTCACAGTGTCGTTACATGTTTTCCGCTCATTTGTGGCTAACGGCGCACTGGTTAAACAGGTTCCTTAATACACCCCATGTTCCGTAAAGCGCTTCATGTTCCGAAAGGCAGACTTCTACGTCTGACCAGTAATTGAACTACTCGTATTGACGCGTACTTCTAAATCACGCGTAATAGAATATGATACGTCCCTCTACCCACAAAAATATCGAAACGCCCCGGTCATCTGCTCGAAACCACGCCCACGAGCAACTATCTTCTCGGCCTCATTTTGTTTCCGAGCAGCATAAGGTTATTATGGGCTTTCACGCCGTGTTCACTTCACAAGAGGCCACCATATGTTCATTGCGCACGCTTCTTACTTCTTACAAAGTTAGTCACTCGTCCTTACACAAATCCACTACTTAACGCATTTGTAAAGTGTGCCTACCCTTTTACGACGTAACAGCAGTTATGACCTAGTCTTTCTCGTCGGATGTCCTGTGCACTTTATGCAGCACTCCTGATGAAGGCACCTTTAAGCAAATAAACTGACTTGACCTGACCCGATGTGTGACCTGAAGGCAGTGCGTGGTGACGACCAATCAGCATAACTATCCGCCATGCTTGCGGTTTACTACTGGTTATACATTTTCTTGAATTTCTTTCGCACTAACCTCCTTTATTTGTCGAGGATGTTGACAATACAAAATATCTGAATTGTTGATTACGTTCGAAGCGGTGGCTTTGTGATCGTTTTGGAATAAGGAAGGGGGTATCTATTATTCAATCACATCATGAGTAATGCTATAGATAGAAACTCTACATTACATTTTCAAGTTACAATATATAGGAAATACAGAACGCCTGGAATATTTTGCCTAGTTTTCCTTTGTAGACCTTGCAACGAGCAGAATGTCGGCAATTTTACTGTTCCGCTAATGAACCTCTCCGGTTAAGTCATCGCGGTGATCTCGCGCACCATGGTTGGCTTGGGACAAAATCGACATGCCTTGCTCGTTAAAGGGGCCCTGCGACACAAATTGAGTAGGCCGTTTTTATCACTGATTCTAGAACCGTTTCACGCGGGGATGTCGCAGCGAGAGTAGAAACGCCGAAAGCAGAGTGGTTATAATTTTAATTCAGCGAACAAACCGCCCAAAATCGCCTTCTGTTTGAACTGAGGCGACACATAACGGAGATTTTTGTTACAGGAAGTGACATAGAGTGACGACATAGGAGGGGCCAGGCCGGGCGTTCTGATTGGCTTGACGCTCCAAGGTGCTTGTTACACACGTGTGGTGTCTGCTTGATCACGCTATTCAGTACCAAAATGTACTAAAATAGTTTTTATGCTTCGTAAGATAGAGAGAAAGTATCTGACATTACTTGCAAAACGACACCAGGTGTGTTGACGGCCGGACGCTATCTGCGCGCACGCGCTCTGCTCCCGGCGTCTTCCGGTGTCGCTCTATAAGACGCGCGTTGCTATTGGACGCCTCCACTGACGTCAGCGGGAGAGCGAAATACGAAAAGGAATGTTGGTTTCATGCTGTCTGCTCGTGTTTTGAACCTCGAGGGCTAATAACTCCAGTTCTAGACCACCGATTCGCATAATTCTTTTTGCGTTCATCTCAGCATTCGATCCTACACACACTGCAGTACTGCAGACGGCAGTTCAAAAAGTGTCGCAGGGCCCCTTTAAACCCTACACCAGCCTCTCTAACATGGCCCAACAAGGCTCTACAACCTGCAAATTGAGACACCCGCATCCACATTCAGCTCGCATTTCACTCACGCGCGCAGCAGTGAGCAGACACGGCGCCGAAGTGCACTTTGTGGGACGGGTTGGCCAGGTCGCAAAACAGCGCCAGGTATGAGCCGCTCTGCCTGGCACGCAGGCACTCTTTGTTTTCGAAGTCCATTCGCAGGACTTTAATCAGGCTCACAGACAG